>CM069138.1:67514148-67855717 GCA_035221665.1 Okamejei kenojei
GTTAATCTTCTTTGCTGATTGGGCATTTTAATTGGCTCATTGGGGAAAAAAAAACCATAAGCACGAGTTTTCAGAACCAAGGAAAAGCAACCGGTATTGTTAAATGCCCGCTAAACTTCACAGCTGTGTATCTCTGGCTTATTAAATGGTGTCTGGCTTCTTGAAAGTGTCTCCACTCCTTCTCACCCCCCCCCACTTCTCTCCCCACTTCTCCCCCCACTTCTCCCCCCTTCTACCCTTCTCCCCTCCCCGTTCTTTTAAAGGACTTACCGTACACTGTGTTAGCCATCTTAACCTTCCTGTTCATCGCGGTGTGTGTCTGTATCACCTTGGCTTTGCACCGTGTGAATTTCAGACCGCGCTCCCCCACTTTCCCTGGCCCCCGTCTTTGCAATGTGTTTGTGTGTCTGCGCTGATGGTCGCCGTTCCAGTTCGCGGTTTTTCAGGCGAATGCCGCGAGCTTGAAGGTCACAGGCAGTCCGCTGAAAAGTCTCCTAAGTAGGACAGGCTCTTTAGACTTTGCAGTGACAAATTGCCAAAGATGACCATCTATAAAAAAATACATAGTGTTGGAAATAAATCAATGTCTGAATATTGATTTGTCTAACTTCAAGTAACCCCAGCATTCCCTCTCTCTGATTCTCTTACCTGTTTCCTTATCAACCCCAGCATTTATATTCCCTGACTCTGAAGAAGGGTCTCGAAATGTCACCATTCCTTCTCTCTATTAAAAAAAAACATGTTTTCTCTCAGAGGAAACAAACCACCAGTTAATTTAAGCAATTAATCACCACCAGATGCCTTAACAGAAATTAGTTTAGAGATAATATTGATGATTTTAAAGTAAGTAAATCTGAGGAAATACATTTATTTTCCAGTTTAGTGAACAACAACTTTAGTAAATGATTTTATTAAACTAAACTTGACTTTTAAGATCAGAAGATTCAAACAAATATTTAAATTACTCCATATTAAAACAGGACATGTTTTGAAGTTTGATATCTGTGTGAAAATGAACTGAATTAAGTTTGACTAAAATTCCAGGTTACTAGCTGGCTTGTCTGTAATCATAGTGCAGTGTAGTGGGTGCCCAGATTCTGAGATGCACCAAAATAACCATATAACCATATAACAATTACAGCACGGAAACAGGCCCTCTCGGCCCTTCCAGTCCGTGCCGACCATTTGTTTTCCCCTAGTCCCATCTACCTGCACTCAGACCATACCCCTCCATTCCCTTCACGTCCATATACCTAATATAACCAAATAACTCAACCTAGGCTAGGTAGTGAGAAATAACTCTCACTATTCCAGCCATGATGCTAATCAACCATAATTAATGGACCATAAGGTGGACTGCAAAAGAAAAGCTCAGATCTGATATTTTTAAAGTGAGATTATCAAAACATTTTTTAATTTATAAAATAATAATTTCCATTTCAGACATGCCAACTGCAAAATCTTTTCTGTTTCTCAAACTTCCTCAATATGTTTATTTCCCTGACATTCAGTTTCTCTCTGTTGCTTTTCAGTGCTTATAGGAACTAATACACATAGTCATAATGAGATTCAGATTATTTTATTGTTCATATACATTAGCATGCAATGAATTCCTTGTTTGCATGAAGCTCATAGAGTGAACAGTATGTATGGTAGTGAGAGATGCAATAACAAATGCTAGACAGCAGAATGGTGCAAAGCTTGTAGTGCAAGCTGAAGTAATACAAACAATATGTAAAAGTGTAGTCGTGGAAAACCAAATGAGGCAGAGGTAAGAGTAACATGGCAGTATATCTTAGAAGTATATCTTCTATGAAAGAAGTGGTTGGTTCAGGAGTCTGATAACAATGGCGAAAAAGTCTGGATGTCTCAGAAAAGAGAAAAGTAAATGTCCAAGATGGCAGCCATCTTGACCATACCTTTAGCCTTTTCAACACCGTGCACCTTAAAGAAGGACTGGCTGGAAGGAAGTGGTGAGCCTGTGATGGATTGGGCTGTGTTCACAACTCTCTGCAGGTTCAGGTGGACAAGAGCAAAGTACTTGGAATAACCGGCAGAAATGCATCACGTCAGAACATCTTCGACAGCGCATCAGTAGTAGTTTGAGATATCCTTTATGGACCTGCCAAATCTTCTCAGATGCCTAAGAGAGTAAATATTCTACTGTGCTTTCTTGATCACTGCATCAGTATGAAGTGGCCAGGTTAGGTTGCTAGTGATATGGATGTTTTGGAACTTGAAGCTATCAACCATCTTTACAGCAGCTCTATTGATGAGGGCAGGCTTAAGTCTTCCCCCTCCCCGCTCCTTCCTCCCTCCTGCTTTCTTGGGTCAACAGCCAGCTCTTTTGTCTTAATAACTTTAAAGGCTAGGTTGCGTTCATGATATAAGGTGTCCAGTCTCTGTACTCACAAAAACACTGATTCCTTTCCTGAACTTAAAGTATGCAATATGATTGCATATTTTGAAACTTTTATTAAATGTACAAACTGTGCGCAAAATGTACACTTTCAACTTTATGATGCATTAACTCTTGGCAAAATGGTAGCTGCTGTTATCAACAATAAATAAAGCAGCTAAAGACACATTTCATTCGTTTTCAAGAATTAGATAAAATAAAGGAGCAGGAATGTTGATTTACCAAATGTTGATTTGAAACCAAATTCTATAGCACGCATATCCCTTTAGAAAACCAGTGGTGGAAATGGCAGTTCAGTGAATTGGAATATTATTCTTTCAATTATAGCTCCTCGATTTCAATCCAGCCAGACAGATGGAATGAACGTCTTTTTACTCTGACAGCTGTTGAGAATTCTATGTGAAATTAGTTTTGGCACTCTGAAACTGATTCCCCATGAGCAGGAAGCCACAAAACAAAATTGGCAATAATTCCATACTAATTAGCTAATCTCATCTCAAGCACTCTTAAAGATGCTGGGTAGGGCAATGGAATCATCTTATTTATGCTTATGTGGACCGTTATTAAAGTTGGGGCTGGATGGTCAAAGTTAATAGAATCTTGTCCAGGCAACAACAATACACCAATTGCTTTTTATTTTAATAATTCCTGCCGGAAAATTGAATATAGCCACATTCTGCTACCATGCGGCATTTGTAGGTTATAGTTTAATGGCCACATAGCATCAAAGAATAGGTTCTAGAGCACACCACGTCCATGCCGACCGTTTTGCCCATCCACACAAATCTCATTTGCCCCCATTAGGACCATTTCTGTCGATGCCTTGCCTTGCCATTTGCTTTGATTCTCTTTGACTGGATATAGTGAATCTTAATATTCAAGTTGTCAAGAGAATTTGGCTAGATTTTCTCAAATGGACATGTATCATTTGGATGCTCAGATTTTCAGGAACTGAGCGTCCATGAAGCCTGATGAGTCACTTGAAGAAATTAAAAGTAATTTCTTCCTCATATTGCCACCAAAATTTGCAAGTGTGAGATTGTAGTGAGGACGTTTTCCAGCAAAGAAATAATGCATTTTAATTATGCATTTTCAATACCTACAAGTGGACTCTCTTGGTGTTGTAAATACAGTAGTGAACTTGAAATTATTTTAAGAATAGATTGCCATGTAATTTAGCACACGGAAAGTCAACGATATATCAGATTTGGAGAAAATCTTCCCCTGGAAATTCTGTTACACATGTTTGTAAATTCGTATGAAATTACTGTTTCCTTTTGAATAACAGATTTTTTGGGATCAGATGTGATATTAAAGACACCAAGGACAATATGATAGATACAACTAATTATGTTTCGGTGTATAAATATTACCCGGTGTTTCTAAATATTAGAAATTTCAGTAATTATGGGAAACATAAAAACATCATGTTTGTAATTTAGCTCTTAAACAAACCATGAATTTGTTAGTTTTTATTCCATGCCACATTTTGACATTTGCAATTTCATTATAAAAATATACATGCATGTGAAATACATATCTTGAGCAAGGTTGTTTTGAATAGGACTGAATTTTGTGATGATGTTTCTCGTGATTATGTAAATAAGTTTATTTTTATACACAAAATTGTGACAGAACTCAGTGAAAGATCTTGGAAATCCATTCCATTGAGCAATTTAACAGCCAGCCAATGTAACTACACTTTGACAAATTGACATCAGGAAAAAATTCAGCGGAAAAAGTCGGCAAAGGTGTTCACAATGGTATGAATGATTTTTATGGACAGGATGTCTGCGGCTTAAAAATATTACTGCACATGGTAGAAATCTGAAATAAAACTGGATAGCACTCAAAACAAGCAGCAAGTCAGACTGCACGAGGAAAAGTATTTGATGTGAAATGTTCACTATTTATTGGTCTTCAGTTGTGGCTTGGCTTGTTGGGTATTTTCAGGATTATCTCTTTTTAGCTCAGTTTAGTTTAGAGATACAGCTCGGAAACAGGCCCTTTGGCCCACTGGGTCCGCGCCGACCAACGATCACTGCATATTAACACTATCATACACCTACTAGGGACACTTTTTCCATTTAACAAGCCAATTAACCTTGTTAATTAACCTTGTATGTCTTATTATGTAAAACGTATTAAGCTTATAATTACATCATCTACTCCATTTACCCCTTCTGCAATGTTTTATTGTGTAACAGTGGAGATTTATACTATCTGAACCATATTCAATTTGGTGCATTAAGTTAGAGTACCTTTTTAATTATATGTTAAAATGGCCAACGGCTTCATGTTTGATTAATGAATTTGTTGTGATTTTATATTTATTTCACTTTTGTAACAAAAATTGCATTCAGCATGTATTTAAAAATAGTCACAGAGTTCATAAAGGGTGGAATTAGGCCCTTCCCCCCCACTGTCAAATATTTGGATATTTTTAATATATAAATGAATTGCATATGGATGTGTCATATTTTAAACACAGAACACTCATTTTTTAAAAATTCTGGCAAGGTTTTGCAAATTTGATTCAGACTCATTTTTCTGGTTGAATGATATTGCATATTGCATCTGTAGTTTGGGGAATGTATTTGGAAAGTAAAGTCCAAGAATTTTTGTCCCTAATTGAAAAGCTGCCATAGAAAATCGATCTTGTAATTAAAAAAACTGGAACAGAACAGATGGGCCTACTGGCAAGAATGCAAATTACCGTAACATGTTAATGCGGCGTAGAAAATAATTTAATTACTGTACATAGCTACAAATGCAAGCCATAATCATTAAAGTATTGTGGACAATGCTGTTTTTTTTGGTGGCCTTCTAAGTTGCTCTGAGTGGATGGACCTTTTTTTTGAGCACCTGTAGCCTCTATGTCAATGGACGACCCACAATGGTGTGATAAAAGGGAATGAAAATCAAAATATAAGCTACAGATGTTGTAAACAAAATAAAGTCTGGAAATGTTGCAAAACCTCAGCAAGTCAGGTCGCATTTGTGTCTCTTTTACTTTCCGAAGAGATTGTCAGATCTGTTAAGTATTTATGTCATTTTTGTGTTTCTACTGTGAAAAAAGAGAAGGCTGGCTTTTGATAAAACAGCACAATAAAGTTTGGTCAAGTATTATGAAGTCATAGAGCACAAACGATCCATGCCAGCCATTATGCCCCATCTAAGCTAATCCCATTTGGTTGCATTTGGCCCATATCCCGCTATCTCTTTCCTATCTATGTGCAAGTGGAAATGTCTTTTAATTTCTGTTATCGTAGCTGCCTCAACTACTTCTGGCAGCTCATTCCATAGACCCACCACCCTCTCTGTAAAAAAGTTGTCCCTCGGGTTCCTTTTAAATCTTTTACCTTTCATGTGAAACACATACCGTTTAGTTCTTCATTTCCCAATACTGGGAAAAAGGCTGAGCATTCACGCTATCTATTGCTCTCATGATTTAATTCACCTCTATATGATCACCCAACAGCCTCTTGTGCCTCAAGGAATACAGTCCTAGCCTACTCAGCCTCCTCAGATAGCTTAGGCCCTTGAGTCCTGGGTATGTCCTGGTTTGACTTTCAAAAATGCAATCTCACACTTATCCGAATTAAACTTCACTAGCCATTCCTTGGTCTACTTGCTCCTCTGATCAAGATCCCATTGGAATTCTTGACAACGCTCCTCATTGTCCACAATGCAACTTATTTTAATATTATCCACAAAGTTACTAATATAAATTGGACATTCTCATCTAAACCATTGATAAAGATGACAAAAAGCAATGGGCCCAGCAGCAATCCCTGAGGCACACCACTAATCACATGCCCTCATCTGATAAACAACCTTCCACCACCACCCTCTACTTCCTGTCATGAAGCCAATTCTGTTTCCAGGTAGCAGGCTTTCTATGGAATCTATCTACTCTTCGAGAGTAGCCTGTCATGCAGAACTTTATCAAAGGCCATGCAGAAGTCCACATAGACCATGTTGGTGGCCCTACCCTCATAAACCTTCTTGGTTACTTCAAATATAACAATCAAATTAATTGGACACCATCTCCCATGCACAATCTCTAACCAACCCCTATCTTTCAAAATGAATGGATATTTTATCCCTCAGAATCCTACCACAGATGTTAGGCCTTTTGGTCTATAATTCCCAGGCTTTTCTTTGCAGCCTTCTTAAATAAAGGGACAACATTAACCACATTCCAGCATCTCGCCTATACCTAACGATGTTTCACAGATCTCAGCCAGGACTCCTGCAATTTCTTCTCTATATTTCTTTGGATATACAGTGGCTTGCAAAAGTTTTCATACCCCTTGGACTTTTCCACATTTTGTCATGTTACAACCACAAACATAAATGTATTTTATTGGGATTTTATGTGATAGACCAACATAAAGTGGTGCATGATTGTGAAGTGGAAGGAAAATGATACATGGTTTCCAAATTTTATTACAAATAAAAAACTGAAAAGTGTGGCGTGCAAAAGTATTCAGCCCCCCTGAGTCAATACTTTGTAGAACCACCTTTCGCTGCAATTACAGCTGCAAGTCTTTTGGGGTATGTCTCTACCAGCTTTGCACATCTAGAGACTGAAATTTTTGCCCATTCTTCTTTGAAAAATAACTCAAGTTCAGTCAGATTGGAAGGAGAGCGCCTGTGAACAGCAATTTTCAAGTCTTGCCAGAGATTCTCAATTGGATTTAGGTCTGGACTTTGACTGGGCCATTCTAACACATGAGTATGTTTTGATCTAAACCATTCCATTGTAGTTCTGGCTGTATGCTTAGGGTCGTTGTTCTGCTGGAAGGTGAACCTCCGCCCCTGTCTCAAGTCTTTTGCAGACTCTAACAGGTTTTCTTCCAAGATTGCCCTGTATTTGGATCCATCCATCTTCCCATCAATTCTGACCAGCTTCCCTGTCCCTGCTGAAGAAAAGCATCCCCACAACATGATGCTGCCACCAGCATGTTTCACAGTGGGGATGGTGTGTTCAGGGTGATGCGCAGGTTAGTTTCCCGCCACACATAGCGTTTTGCTCTGAGGCTTTCACAGAACAGCTGTATTTATACTGAGATTAGATTACACACAAGTGGACTCTATTTACTAATTAGGTGACTTCCGAAGGCAATTGGTTGCACTGGATTTTATTTAGGGGTATCAGAGTAAAGGGGGCTGAATACATTTGCACGCCACACTTTTCAGTTTTTTATTTGTAAACAAAAATTGAAAACCATGTATCATTTTCCTTCCACTTCACAAATATGCACCACTTTGTGTTGGTCTATCACATAAAATCCCAATAAAATACATTCACGTCTGTGGTTGTAACGTGACAAAATGTGGAAAAGTTAAAGGGGTATGAGTACTTTTGCAAGCCACTGTATCTGATCATTTATCTATCTCCATACATCTTATGACATGCTCCACCACTGTAATGTGGGTTGTCTCTGGACATTGCCATTAACTTTCCTACGTTCCCTAGTCTTATGAAAAAGTGGATAAATATTTATTCAGGACCTTATCCATCTCCTGTGGTTCCACACATAGATGATCACTTTGGTTTCTGAGGGGCCATATTCTCTCTCTAGTTACCCTTTTTCCCTTAACAGAAATTATTTATTAATCATATACCTAACTAATAAAATATATTGCCATAATATCATTAATCGTGCCCTTATTTGTAGAAATTATACGGCTGAACTTGTGTTGTCAAAATAATCTTTGTGAGTTACACTCGTCCTGTAAGTCAGTGCAGGAAAGGGAGTAGATTTCATCACTCGTTCAAGTTGTTGCACTTAATAGGGTTAAGCCACTTGAATATAGCAGGTGAATTCGTCCAACGAAGAGTCATGAGCCACTTTGTGCAAAGTATATTTCTGGTGAATGGTTATTGTTGAGATGTGAATGTAAAGGATTATATCCATATTTTGTATACAACAAGAAAATGGCATTGCTGCTATCTTATTGCCTATATATATGGCACCCTGTAGTGAAACGAACTGAAACATGGCCATAATTTCCACATGTATGCTGATGATAGCCAACTCTTCTTCACCACCGCTAGATTTTTCCATTATCTTATCTGATTGTTTGCCTGCCATGTAGTATTGGATGAGCAGAAATTGTTCAAACCTTGCCCAATTTATACTAAAGAATAGGGCTAGAATGTGCAATTGGTGACAAGCTGCCTACACTCATGGCTATCTTAGTTGACAGTTATATACTTAGCTTTTGCAGATTCATTGTTATCAAGGTCTGCTTGAATGCTATTGAACCTCAATGGCAAGGCCTTATGCAATATCGTGATGTAACATGGCACAGGCGGGACAAAATTTATAAATGAACTACTGAAAAGAGTTGAACGACCATGAACCCTTGTCATTGTTGTCAAATCTACCATTGCCTCCCTAATTTTCTTTGGACATTTCCTTTGGACATTTCCAGGCTTCTTTAATACTGTCTTCTCCCCAATTTTTAATTGTTTCACCATTGATAGCTCCAACCTTTAGCTGCCAGCATCCTAGGTTCTGGAATTTTCAACTTAATCTTTGCTTCTTTACCTTAATTTTAACTTCTTAACACTTTGTTGAACAAGCCATTGGTCGCTTGTCCTAGAACATGTGATTAGCCATAGGCACAAAGAACTGCAGAGTTTACAAAGTGCTAAAGTAACTGGAGGACATGGATAGGCAACATTTACCAGCACGCTGCATCCTGCATGGAGTGAGCTGTCCAATGGTCAGAGGGCCCAGGTGACTGTGGCCTGCAGGGAGTGAGCCACTGAGCTGGCCCCTGCCCATCCCCCATGGCCATATGCAAGACCCGACGGACCACAGACTACAGGGCGGAGGCTGTCGAGTTAGGCATCCTCGCCCCCTGAGGATCTGAGGCTGGGAGGATGGAGCCGGTGACGAAGATGGACTTGACAGGCGAGGAGCAAGGCCCGCAGGAGAGGGAACCGGGATCTGGCCTACCGTGCCCTCGAGGTTGGCTGTGGGAGGCACTCCAAAGGCACAAAGGTGGACGGACGAGCAGAGGGATGTCACGTCTAAGGAAGGTCATGGCTGGAGGCCTGCAGCAGCCTGGGGCTTGCCTGGATTGGGCACCGTTCATAAGAACAAGAGCGCAGACTGGACTTTGAAAATGACGCCAAAACATGACGCCTCTTGCTTGCGGGCTCAGTGGACTATTTCTGTACACATATTAATTGAGAATGTGCTTGGGTATCGGAGTACTGTACTGGACTGCATGTAAGTAAAGAGTTTCACTGTGCGTTTGCACCTGTGGCAATAAAAGCACCATTGACCATTTTGGGTGAGGATCCTTCAGACTGATTTTAGTTGGAAGAGAGGCGGCGGCAGGACAAAGCCTGGCAAAGTGATAGGTGGATGCCATCATTTTTTGCATGAAATGCTTCTCTCTCTTGGGCTGTTATTGCTATTAATGGTGCTATGTAAATGGATGGTTTGGGTGTATTTTGCTTGCGGAATAACCGCCAAATGGCAGAAATCTGTTGGTCTTTATGGCCACCTGCTGGCCAATTACTGAAAATGAAACAACAGGTCAGAAGGAAAACGGGTAATTTTAAAAGTGTTCTCTGCATGAAAAAAATGGGTCACAGCAAGCTGCCAGTAGAAACCACAAATGCCAGCCATTAACATGCTAGGTGAGTATAAATTATTCTCTTGCTAACCCTGACCTAATCCTGAAAGGTAATGTGCCATAACATGCTGGCAGGGCTTTGCACGACGTGAAACTGATGAGGTGCCAGTCTAGCAAAGCTGCAATACAGGATTACATGTGCTAAACAGCAAGAAAACAACATGCCATAGAAAGAAGCAGGATATCTCCTCAGTATCAATGAAATCAGGAATTGACTGAGAGCAATGGATAGAGTAAGCACTACAGAACCAGACAAAATCCTAATCATACTATTGAAGTTTTGTGTTCAGAACTGGCTGCACCTCTGGATAAGGTGTTGCAGTATAGTTACAATACAAGGATCTACCCAAAAGTGCAGAAAATTGCCCAGATTAGCTATAAGTGTGGTGTGGCGGCGCCTAATGGCAGCGGCTCGACTACAGTCCGTCTGTCTTTAAAATGTATTTATGTATTTTGTCTCGTTAAATGTATGCCTTGACTCTAGTTTTTATTATTTTTCTTTAGCTGTGTATATGTGGGGGGTGGGGGAAACCGTTAGTCTCTTCCCTGTACGGGGACCCGACTTTTCCCTGTCGGGTCTCCGGTGTTGTCGGAGCTGGCAGCGGCCTCCGGCCGGGACCAACCTGAGGGCTCCAGTCGCGGAGCCAGCAGACTCACCATCGCGAGCTGGCCATCTTTGGAGCGGGAGGAGCTGTGGTGGCACGCGGCTGCAACCCGACTTCGGAGGCTCCGGCCGCAGGCCCGGTGGACAGGAACATCGGGAGCTCGCAGGTCCCTGGTGGGAGACTGCTTTTCGGAGCTCCCGCAACGGCAACTTCTCCCGCTGGAATCACGGGGCCAAACATCGCCCGGCACGACTTAAACGGCCGCGTGAATTACTATCGCCCAACGGGGGCTTTATCATAGGGAGCTCCAGTCGCCTCGACATTGCAGTTGGACTGCTGGACCATGGGAGAAAAACAAAGGGAAGAGATTTTTGCCTTCCATCACAGTGAGGAGGTGTTGGAAATTCGCTGAGATGGATGTTTGTGTAAACTGTGTTAAGTGTGGGTCTTGGGTTTTTTTGTAATGTAAGACTGTAGAAAATGCAATTTCGTTCAAACCAATGTTTGATGACAATAAAAGGCATTCTATTCTATTCTATGCTATTTCACGAAAACGCAGCTCAGATCCAAACTGGGCAACTATTGGTTACTGGTCTCCTCTCAATGATTTTGACAAGATTTAAGCACCTGTTTACCAATAACCTACTCAGCGATTTTCTATGTTTCAATGCTTGAGTATATGACAATAAAACTCGATCACTTGATTTTGAAGCATTCATGCATGGTGGAGGTATAATGTAGTCATAGACTTGCCCACACCCGCCAACATGTCCCAGCTACGCTACCTGCTTTTGGTCCATATCTCCAGACCTGTCCTATCCATGTATCAGTCTGTTTCTTAAATGTTGGGATAGTCCCTAGCTCAACTACCTCCTCTGGCAGCTTGTTCCATACACCCACCACCCTTTGTGTGGAAAAAGTTACACCTTAAAAAGTTACCTCTTATACTTAATACAAAAAAAATTGAAATCGTACTTCTACAATGCACTAAAACATGATTTTAATACAAATTTCAAAAAGTTCCTACCCTGGGGGGGGGACGACACACCCCCCTTCCACACCCACTCTCTCACCGGGTACCCCCCAAGGCCAGTGTTCAGTGATCGCGCAGCCCCCCCCCCACATTAGAAAATGCTCCATGACCCCTGTTTCAGATGGAGAACACTGCCAGGCTGTCTGTCACAACATACAACTCCGATAACCCATTATTTCCTTCAGTTAAATATTGGGAAGATAGCACTTTGTCATTTGCCACTCAACTATTATATTTGTTTACCTCACTGACTATTTCTAACCCCCCCACCCCAAATTCCTTTGACAGATTGAATAGAAATGTCCCCAATCTCATTGTTTTATTAATTCAACACATAGATGAACATCCTCAAGGAGTGTAATCAGGTGGAAACTGGTTCAGATGCAATGTTTAAGAGCTTGTTCAAAGAAGGGGCATATTTTAAAGGAGTGACAGATACACCTGTAGGGGAATGTGTGAGGTCTGTCTTTAGTTTTAACTTGAACCAGGACATCTGAAGATTCAAAGTTTAATATAGTAATTGTGCTAATACTGACTCTAACCAACCACGTAATGAACATCATCCACTCCGGAGGTTTTATTTTTCTGATGCCATTTAAACATCACTTGGATTTCAATCACTTCAATGTAAAGGTAATTGGGAAAGGGGGGCATTGGAACAAAAATTTGCACTTGGTACATATTAACTGTAATATAATAATGTATGCATGTTGATAGGTGCAATCAAAACAAAAATATTTTTATCATTGTGTTATGAATACCACAGAAAATATTATGTACACTCAAGATCACATTAAATAGAATATTATTGCTTAAAATATATAGTTATTGGACTTTGCATTTCGGAAAAGTCTCAGCTGAGAGGAAGACGCAAAATACTGAAAATAATGGGGGTGAAAATGACTTCAGGACATTTTGTTACGAAAATGAAAGAAATGGTAACAGAATATTTATACAGCTGAGTGAGTATAATTTTATGGATGAGAAATTGTGTTCAACCAATTGATAACTTCTTTGACAAAGTAACTAGCATGTTAGATAACAAGGAAGCCAATGGGTGTAGCAAATTTTGTTATACATAATTTGGTCTGTGAATGGCCCCATAAAAGAATACCGCATTAGATAAGCACCTGTGTACTTGAACGTAATAGGTTAAGTCCAGGGGGTCAGATATGGGGCTTTATGTGTAATACAGATATATTGTCAGTGCAGAGGGGTTAGGAGCAAGGCCAAGTCTGCATCCAGAGTCAAGGTCTGGAATAGTACTAGGTGTGCAGTCAAAGCTGGGACAATGGGAGTGTTCAGCACTGAGAACCTAAGCAGATAAGCAGCTATGATCAGGGTAGAATAGGGGGGGCAGGTGTAAGGCTGGATGCAGGGTCAGGAATGAGAGAAGGTATGCAACTGGAGTCAGGGTCAGGAGTAGCACCAGATGTGCAGTGAGACCCAGGTTGGTCAACATGGGCCAAGTGCTTGATTATAATCTGATTTCCAGGCATGAATACACTAAGATCATTCATGTGCTGCACCTGTTGATCAGAGCCTGAGCTCTACTGTGGATTGTAATTAGGAATATAATTTAGTCTAACCTTATTCACAGCTAATCCAATTTAAAGCATATATATTGCATTCAAGTGTAAGTTAAAAGACTCGCTATGGTATGCACCAGATTGCACAATTTCAAGCTGAAACATGCAAAAGTTCCGAGGAGGGAAACACCTCCCCCCCCCCCCCCCCCCCCCGCGGCCACTACGCTCCCCCGGGCTTGGTCTCACGCAATTTCTCATTCCCAACTCTCACCCCATGTTGGCAGCCCTGTATAACATGTCATTAAAAATTCATTTCTAAGCATACATTTATCCGGATATTTTACAGTAGGAATACATCCTAGGCAACTGGGGGTTAAAATGTGTCCAAACTCTGAACGCTTTAATGTACATACATTGTATCCTGTCGCTGAGATTCAGTTCAATTGCTCACGCTACATTTCATTTACAGTGCACGTTATCGCGAGTTTAGGCAATGTTAGCAAAGATGAATTGTTCACTGATTGCTGAAGATTGCCCTGTTGGAGGTGCAAACCTCGTACAGTTATTTCTGAAGTCCACGTTGAACTACACATCTCTACAAAATTGCTGTTAGTTTGGTGTAATTACGCCAAATGGTTTATTATACGCTGCACGCAACCCCGGAAGTGGTGGAGAATGTTAGAGAATGGCCCAGGCGGCTCTAGACTTTGTACAAAAAGAAACATAAAGAGCTGGGGCAACTCGGAGGGTCAGACAGCATCTATGAAGAACTTCCTCTGGTGGCGTTTTGGGTCGGGACTCTTCCTGATAAAAAGTTTAAGAAAGAACTGCAGATGTTGGAAAAATCGAAGGGTAGACGACAATGCTGGAGAAACTCCTCTGGTGAGGCAGCATCTATGGAGCGAAGGAATAGGCGACGTTTCGGGTTCTGAAGAAGGGTCTCGACCCGAAGCGTCACCTATTCCGTCGCTCCATAGATGCTGCCTCACCAGAGGAGTTTCTCCAACAATGATAAAAACATAATTTACCGCCATAGGAATATTTAGCTTAAATGAAAACGTAATGAATATAAAACAAAATATTATTTTTGCATCAAAGTGTGCGGACCGTTGTGATTCACAGTTCCATCATATATTACGTTGATATGACAGTTGATTGCGTTGAGTAATATAGTGAAATGTTCAGATTTGGAACAAATCCATGCAAAGCATGAGAACTTTAGGGACGCATCGAGTTTCCCTCCAGAACCTAATATCGGCTGCAACAGTCGGTTTGCAACGGTGCAGCCGTGCTCAAGTTTCGGAAAGAAACATTGTCCGCTTGCTAAACGCTCACATTTTGGGCAGCGGGGAGGAACCGTGGCGCGGGCTCGGGGTGGAGGGGAAGCGGCGCGGGCTGCGGGTGAGGCCGGCGGAGCCCCCGCGCGCTCCAGGGCTCGCTCGCTCGCTCGCCTTGCAGCGCCCGCACCATGAGCTGCAGCGGGGCGACTGGACGGCTGCGGAGCGCAGCCCTGCCGACCTGCGAACTCGCCTTCTACCTCGCCGTCACCGTTGGATTTCACTTGTACTCCTTCTACGAGGTGTTCAGAGTCTCCAGAAGTAAGGACGCGCTCCCTCTACCCGAGGGGGGAGTTGACAAACCATGTGATAGCTATGTGTAGGAACAAAACTGCAGTTGCTGCTTTAAATCGAAGTCTGAAGAAGGGTCTCGACCCGAAACATCACCCATTCCTTCTCTCCAGTGATGCTGCCTCTCCCGGAGCATCACTGGAGAGAAGGAATGGGTAATGTTTCGAGTCGAGACCCTTCCGCAGCATTAGTTACAGTTGCAGACTTATGCATATAGGTCAGTTTTCGTTTATCCATTAAATATTCTATCTGTAGGTCCGAAATATGCATCGAAACGTTGCAGAAAAGACGAGAGGTTGAATTCAAAGTGTGAGAATTTGAAATAACACCAGAAAAATAATGTACATTCAAAAAACAGCCAATGTAACAAGAAATTTAGAAAAGCGTAACATTCTTTAGAGATATTCCTTTTCATGCTGCTGACTCGTGTTTCTAGTCCTTTAAACAAGAGCATGAACACTCAGATCATTTTACTCTGAACAGGGGGGGAAAACAAGAGATTTTACTTGCCATACCATTTACTACTGATGCGGAGGGAATTCTCTCACTTATGTGGGCAAGTAAATATTTTATAACTAATTAATTAATTAATTCTAAGTCTAATGTGACACATAATAATAAGATAATCACCATGGCATCACTACAGCAATACCCTAATTCCAAACACCAAAGCTAAATAGTAATATGAAATTGAAATTGAAATGCTCCAGAATAATCGCGTCCACAGTTGGAGTGGAAATATTTATACAATAAGAAAACCGTGCAAATCATGCATGCAATGAGATAACTGTTCTTGAAATTGTGCTAACTGGGGTGTCAGATGTGAACCAATGCCAGGAGCGTTCTTACACAATGCAAAGGATTTAAATGAGTAAGCTAGCAAGGATGCAGGTACAATTTCCAAGCTGGTAGAATTGATACACAAATGTTGAAAAGCCCGTGCAGTTGAGAAAATATTTCAACTTATCACAAGTTTCAACAAGTTTTGGCATTGATAATTAAACTAATCAGGTTGGTTTTTTTTGAATTGCTGGCATTTTTTGTCTATAGTAGATTCAATTTCCTGAAGGATTCCAGTGAACAAATGAATTATGTGGATACTAGAAGATAGGTTCAAGGTCATGAGAACTGTGACCAGGTTTTTGATTGATGAATGGATTGATTGAAAGATCCAGCATGGAAACAGGCTCTTTGGCCCTGTGAGTTCACGCCAACCATCGATCACCCGTTCACACTAGTTCTTGTTATCCCACTTTTGCATCCACTCTCAACACACAAGGGGCAATTTACAGAGGCTATATTAACCTACAAACCCACACAATTGTGCGAGCGAACTAGAGCACCCAGAGGAAACCCACATGATCACAGGGAGAATGTGCAATCTCCAAACAGGCAGCACCTGATATTGGGATCGAACCTGGGTTTCTGGCGTTGTGATGTAGCGTAGGAGTATGGGTCTCAAAACCAACCCATATTTATTTGATCCCTCAATTGCCAATGGGAATCCAAGTAATGATTTTTTGATTCATTTCAGAAGACTAATTTAAACAAAAGACATATGCAGGAAGGTCTGGCTTGTTGTGGGAAACTTTACACTACTGCTGCTAAACAAAAAGTTCTGATTTTCAATTGAACCAGGCCTAATGGCTTTCTGAAGAGTTCCTCTTCCCTTCGTGAACTTTCTGATACATCCCTCAATGTAAGATTGTGTTCCTCGTTCAAGATAAACCCCCACACCCTAATGAAATAGTTCTTGTCACGTATAATTTCAAATCCTTTAATTATCATGTTTCTCAAGTAGATCACCATTTCATGTATGAAAGGGAATGGATTTGTCATTCAATTTTCTTCAATCGTGCAAATATAAAATTGTTAGCGCTTAGCTGTGTCTTAAGTTTGATGCCAGTATATATAAGTCTGAAGAAGGGTCTCGACCCGAATCGTCGCCCATTCCTTCTCTAGAGATGCTGCCTGTCCCGCTAAGTTACTCCAGCATTTTGTGTCTACCTTCAATTTAAACCATCATCTGCAGTCCTTTGATACACATATGTAATTTTTTAACTGTATAATATGCAGCTATCTTTATTCCTGGATGAATATATGGATCTGCAATGTGTTATTCTTCTATCCACATATAAATGACAAAATGCATAGGGTACAATCTTTGAAATGTAACACTAGAGGGCAGGCTATGAATGCACTCTGCAATTTCGTTCTGGAAGTCAATTAAGTTTTAAGTTTTTTTTCCTATAGGCTGATTTAATGTTTGTCAGGACTGGTTCATTTGTCAGCTCTTTTCCATCATTATTGTTTTGAAGAAACCCTTTTTAATGAATGTGCCAGTATTTATTCCTTCTCTTTTTTCCTTAACTTACAGCCTTTTGCCTCTTTTTCATCTCTAACCATTGTCCATCCATCTGCCAATCAAACCCCCCCCCCCCAACCATTATCTATTTCCACCTACCATTTGCCATCCTTTGTCCTCAGTCTGAAGAAGGGTCCCGACTCAAAACGCTGCTTGTACATGCCCTTCATAGATGCTGCCTGACCCGCTGAATTGTTACGGCACTTTGTATTTTACTCAAGATCCCAGAGTAAAATCCTTGTGTCTCCTCATTATTCTTTCTGTTCTTTATGTTTAATTTCTAATTCTCCACCTCCCTCAACAAATTTCCCTGTCATTAAATGTTTAAAGCCGATCTAATATTGCATTGCATTTCCTTATGCATTAGTTGAAGCATAACTGGAGAGAGTACTAGTCTTATTACAGTGTCACTGACTGAAATTGTTTGCTTTTGTCACTTATTGGTTATTTTCACAGGCTGGAGAACAAATACAGCCCCAACACCATTTTGTACATTAATATGCTACCCGTGGAACAAATGGAAGGTTTAATGTTAAATCCATGCTGAGTAAATTATTTCCATCATTCTCTCCAGCCATCTGGGCAAATTGATCTACTTCCTTCAGGTTGACTAGTGGTTCAAATCGATCAGGAGGCTTCTTGGGAAGGGGCCAATCCATTTCCTTCAGTTTCAGGCATACCAAGGGATTTGTTGCATTACATTTTGCAGCTATTTTTGTCGGGCAAATGCCATGTGATCTATAAATTAATAACCATTTATATGTAGGGATAAGAAATGGCTGTTTTTTTGCCTTTTGTGTGATGTAATGGAGATATAACACACCTTTACTAGTAGTAGTAAAGAACATGTGGAATGTTTTAGTGATTTAACTGTGATTTTCCAATGTTCTATATATTCAGGTTTAGATCCTGTGGATTGGACGGTAGCTAATGTTATCCCACTTTTTAAGAAAGGCGGGAAAGAGAAAATAGGGAATTATAGACCAGTGAGCCTGACATCGGTGGTGGGGAAGATGCTGGAGTCAATCATAAAAGATGAGATAGCCGCACATTTGGATAGCAGTAACAGGATCAGTCCAAGTCAGCATGGATTTACGAAGGGGAAATCATGCTTGACTAATCTTCTGGAATTTTTTGACGATGTAACTAGGAAAATGGACAAGGGAGAGCCAGTGGATGTAGTGTACCTGGACTTTCAGAAAGCATTTGATAAGGTCCCACATAGGAGATTGGTGGGCAAAATTAGGGCACATGGTATTGGGGGTAGAGTGCTGACATGGATAGAGAAGTGGTTGGCAGACAGGAAACAAAGAGTAGGGATTAACGGGTCCCTTTCAGAACGGCAGACAGTGACTAGTGGGGTACCGCAATAGGGAATTATAGACCAGTGAGCCTGACATCGGTGCTGGGACCGCAGCAATTTACAATATACAAAAATGATTCAGATGATTTAGATGAAGGGATTAAAAGTAACATTAGTAAATTTGCAGATGACACAAAGCTGGGTGGCAGTGTGAACTGTGAGGAGGATGCTTTGAGAATGCTGGGTGACTTGGACAGGTTGGGTGAGTGGGCAGTTGCAGTTTATTGTGGGTAAATGAGAGGTTATCCACTTTGGTAACAAAAACAGGAAGGCAGATTATTATCTAAATGGTGTCAAGTTGGGAAAAGGGGAAGTACAATGGGATCTGGGGGTCCTTGTTCATCAGCCAATGAAAGTAAGCATGCAGGTACAGCAGGCAGTGAAGAAAGCGAATGGCATGTTGGCTTTCATAATAAAAAGGACGAGTATAGGAGCATAGAAGCAACTTCTGCAGTTATACAGGGCTCTAGTGAGACCACACCTGGAGTATTGTGTGCAGGTTTGGTCCCCTAATTTGAGGAAGGACATTCTTGCTATTGAGGGAGTGCAGCGTAGGTTTACAAAGTTAATTCCCGGGATGGCGAGACTGTCATATGCTGACAGATTAGAGCGGCTGGGCTTGTATATCCTGGAATTTAGAAGGATGAGAGGGGATCTTATTGAAGCATATAAGATTATTAAGGAGAAGGGAGGAGAGCACTTCAACTCCCCCTCCCATTCCACATCCGACCTCTCGGTCCTGGGCCTCCTCCACGGCCAGAGTGAGCAACACCGCAAGCTGGAGGAACAGCACCTCATATTCCGCTTGCGGAGTCTGCATCCTTTGGGCTTGAATATTGAATTTTCTCAATTCTGTTAACCCTTGCTGTCTCCTCCCCTTCCCACCTCTCCCTCAGCCCTCGGGCCCTGGCATTCCCTCTATCTCTATCTCCCTCCCACACCCCAGTCGCACCAGCTTCTCATTTTCACACCACAAACAGCTTACAATGGCTTGTTCCCTTTATCACCGATACTTTTTTGCATATCTTTCACTCATTGTTCCTTATCTCTCCGCATCACCGTCTATGTCTCTCGTTTCCCTGATCCCTGACCGGTCTGAAGAAGGGTCTCGACCCGAAACGTCGCCTATCTCCTTCGCTCCTTAGATGCTGCTGCACCCGCTGAGTTTCTCCAGCTTTTTGTGTACCCTAAGATTATTAAGGGTTTGGACATGCTAGAGATAGGAAACATGTTCCCGATGTTGGGGAGTCAGGAACCAGGGGCCACAGTGTAAGAATAAGGGGTAAGCCATTTAGAACGGAGACGAGGAAACACTTTTTCTCACAGAGAGTTGTGAGTCTCTGGAATTCTCTGCCTCAGAGGGCGGTGGGGGCCAGTTCTCTGGATGCTTTCAAGAGAGAGCTGGATAGGGCTCTTAAAGATAACGGAGTCAGGGGATTTGGGAAAAAGGCAGGAACGAGGTACTGATTGGGGATGATCAGCCATGATCACATTGAATGGCGGGGCAGGCTCGAAGGGCCGAATGGCCTACTCCTACACCTATTGTCTATTGTCTAATTGTGTATTCACAGTTGTACTGTAATAATACTGAATTACAGCTAAATTAGAATAATTGAAGCTGTGTAGTGTGGCACGTTGTCCGCTGTTATCCTCAATAGAGACTGTTTCTTATCTTATGTACAGTAGCTTATCTAAACATACTTACCATCAGCCTCATATTTGTACTGTGTTGGAAATCCTTTTGGGCTGGGTTGAACAGAATCTCGGAGTATCCTTAAAACATCTTGGCTATTTTTTACCTGTTGCTTATTTTTTATCATAACCTCTGGCCTTCTTTACCGTAGTAAGGGCCATCCCAACAGCTTGTTTTGTCTGTTCATCGGGTAATTTATTAGCATAGCTGTGTAGATGACCTGATGTATGTTCTGGGATGTGTAACGCCTGCACTAATGATCGATTCATTAACTCATGAATAGCTTTTCACGTGGACAAACATGGAAGTGGTTTTCCTCTGTGTGTTTTCCATCCATTAGTCGACTAGGTGTGGAGATCCCTTTCCACTGCATTCTTGACATAATTAGAGTCTGTACAGATCAGAACTGGTTCAACTATATTCACCTGTTTTTTAAATATTTTCTAGAGCTTTAGCATCAGCAAATTGTGCTTTTGGTTCCTGAATTAATGAGTTGTAACTCATGAGCTTGAAATTCTGCCAGATAAGAATTTACTCTTTATAATCCCTGCTCTGGCATGTAGCCAACTAGACTATCTTTTCTGGTTCTCTCCACATTTCAGAGTAATTTATCAAAGGATGTTGTGCTTCATTAGGCCATGATGAAGACGATTCTTCATCCTCCATGACTGGTAGGGATTGTAAGTCATAACTTACAGGAACATATTTCTATTTTTCATATCAAACTGAGGTGGCTCTGTTTATTCCTTTTCAGTTATTATTTTGCAGAGGTTCACATTGTGTTTGTGTGATAATAGGCTGGTCTCCTTGCAGAGGTCTTACTGCAACAAGTGTATGGAATATCAGAGTGAGACATCACAATGAGGCAGTAAATCCCTACACTGTTAGGGAGAATTTGTATGAGGAATAGTGCATGGGGGGCTTATGTTTCTTCGTCTTCATTATAACAGATAGCCCAACTAGATTTGGGAGAGACACAGATTTGCGGAACAAGAGATTTGTTAGGTCTCTTGACGGAGATTTATTGCTTGACTAGTCTAAGTGGGACTAGTTGGGACCCTGTCGCACGGGAGGCCTGGTCCCCCAATGTAACCCATTCCCAACGCAATATTCTGCCACTCACCCATAGCCCCCAACTGCGCATGCGCGGCTCATTTCTCCTCATCCCCTGCACTCCCTCCCCCTCCTCTTCATCCTTGCTCTTCTTCCCCTCCCCTCCTCCCCTCCTCCCCTCCCCTCCTCCCCTCTCCAAGCCCTCCCTCACCTCTCCCTTCCTCTCCTTTCCCCTACCCTCAGTCACTTCCTCCCTCCCTCCATCTCATCTCCCCTCCCTACCCCCTTCTTATCCCTCTATCCCCCATCTCCCCACACCTCACCTCCCCTATCCCCCCACTATCCCTCCTGACCCCCCCTCCACTGCCCTCCTCGTCCTCTATTACACACTCACTACCTCCCCCACTCCCCCCTTCCTCTCCCTCTATTACCCCCTCCTCCCCCACTCTCCCTCCTCACCTCCACCACTTTCCCCCATCTCCCTCCCTACCCCTTCCTCTCCCTGAATCCCCCCACTCTCCATCCTCACCTCCCCAGGATCTTGAGGTTGCAGCCGTCACCCTCAGGCTCAGCGCCGGATAACTGACAGCGAATGTGGACAATCAGTGCGGCGATGGTGCAGGAAGGGGCATTGCCGTCCCGGCAGTGACGGCGACTGACAGGAGAGGAGACCAATCTGTGTGGCGGTGACTGGCAGGAGAGGAGACCAATCTGCGCATCTATGGTTTTTAAGATTTAAACCTTTATAACTTTTAAAATATACCACCGATCGGAACAAAACGTATTGCTCTTGCAGCACAGGAGAATGGTGAGTAAAGTGGTGAAACTTGTGGCGCTATCGTTTACCGTTTTTAAACAAATGTAAAAAAAACGCAAACGAGAGTTTTAGTAATGATTATTGCAGTGATTCAACCTAAAGACCACTGCTGGAACCCTTGTTGATTGTGATATATATTAGCAGCACAGAAACCCTTGCTGGAACCCTTGCTGAATGTGATATGTGGTAATGATGGGCGGTACGGTGTGCAGCAGTAGAGTTGCTGCCTTTCGGTGCTAAAGACCTGGGTTTGATCCTAACTATGGGTACTTGTTTGTACGTTCTCCCAGTGACCTGCATGGGTTTTCTCGGGGATCTTCGGTTTCCTCCCACACTCCAAAGACTTACAGGTTTGTATGTTAATTGGCTTGGTATAATTGTAAATTGTCCCTAGTGTGTGTAGGATAGTGTTAATGTACATTAATGCAGGATAGATATCAGTTGAAAAGTTGGGAAAAGCATTGGGAGATGACAGTGCAAGGTTTTATATTTGGGGAAGTCAGGTAGGTTTAGAGCATACATTATCATCATCGACAGTCACTCGAAACGAGTATGACTGTCCTCTCCTCTCCATAGGGTTGTCTACTTGTGGGTCTGCGGATGTCTGTAGAGGCCGATCCGTGATCCACACACTTTGGTGCAACGTAGGCAATGAAGACGCGAGGTGGTTGGCAGTTGTCGGGTCCGCTTCTCGCTCTCCTTACGGTGCTGTCGCTTAGTCTCTGCGACACAGGGTAGCTCCATTTCATGACGTGCAGCTCCTTCCTGCACGGATTTCCTCCAGGAGCGCCTGTCCAGTGCAATTTGCTCCCAGTTGCTCAATGCGATGTGGAATTTCTTCAAACTGTTCTTGATGTTGTCCTTGAAGCCGGGGGCTCGCCGACCTTCCTTCAGTTGAGAGTACAGGATCAGTTTAGGGAGACGTGTGTGGACATGCGGATGGTTCTGCATTATTGTGATGGTGATGCTGGTCATTTTGGCTTCCTCCAAAACGCTGATGTTGGTGTGTTTGTTCTCCCTGCTGATCCTCAGAATCTTTCGTAAGGATCTTTGATGATGTTATTCCAGAGCCTTCAGGTGCCTGCTGTAGCTGGTCCATGACTCGGTTCCATACAACAGGGTGGGGAGGACAACGGCCAGCAGTTTTGTTTGAGCCTTTAGGTCTCGGTCTTCAAAGACCCTTTACCTGAGTCTGGCGTAGGCTCTGCTGGCACAATTCAGGTGATTGTTGACCTCAGAGTCGATGTCAGCTTTTGAAGAAAGAATGCTGCCAAGGTTGGGGAAGTGGTCAACATTTCCAACATTTCAAGAGTGGTGTCGTCCACGTTTATAATGGGCTGGGTAGACGGCTGGTTGGATGGAGGTTGATGTAGGACCTGGGTCTTCTTGATGTTTAAGGCTAGACCCATGGCTCTGTAGGCCTTGGCAAAGGCATTTAGGATGCCCTGGAGGTCTGCTGCAGAGTGTGCTGCAATCGTCCGCATACTTAAGCTCCATGATGGCGGTGTTACTGACTTTGCTCTTGGCCTTCAACCTATTAAGGTTGACAAGCCCACTGTCAGTCTGTAGAAGATTGGGATCCTCTGTGGCAGCTTTTCACCAATGAGGTGAAGTATGGCAGCAATGAAGATGACAAACAGGATGGGTTCGTTGATGCATCCCTGTTTGACCCCCGATTCCACAGTGAAGGGCTCGGATTCAGAGCTGCAGGTCCTGAGCACTGAGACCGACAGGCCATCATGTAGAAGCCTCATCATTCTGATCGTGACATCCGTACCTTGATAGTATGCTCCAAAGAACCTGGTGGTCCACCGAGTCAAAAGCCTTTGTCAGGTCTATGAAGGCCATGTACAAAGGCTGCCTTTGTTCATGCCATTTTTCCTGGAGTTGGCGTGCTGAAAATATCATGTCCGCTGTACCTCTGGATGGGCAGAAGCCACACCGTGATTCAGGGAGTACCTCCTCAGACAGTGGTAGAAGTCGGTTTGCGAGGACACGAGCAAGGACTTTGCCTGTTGTTGACAGGACTGAGATGCCCCCTGTAGTTTCCACATTCAGCCCTGTCCCCCTTCTTGAAAATGGTCACTATTAGAGCATCCTTGAGTTCTGAGGGAAGTTCTTCTTTTTCCCAGACCTTGAGGAGTAGGGTGTGGATGTGGTACATCAGCTCCGGTCCACCATCCTTTAACATCTCAGCTGGGATCCCATCTGGACTGATGGCCTTGTTGGCCTTGTTGTTCTTAAGGCTCTTGATGGCATCTTGAACCTCTGTCATAGTGGGAGGTTCTGCCATGTCGTCTCGGATGGGACTCTGGGGGATGTGGTGGGTAATATCTGGTTCAGTTGTGCTGTCATGGTTGAGGAGTTCCTGGAAGCGCTCCTTCCATCGGACGTTAATGGATTCATTGTCCTTCTGCAGTTCTTGCCTGTCTTTTGAGCGCAGTGGGTTTAAGCCGTGGTAGCTTGGACTATAGACGGCCTTAGTAGCATTGAAGAAGCTCTGCTGTCACCTGAGTGTCAGTCTCTGGATTTCCAGAGCCTTTTCTGTCCACCAAGAGTTCTTAAATTCCCTCACCCGGCTTTGGACGCCCGCCTTGGCTCTGGAGTGAGCCGCTCTTTTGGCCTTGCAGGTTACACCATTTTGCCAGGCACGAAAGGCTTTCCTTTTCTTGGATATGAGCTATTCTATCTCTGTGTCATTCTTGTCAAACCAGTCCTGGTGTTTTCTGGACTTGCACCCGAGGATGGTTTTGCTGGTATCAAGGATGGTGGATTTGAGCCGGCTCCAGTGCTCTTCGATGTCATCAGGATATTCCCGTTGGAGGCTTTCCCCAAGGGAAGCTTGAAGTTGCTGCTGGGTGGCAGTTTCCTCCAGACTTTCAAGGTGCAGTCTTGGCCAGATCTGCTTCTTTTGAATCCTCCTCTTCCTCTTGTGTTTGATGGACATCATGGAGCGGATGAGGCGACGATCTGTCCAGCAGTCATCTGCATCGATCATGGCCCTTGTGATGTTCACGTCACGGCAGTCCCTGGCTCGTACAATGACATAGTCGATGAGATGCCAATGTTTGGAGTGTGGGTGTCTCCAAGATGCCTTAAGTTTATTTTTCTGGCGAAAGAGTATGTTAATGATGGTGAGGTCATCCTGAGCACATTTGCTTAGAAGCAGAACTCCATTGGAGTTGATGTTCCCGATGCCTTCCTTTCCTATGGTACCCTTCCAGAGGTGTTCGTCCCAGCCGACCCTGGCGTTGAAGTCACCTAGGAGAATAATCTTATCCTCCCTGGGGATTCTAGACAGTGTCTCATCTAAGCAGGAGTAGAAGGTCTCTTTTACTTCCTGTTCAGAGTTGAATGTAGGGGCATAGGCACTCACAGCTGTTGCCATCTGGTCGTTGGCAAGCACCAGACGGATGGTCAAGAGACGCTTCTGATTCCCACAGGAAGTTCAGAGAAATGGCTGATGAGCTGGAACCCATATCTACCACCACAAGCTTTAAGCCAGACATTTACCTCACTCATGTTATTTATTTTTTGCATATGGTTCAATTCTAATCCAGAGATTATCACACAGGCATAAATCTAATATTGCAAACCACTCTAACACTCTTACAATCTAATGTTACAAACTAAACACTTAAAAAAAAGTGTTAGGGCATGTTAGAGTGGTTTGTAACATTAGAGTACAAAAGTAGGTAGTTTTGTTGAAACTTTGCACATGAATGTGAGAACACAACACTTTAGGAGCGATAGTCCAAGGAAGGGTGCAGTGTTCATGTAATAGAGGTCAACGCAGAATTGATCAGAAGCTTCAAATTGAAGTTGTTAAGTACTTGAAGAAGAGCAAGAACCTAACAAGACGGGATTATGGGGAAAGAGCAGTGGAATGAGACAGATGGGATCACTCTATGGGAGACCAACAAGTCCTCCTTCGGTGCTGAATTAATTAGCTGATTGCATTTCAGTAACAGAAAATAGAACTTAATTGACCTGCTTCGGTTAAGCACATCATTTTTTTCCTTTGGCTGGTTTGGCCTAATGGTGAGGCTAACACAATTAATAATTTCAACATAGACTTTCAGCAATTGCAAATGCATAGGAGTCTGAAACTGATGCCTGATTTGGCACGCTTTTCTAGAAGCTGAAGAATGCTGGAATCTCATTAAGGGATATTCCTTTTTAATGACAAGGAAAATCTTAACTACTACCAAAGAGCCATGAGCACTATAATTTAACAATAACAACGTGTACTCTTTTTCGTTCAGATTTTAGTTGTCGGTGATTTAAGAAAAAAAAACACATTTTCTCCCTGAAACCAGTTATCTTATTTCTTGATTGATTTTGCTTTCTGTACTTGATTTGATTTTGAATTAACAATTCCAAGTCACTTCCCCAATTGGATATTCATTCAGAATTCTGTAATTCTCTTTTAAACGATATGATCGATTACACTGTAATTCTGGTCACAGTGTTATTTTCTGCATCATTGTTATTTTCTATTGTGTCTTCCTTTGAAATCAGAGGTCTGATAAAATTGTTCAATGGGCAACAAGAGGCAACGGTTGGGGTCATAACTTGCACAAAGGGAAATAATGTGGATTTTGGTCACTCACCTACCCATGACATTCAATACCATTAATAAGGTGGAGTCCTCCTTCATCCCCATCTGGGATGGAGGTAAAGGATTATCATAGATCTGAAACTCAACAGGTAGACTATAAGGATAGGTCAGAAGCTAGAGCAGCAAAACTGCTGGATGAACTCAGTGGGTGGAGGGTCATCTATGGGTGGATGGGGAAAGGAACTGTCAATGCCTTGGGGTGATCCACTCCTGATGCAGGATGTCAACCTGAAATGTTGATGGTACCTCCCCCCTTCACTTCACAGATGCTGCCTGATCCACTGAGTTCGTCCAGCAGTTTGATTTTTGCTTCAGATTCCAGTCTCTAGTCGATATGCCAGAAACTCACCTCATCACACATCCTGGAGGGTATTCCATCATGTCCATGACGTGCCTTTTTATGAATGTGATGGAATGCCCTCCACACAAAGCAAGCGATTTAAGTGCAACACGTTGGTGCAGCGATGGAGTTGCTGCCTTACAGCGCCAGGGACCTCGGTTCGATCCTCACTACAGGTGCTGTCTGTACGTTGTTTGTACATTCTCTTTGTGGGTTTTCTCTGGGTGTTCCGGTTTCCTCCCACTCTCCAAAGACATGCAGGTTTGTAGGTTAATTGGCTTCGGTAAAGATTGTAAATTGTTCCTCGTGTGTAAGATAATGCTAGTGTATGTGGATTGCTGGCCGGCAAGGACCCGGTGGGCCGAAGGGCCTGTTTCCACACTGTAGCACTAAACTAAACTAAACTTTGAGTGACGACTGATTCACTGCCCTAATCATTTACTTTTACCATGCCTATCATGGGTGTACTGTGTACCATCTATGCTGTGCAATTATCATCTAGGCTGCTCTAACACTTGGCACTGAACCGCCACGAAGAACAAGGATAGAAGGCACATAAAAACACTACACCCTGCAGCAAGTATATACTATTACACATCATCCTGATTTGGAAATATGTTGCTGTAACTTTATTTTTGCTGGGTATAAATCCTGAAAACTCCTGGGATTGCAGCTGTTGAAAAGTTGTTCAATTGCTCACCACCACTCTTTCAAAGACCGGTTGCAAATGGGCAATAAATGCTCTTCTTGTCAGTGCTCCAAATCGGAAATAATGAATAAAAATGACTGAAAGGAACATCAAGCAAAAAGGCTCATGAAGTGTCGTGCCAAATGCAAGTGTATTGATCAACGGCAAAATCCTGGCCATTATTTCACTATAATTTTTTATCAGGATCAATATCTTGGCATGCATCATTCATAGGGGGATTGATTACTTGAAATGTTCGTTAAATATTTTTGTGTGAAATGAAATATAATCCATCAGAATAGAAGCTTTGGAAATGCTTCATTTAGTAGTGAGTTATTGTTTCGAATCTGCTGTGAAGCACTGATCGGCTTTATATCTTTTTTTCTGGTCTTAGAAAGAAAAGACATTTAAACAAAAATCCTGCTTTATCATTTATTCCTTCTCTTCCTCTGCTCATATTTACGAGTATAACCATTCTTCCACTTCACAGTATTCTATAACTCCTGGACAAAAGATTAATAATCTGAACCATAAAAAGTTTCACATCAGTCCCAGTTGCAAATGAGAAATTTGACTTGCACATAACATACTTTGAAAGTGATTCTTTAGTTATGCATACATATTGATTGGTAAGCCACAGAGGTAATAAAGTATTACTGCTTTGAACATACATATAAGAGGTTATTTAAGGTTTTAGTCAAAAAACTAGCAGTCAATTATTTATGTACGATAACGTTGCTGGTGTTAATATTTTAAAATTATCTGTAAATGATTACAGATGTAAAATACTGCTGATGCTGAAAATCTGAAATGTGCTTGAAGCAGGTTGCAGCATCTGTGGAGAATACACACACATAGGATTGATTACTCATTTTTAGCAATATTAAACAGAATTTCATATTTATAACCAATTCCTGCTTAATACATTCATATAGAATCAGCTCAGAGTAGGACATTGTTAAATCTTATTTTTTGGATTTCTTACAAGGGTCTAGGATAACAATTCCAGGCATTTGTAAGGCAACATTTTAAAAGTATCCTAAAGATGCTTTCTCACTGTTACAGATTCTCAATATTGTCATTATATAAAATGTCAATCAGAATACAATCCAATGGCAGAGAGCTGCGGATATTCTCTCGTACTTGGCTTTTCAAAAGATCATTTCAGCATTGCAACTTTTGGTTAAAATCATATTATCTAAAAATTTCCATTGACTAATTGAAGGTCACATTTCACTGTAAAAAGACGTCTCTGGCAGATTATTTTCTAAACCTGTTCACTAAGCAGGTGGCTGAGCACCTGTGTGTATACAGTAAACTTTCTCTAGAGTTATAAAATTGTAAAACCTTTGTTTGAATTATATGAGATTGAATTAATGGAAACACCTGTATTTTCTGTGGATGGTAAAGAGGGCCAAATATTTATTTTCCTTGACATCTGTTGATTCCGTTGCAAGTCACCTCCAAAGCTGTGTATTTGACTTGTTTAACTTGAGAGTCTCGTGATTTGTATATATTTCAATACTTTTGGGTACATTTATCCTTGTTAGTTTGTCAAAAGAATTTGGAGAAAACCCTTTCTATTTCACTTTGCAAAACACACGGAAACCCCTCTGCCCTGGCACTCTCGCAAAGAAGATTGAGGAAAGTTTCTACAGATGGGCCTACAAGGGAGAGGGCAAAGGTTGACCCACCCTAATCAAGCGGATAAAGTTTTAGTGGACGAGCCTTTCGGGACTGGTGACCACAGTTCTTTTAGCTTTAAAATAGTTATGGGTAAGAACAGGGCAGACCCACAAATTAAAATTCTCAATTGGGCCAAGGCCCACTTTGGTAGTATTAGACAGGGACTTGGTAAAGTAGATTGCGGGCAAAGGAATGTCCGGAAAGTGGGATACTGATAAAAGTGCGATGATGAGTTCAGGGCTTGCATGTTCCTGTTGGAGTGAAGAGCATGGCAGGGTAAGAAGGGTAAGGAAGCTAGGATGATGAGAGAAATTGAGGCTCTGGGAAAAAGGTGGCAGGTATAGAGAGGTGGGATCAGATGTATCCCTGGAGGAGTTTCAGGATTTGAGGAGCATATTTAAGAAGGAAATCAGGAGGGCAAAAAGGGGACTGGAGATAACTCTGGCAGATAGTATGCAAAATGTTATGAGATTTTTCCAAGTATATTAAGGGAAAGAGTGTAACTAGTGAGAGAATAGGGGCTCTCAGAATACAAAGCAGTCATCTCTGTGGGGAGCCACAGGAGATGGGCTAAGTCGTCAATGATTATTTCTCCTCTGTTTGTACCATGGAGAAAGGCATGAAGACTGGGGAAGTTAGAATGGCTAATGGAGATGTCTTGAGGACAGTCTGTATTAAGGTTGAGGAGGTTCGGAAAGCGTATGAAAGTAGAGAAATCTCCTGGATTTATCTGAGGACACAATGGGAAGCTAAAGAAGAAATAGCAGGAGCCCTGGCTGAGATATATGAATCATCATTAGACATTGGTGAGGTGCTGGAAGACTGGTGGATGACTATCGTTGTGCCTCTATTTAAGAAGGGCTACAAGGAAAAGCCTTGGAACTTTAGATCGGAGAGCCCAACATCTGTTGTAGGCAAGTTACTGGAGAGGATTCTGAGGGATAAGCTATATATGCATTTGGGTAGTCAGCATGGTTTGTACGTGGGAGATTGTGTCTTACGAATTTGATTTTGCTTCTTGAAGATGTAACTAAAAAGATTGATGAGGGCAAAGCCATACACGTTGTTGAAATGGACTTCAGCAAAGCATGATAAGATTCCACATGTAGCCGTTGGAAGTTTGCAACTGAATAGAGAATTAATTTTGTGGAAAGAAACGGAGGATGATGGTGGAAGGCTGTTTTTTGCATTGGAGGCCTTTAATCATTTAAAAAAACACCCTTTTCTAAATAATAAATTCACAAAGCCTTTTAAAGCACTATTCAACCCACTTGTTTGCATCCGTGACCGTGCCCGTCAGAAATCAGCACCACTGTATCCGCTAATGTTTTCAACGATGATGATGATGATGATTGTATTACTAAATGGTTTATAATGTGGATTAAGCGAAGTGGTCTATGTATCCTTTCTACAAGAGATCTCAGTTGGATCGACTAAAACATTTACAAAAGTTGTAATTGTAAGGATCATTAATATTAGAGGGCACAAGAAATTTTGTAAAACTCAAATGGTGCATTTGGACAAACATAGATTGCTTTCTCTGGAATGTCAGATGCTGAGGGGAGACCTGATAGAAATATATCAACTTATGAGATAGGGTAGACTGTCAGAACCTTTTTACCAGAGTGGAAATGTCAAAGACAAGAGGGCATAGTTTTAAGGTGAGAGAGACACAATTTAAAGGAGAGTTTTAGGGCTAGTTCTCTTTGTGCAGATGGTAGTGAGTGCCCAGAAAGCGCTGCCAGGGGCGGTGGTAGTGGCAGATATGATAGTGGCATTTGAGAGGCTTTTAGATAGGCTATTGGATATGCAGGATATGGAAGGATATGGATCATATGCAAGCAGAAGTTAGTTTAGCTTGGCACAGATATTGTAGGCTAGAGGACCTGTTCCTGTGCTGTACTGTTCTATGTTTCATGTTCTCTGTTGGAATAGCTATTTTGAGAACTGCCAGTCTGCTAATAATTGCATCATAATGTACTGTAAATTGATGATGTGATGTCAAAGATTTCTTCACTCCACCTACATATTTTGCACTCTGACCATCTGTATTTTACCTACTAATATCTTTGTTGTCATTTTGATGTGTTGATGTCTTCTTTTGTATATCACCTGTGGACAATTTATGTATAAATAATAATTACACCTATTTCTTAATGTCCCACTAAAGCCATTTTAGGTTAATTCAGACAAGTTATTTATTTTAGGAGCAACATCTGCAGTTGAATATGTACCGTGGAAAAGAATTGATCATAAACTTAGGAGTTAATGATTATAGATTTCTTCCTACATTAGCAGATGGTATTTTTTTAAACTTTCCGCAAGTGCACCTTTCAAAAGGCAGAAAAGCAATGATGGGCAACTTTGATGCAAATTTAGCAGCTTGGCCAAAGCCATTCTTTGAATGTTTGGGTTCCTGAATTGAGACTGTGATTAAAATCAACATTTATACCAAAAGGAAAGAGTGTTGTTAAAGATATTTGGGCATCACATCAGTTTCACCAGAGTTAATTTTAAATGATGTCAAGAGAAAGATGTAGGAAAAGTGTTTTGTGGTGCATTTGTTAAAGTAGCTTTGGAAAGACTCACATGCCGAGCTTAGTTTAATGTATCTGAGATTTTAAATTTAGCACAGTAAACAAAAATGTAAAACCAAATTGCTTTGTGCAATCAGCAGCAGTGACCAGGAATTGTTAAACCCCTGTCTCACTGTGCGAGTTGGCCCACGAGTGACCCCGAGTTTTCACTCGTGGTGATCACGTAGCGGGAACGTCGGAACTCGCACGAGCAACTTATCGACTCGTGGCGCTAACGGCAGGTACTCGGGAAACTTGTTAACTCGTGAAAAAAATCAAACATGTTTGATTTTTTCCACGAGTCAAATTAACTGTTCAAGTGTAAAATGGAAACATTTTAACTCGTTGCAATAACGTAGTGGCCCCGTGCGTTTATCTTAGTGTCTCGTGAGTGTACCGTGGGAATTTTAATAATCTGTTCTTTTGCTCGTAAGACTGAACCAAAGATAGACACAAAATGCTGGAGTTTATAACTCAGCGGACCAGGCAACATCTCTGGAGAGAAGGAATAGAGTCGAGACCCTTCTTCAGACTTTCCTTCGCTCCAGAGATGCAGCCTGTCCCGCAGAGTTACTCCAGCATTTCGTGTCTATCTTCGGCCTTTCTGCCACTTGTCCCCGTGGCTTCACTCTGTCTCAATGAACGGCTTAAAGACCTGCCGAAGGGGCAAGTCTGGGGTGGTGGGTGGGATGTGTCCACGTGTGATGCTCCATCCACCCCCCGGGGCCGAGAGTGTGGGATTGGGAAGGAACTGCAGATGCTGGTTCACACCGGAGATAGACACACACAATGCTGGAGTAACTCGGCGGGACAGGCAGCATCTCTTGAGCGAAGGAATGGGTGGCATTTCGGGTAAGTCTGAAGAAGGGTCTCGACTCTATTCCTTCTCTCCAGAGATGCTGCCATGTCCGCTGAGTTGTGTGTGTGTGTCTCTCTCCCTCTCTGTCTATCTGTGTGTATCTGTGTGTGTGTCTGCTGTCGGGTCCCGGTGGCCGCTCAAAGTCACCCGAGCTGCTTGATTCCTCTGAAGTGGTGGCCAGCTGCTGTCTGTGTGTGTGTGTGTGTGTGTGTGTGTGTGTGTGTGTGTGTGTCTCTCTCTCCCTCTCTGTCTATCTGTGTGTGTGTGTGTGTGTGTGTGTGTCTCTCTCTCTCTCCCTCTCTGTCTATCTCTGTGTGTGTGTGTGTGTGTGTGTACTGTCGGGTCCTGGCGGCCGCTCAGTCACCCGCGCTGCTTAATTCCTCTGAAGTGGTGGCCAGCTGCTGTCTGTGTGTATCTCTATCTGTGTGTGTGTGTGTGTGTGTGTGTGTGTGTGTGTGTGTGTGTGTGTGTGTGTCTCTCTCTCCCTCTCTGTCTATCTCTGTGTGTGTGTGTGTGTGTGTGTGTGTGTGTGTGTGTGTGTGTGTGTGTGTGTGTGTGTGTCTCTCTCTCCCTCTCTGTCTATCTCTGTGTGTGTGTGTGTGTGTGTGTGTGTGTGTGTGTGTGTGTGTGTGTGTGTACTGTCGGGTCCTGGCGGCCGCTCAGTCACCCGCGCTGCTTAATTCCTCTGAAGTGGTGGCCAGCTGCTGTCTGTGTGTATCTCTATCTGTGTGTGTGTGTGTGTGTGTGTGTGTGTGTGTGTGTGTGTGTGTGTGTCTCTCTCTCCCTCTCTGTCTATCTCTGTGTGTGTGTGTGTGTGTGTGTGTACTGTCGGGTCCTGGCGGCCGCTCAGTCACCCGCGCTGCTTAATTCCTCTGAAGTGGTGGCCAGCTGCTGTCTGTGTGTATCTCTATCTGTGTGTGTGTGTGTGTGTGTGTGTGTGTGTGTGTGTCTCTCTCTCTCCCTCTCTGTCTATCTCTGTGTGTGTGTGTGTGTGTGTGTGTGTACTGTCGGGTCCTGGCGGCCGCTCAGTCACCCGCGCTGCTTAATTCCTCTGAAGTGGTGGCCAGCTGCTGTCTGTGTGTATCTCTCTCTCTCTGTGTGTGTGTGTGTGTGTGTGTGTGTGTGTGTGTGTGTGTGTGTGTGTGTGTGTGTGTGTGTGTGTGTGTGTGTGTGTGTGTGTGTGTGTGTCTGCTGTCGGGTCCCAACGGCCGCTCAATGTCAGTCACCCGGGCTGCTTCCTTTTTTAAAATTATTTAAAATAGAGATCCATTGCAAAAAAGTATTTAAAAACATAAAAAACAAGAAATGCTTGGTAGAATGCGCATTTTCCCATTGTAGGTCATATCAATAGATGCGGCCGCGCTGAAATAACTCAAAACCACAGATGGAGATGTATTTTAACATTGTTGCTTTATTAAACCATACCTTCATTCACGGTTGGCTCAAGAGTAACGGGAGAGGAACTTGCTAACTCGGGAGAGGAACTTGCTAACTCGGGAGAGGAACTTGCAACATCGCAGCAATTACATACCCGTGGGAACTCGGCCACACACTTGATCATACACTTGCAGTCTCGTGGGCAGCCACGAGTCTATCACTCGGGGTACCTCGTGGGTCAACTCGCACAGTGAGACAGGGATAGTTATTTGATAAACAGGCTGTCAGAGTTTAAGTTCTACAAGACATTATTATTCGTGGTGAAAGTATATTGAATAAAGATAAGCTGATGTATTAGGTTTGAATCAAAACTTTAGTTAAATTTGAGGTTATAGTATCTGTTAAATTCTTACATTAATAAATCTTTTTGAGTATTGTATTTTTGCTGATACATATGAGTTCATAATATCAGACTGCATATCTACAAGTGCAAAAATGTCTTGCGATTCACAAGTTGAAATCTACAGAGACATTTAAGCCAACCAACCTTATTCCCAGCACGTAGTTATATATTAAAGAGAAATGGTGCAAGCCTGATACAACTGAATTCTATTGAATACAACTGAAATTCTATTGTTCTACAAAAATTTGTTTAAAAAAGTAAAATTGATCAGATTTTTCTGTTGATGTAAAATTAATCTTTTTAAATTATTGGATAAAACACAGTTCCCAATAGTTTAAAATGATAAACTGTTGTTTCATTCATTAATGTGATAATTACAGAGAACACTGCCTTCTGTTAACCATTATTTTCCTTTGCTTATACCAGGCTGGACTATGAGCCATTGAAAATACTATTGCATATGTCTGTGTTTATTGTTTCTATTTTTATATTAAAATGATCAATACCTTAGTGTGACTTGCATGGATTTTGTGATGAAACATCAGTAAAGCTATCAGCATCACCGAGATAATGGAGTAAATGAGGTACCATCCTTTAGCATCTAAAGTCATTTAACAACAAGGCCAGTGATTTATTGTTGGAGCTATTTTCAGTCATGATCATGAATCAGTCATGATCATGAATGGTGGAGCATGTTCTTCATGTTACTCTACCTTGTCCATTACTGTTTTTCATATATTTACTGAAGTTCCCATTCAATAATTTAATCTTTGTTTCAAGTAATATTTGTGGAAGATATTTCATAATTCTGAGGTCTAAGTTCCTTATCAGCCCATGTTACTGCATTGGCCACTGCAGAAAAAAAATTCCATTTGATGTCTCTGAAGATTCTTTTTTGATTTTTTTCCCTTCATAAATGGGAATGCTGTACTTGCTGAGCTGTTCCTTTCATTCCAAATGCTGTATTTGTCGCTTGTTTGAGCTGCATGTTACCAAAAAGTAGGTCATGCACTGATATAGTAATCAAAAACCTTTCAGATGAGCGAGCATTCTTACCTACTTTTTTTCTGTGGATTTCAGATACACTGACTACAACAAAAACATTAAAACTTCAGCCTGGAGTTTTCACGGATTGCATTATTAACACATTTTTCATTTCTAACAGTTTATGAAAAAGACCTTGATGCTGAATTTGGATTTGAAAAGGGATTCTTCATTTGGAGTTTTAAGAAGGTAATTTGATCTCCAGTTATCTCCAATTATGTTGTCTTGTCTATGCAAAAACTATTCTGGTTCTTCCTTAAGCTACACTGACAAAAGTAAACTATGTAAAACCCCCAAAGCAACATTTGTTCTAAAGTGTGGAGTTGGTTGGTAAATTGGTTGGTTGTGTTGGTTGGTTGTGGATAGAATTAATATCCTCATCCAGGAAATATGGGTGGAAACAGAATCGGCCTTGTTTGTGGCATTGACTATGTGTGTCTTTTTTCTATTCTGGCAAATAAACCAATCCATTTGGTTGTTGCACTTGTATTAACGTGTTTTCGTGGTTGTCACCTTGTCGTGGTGGAGAAGCATGTGTGGTCCTGAGGTCCTGAGAACTGTGCCGTCTGGAGCTATGCTCCTGGTAGGGCCACCTATGGCGATAAGGTCGAGGGGGAGGATCCTGACAAAGAGCAATCCAAACAAGACCTCAACGTTGGAACAGGAGGAGGATGATGGCTGACTTTAATGGAGCATCGCAACGGCTGGTAAGGCGGATGAAGGCTGCAGCAGAAAAGGTCGTCTTGGACTCCATGCCACTGGATCCTGACCCAAATCTGTCAAGGACCGTGTGGTGGCTGTCTGTGCACCAGTCTCCCCTCGTTAAATAAAGTCAAGCACAGGCGTCCTCCATAGAGAGGGCAGTCATACTTGTTTCAAGTGATCGCCGATGATGATTAACGTGTTTTAGAGTATTAATCCTTGTAATACTTTTCAGGACCCAACAGACTTTGAATGGAGCTTTTGGACAGAGTGGGGAAAGAAGTTGTTGCTCTGGACTCTCCTTGGTCACGTAATCATATCACAAGTAACTAATGCCATCTTTCCAAAGGTTTGTATTTGTGCTAGAATTGTCATTAGTAAAGTGATATTTACTGTGCAGCATTTTGATTTATTAAATTATTTTTCCAGCTTTATACATTGATTTTATTAGCAGGTATCTTCTAACAATAAATATTCAGTGAATTTTAGTGTACTATTTCAGATTATAAAGGTTGGAAAAGTCTGAGCTCAAAGAAAATAGGTTCTGTGATATTTGTTGTTAGTAACAATGAAGATATGCTACTTGTATTTAAAAAAGGTATGGCAAACAGCATACATACATTTTGAGCCAATGTTATCCAATACATTAACTGTTTTACATTTTTAACTTGATCATGTTGGTGGTGTGTAACAAATTCAGAATGGAGTAACTGAGGGACAAAATTGCATTTGGTTTTTGAATTTTACGACTATGATATTCCAAATGGATTCCATTACATTGACAAATCAGATAGTTAACTACTTTTAACTACTTAAATCCTCCTACACTTTTTGGTGATCCAATTGCTTATTGCTCATATGGCGAAACAATCAATTTTATATAATTCACGTTGTTTTACTTGTAAACTGACAGTTCATATCTTTATTTTCACCTAAGTGATAGGAGCAGAATTAGGTCATTCGGCCCATCAAGTCTACTCCGCCATTCAATCATGGCTGATCTATCTCACCCTCCTAAACCCATTCTGCCTTCTCTCCATAACCCCTAATAACCTCTAACTTCATTCTATAAAACAAATTTGATTCTTACAGTAGTATTGTTACTATCCTTGAGCAGTATTAAAATAAAAATTGTTTGCACCAAAAAATGAAATAAGTGTATCAGGAGGAAAATGTGCACGTAATTGTTTTGTAATATTTTCATTATGATAATACAAGGATTCTTTCTGTTCAGTTTAGGACGTGGTTCCTGATGATATATGGGATGTTGGCCTGTTTTATTACAGTAGGCTCTAAAGGCCTGGCTGTAATAATGTTGCACTTGTTCATCTCTTTTGCTGTGGCCCAATTGCGAGTGCCTGTGTTGTCTTGGGTCTGCTCAGTTTTACTGTTATACAGCTTACAAATGGATTATCTGGGAAAAATTCAGGTAAGAATGTGAAATATTGTTGTATGGAAAAGCTTAAATCTTTATTATGTCCACTTTCTGAATTCAATGATAAAAGTGGTGAATGATCATTTAATTACAAATTATTCCTTTACATATTTTGTTGATAACTATGCCTTATAAATTAAGATTTGAATTTCAGTAGAACCACATCTGTTTCTAGGCATGGGAGGTTTTATTTTTGTTAAAAGTATTAGACATTTTGACAATGTGCCAGGTGGCACATTTTGTTTTATACAGAGAGCAGGTTGTCATTCATCTGACTGAGGCTCAATTCTTTAATTGATCTTTCTGCTTGTCAAGAGTAGTGTTAATATCATAGATTTCATTTTACAATTGCTGTCATAGAAGAAGGAAACGCCTTCAAAAGAATATGTCTTCAACTATGTATTCGAGTCTGCTGACATTATAAATCTCAGTGTGAAATTAAGCTGAGAGGTGTCAGCAAAGTAGGTAGGAGAATGGGAAAATAGATTTTTAATGAAAATCTATTATCATATAAAGAATGGTAGAGCAGAATTTATTTTGGCAAGATGTGAGACAAGTTAATATTTACCTCGATTATGTTATAGTGTAGATTGGTTATTGCATGTGAACCAATCAGAGTAGTGTAGCACCACTAACTCCACCCTACTGTACACTTTATATTAACACCCATTTCCTATGTTACGTTAGTTATACCTGCGGTTGCAATGAACTAACAACCTGCTGTACTGTTCTATTCTACCTTATGATTAAAGATGATTTAAGCTCCAGACCTGTGTCTGTCAGATCATTTACATGGTGTCAGACAGCGTGAAGTGACCCACTGCGTCCCTATATTTGCGTTTTATCCGTTGCGTTTTATTTTGTATTACTATGGCTCACTCGTGCCGTAAGCCAGCACAGCTCATCTTTGACTCTGACATCGGAGAACGATGGAGCCTCTTCGAAATCGACTACGAACACTATATCAACATCGTCCATCGACATGACCCAGATGAAGTCAAAGCTTCGCTTCTACTAAACCTAGCGGGACCAGAAGCTCTGATGAGAGCGCAGACCTTCGAGTTTGCGCCAGCCGTTCTCGACGACAACGGTCAGGTAACTGTACCTGCTGAGGGTGTGCATTAACCCAAGAGACCTAAAGACTGCCATCAAGCGACCACGTTATCCGATGAGAAATGTCGAAAACGCTGCTGCCCAAATCGGTCGCGCAACACTGTTTTCTGTACTAGATGCAAAAAGCTTGTTCTGGCAGATACCTCTGGATAACGCGTCCTCGAACCTCACCACGTTTGGCACACCATTTGGCAGGTTCAAATTTCTCAGAATGCCATTTGGTATCAATTCGGCCAGCGAAGATTTTCAGAAAACCATGGAACGGCTGTTCGCAGGCTTCCCTTGTGCCATCATCGTAGATGACATCCTGGTTTATGGCAAAGACATTGCGGAGCACGACCACAACCTCAAGCCGATTCTAGTCGGGGCACGTGAGATTAACCTAAAGTTCAACCCCAAGAAGTGCAAGTTCCGCGTCCCAGAGGTATCCTATGTCGGACATGTATTCACTATCAATGGTCTGAAGCCAGATCCGAAGAAAACTGCAGTCATCCGTGAAATGCCTGCCCCTGTCGACGTACACAGCCAACAACGATTTCTGTGTATGGTGAACTATCTGGGAAAGTTCATACCCAACCTCAGTGAACTCAGTTCACCACTGAGACAGCTCACCCGCAAGGACATTGAATGAACGTGGTACCAGCAGCACCAAAAGGCATTCAACACTTTAAAACTACAGCTGGCCATTGAGATACTTCGACCTGAAGCGACCTGTCACAGTAACCTGTGATGCCTCACAATATGGGCTGGGCGCAGCCTGCCTTCAGACATCTGCCGACGGCATTATACCACCGGTATCATATGTCTCTCGCACCATGACGGTCCCCGAACAACGCTGTGCCCAAATCGAGAATGAGGTACTAGCCGTGGACTTCGCATGCTCCAAGTTTAAAGATTTCATCTTTGGGACCACTTTCACAGTTGAAACCGACCATCAACCACTTGTAACCATCGTGAACAAACCCATCCGCACGGCACCTGCACGTTTGCAGCGCTTGATGATGCAGCTCCAGCGGTTCGACTTCAGAATCGTTCACAAAAAAAAGGAAAGGACATGCTAGTTGCCGACGCTCTCTCCTGTGCACCACGTGCATCCAGTGAACGACATCCATATGAGTGTGATGAGCTCACCGTTCTTAAGGTTGACTTAGTTCCCAGGGAACGTCTGCGTCACCTGGCTGCACACACAGCTGCTGACGGGACTCTACAGCTGCTCTCATCCATCCTCAAAAAAGGCTGGCCTGAAAGACAATCCAGCACCCCACTGGAGGTACAGCCATTCTTCCTAGTCAGTTAGTAATACAAAACGGCGTCATCATCAAGTCGTGATCCCATCATCCTTATGAGACGAATACTACAAAGATGTACACAACGGTCACCCAGACTCCAAAGCCACACTTGCCCATGCACAGAGCATGTTCTACTGGCCGGGGATGTCTAAGTACATACGCGACAGAACGGCATCCTGCTCCATCTGCAACAGAAACAGCCTTTATTGCAACAACCTCCTCCAGCACTACCTTGTACAGGATGTACACAACGGTCACCCAGACTCCAAAGCCACACTTGGACTCCAAAGGCACAGAGCATGTTCTACTGGCCGGGGATGTCTAAGTACATACGCGACAGAACGGCATCCTGCTCCATCTGCAACAGCCTAGCACCTCACCAACAGAAACAGCCTTTACTGCAACAACCTCCTCCAGCACTACCTTGGACATCCGTTGCAGTGGACCTTTTCGAATAGTACTGCAAACACTACTTAGTCCTAGTTGACTCATACTCCAACTGGTTTGAACTTGATTTGCTACCCACCATCGCATCCGAAATGGTTATACAAAAGCTTCAGAGACATTTTTCTGTGTTCGGCGCACCAGTTCACCTACAAACTGACACCGGACGACAATTCACCAGTTAGGCTTTTAAAAACGTTGGCAGTCGATGGAACTTCCACATGTCACAAGCAGCCCTGAGTATCCCCAATCCAACGGCCTTGCTGAATGTGCTGTCAGGAGTGCAAAACAACTAATGGAACGTTCTCACCTTGCCAAGTCTGATGTCTACCTCGACCTCCTAAATTTGAGAGACATTTCCAGGGACGGGATCCTGGGCTCTCCCGCTCAATGGCTGATGTCTCGTACATCACGGCCTCCACTGCCCGTTGCCCAGAAACAGCTGAAGCCTCAAGTGTTTAAACCAGCGGCGGTCCAGAAGTGCATTCAGGAGAGACACGATATTCAGAAGCGCTCATATGACAAGTCCAGCAGACCACTAAAGCCGCTGATACAAGGTCAAGTGATCCGTTTTCAGACTGCTGTGGGACATTCCCCTTTGGGACCCCGGCCAGTTGAAGGACCATCAAAGGAAGCCCGTTCCTACCTTGTCAACGCCGATGGTGTCCTGTGCTGGCGCAGCCGTCAAAATCTCCTGCTCATGAAAGATCCTCGACCAGCTCCCACCGGCCATATGCACCGCCTTTGCCGATTAAGCCTTCTGCTGCCCCTGCTCTCCCCGGTCCCAGCATGCCATCTCCGCCTTGGTCGGTTACCCTGTCCACCCACGTTAACACTCCTGCATGCTCACCCCGCCGGTCTCCGCATGTGTCGCCGGCCGTCGTATCCCTTCCTGGTTTCCCCGCCTGCCAGCCCTGCTAGCTTTTCTGGGGGGGAGAGGGGATTGTCCGTACGCGTTTCGGGTCGCATCAGTAGACCACCTGACAGGTACGGCGAGTATGTTTAACTGTACATGTTTAACATATGTTCAACAACCTTTCTCTTTACGGGGAAGGATGTAGATTGGTTATTGCATGTGAACCAATCAGAGTAGTGTAGCACCACTAACTCCACCTTACTATACACTTTATATTAACACCCATTTCCTCCGTTACGTTAGTTATACCAGCGGTTACACTGAACCAACAAACCTATTGTACTGTTCTATTATACCATATGATTAAAGATGATTTAAGCTCCAGACCTGTGTCTGTCAGATCATTTACAGGGTTTATAATCATTTCAATGAAAATTATTTTGCAAATACATCAAGTAATTGGCAATCAGGTATTTTGATAATCTTTATGGCAGGATGCTAGGAATATAAGAATAATGAAAACACAAGGAACGGCGGTTGCTGGAATCTTGCGTAAAACACAAAATGCTCAAGTAACTTTGCTGGTCAGGCAGCATCTGTGGTTGGAATGGGTAGGTGAAATTTTGGGTCGGGACCCTTCAAAGAGGTGGAAGCGGGACAAAGCCTGGCAATAAATAGATTAATATATGTTCAGGGCAGATGGGCGGAAAATAAGTGAAAGGGAGCGGACGTGGGCGGAAGGGGGCAGGATGGTGGGAGAAATGGATCTGCACCAGGACAGAAGGAGGGGGGGGGGGGGGGGAAGCGGGGCAACATGCCATTCCCATACCGAGTTCTCTATCCTGGGCCAGAGTGAGCCCATGTGCGAACTGAAGCATCAGCATCTCATACTCCACTTGGGTAACTTACAACCCAGCAGTATGAACATTGAATTCTCCAATTTTTAAGTAACACATCCTTTTACTTCTCTCTTACCTATGCCCCTCACCCCCATCCACCTGTGTTTGCACCCAGTCCTTCCACTAACACACACCCCTTTTTCCACCCCCGTGGTTCCCTTCCACCTATATCGCTCTCTCTGGCTTTACATTTCACTTCTCTTCTGTCCTTATCGGATACACTTTTGTCTCATTTTCAACTCTATCCTTTGGCCACCCATCTGTCAACCACCTGTATACACTTATTAATTGCCAGGCTTTGTCCTGAACCCATCTCTTTTCCAACTTTCTGCTCCCTACCACAGCCAATCCGATCTGAAACGTGACCTCCATTCGTCCACAGATGGTGCCTGAAATTTTGATTCACTGTATAGGACCATTGATGAGCCCATAGCTAAGTAGAACACATAGTCTTTCTCTCCTTGCTTAAGGAAGGACACGGAGGGATGGGGAGGGGTGTGGATGCATGGAGTGGTGAATCAATGATCCTTTAGTTTTATTCCTGGGATGACAACTTGTTCTCTGAGAGGACATTGATTTGAATTAGTCTTTTTTGTAATTTAGGTTTAAAAAAAGGGTCTCATTGAAGCACGCAATTCTTGGCAGGATTGGTTAGTAACACACCTTCTTCTTAAAGGGAAGAATCTAGAATTATGGGTCATGAGCTCACAATAAGGGGGTCAACTATTGGGTTTCGAGATGAAAATAAACTATTTCACTCATAGACTTGTAAATCTTTGGAATCCACTATTTCTTTAGGCTATGAATATTGAACTAGTGATTAAATTCAAAACCTCAACACATGTTTACAAATACACAGGACTAGATGTTAAAAGTCCAAAGTGCCAAATTTCAATTTACTCCCGATGGTGATGGAAGCCTTCTGCACTCACCTATGCTCCTCCGATGTTGAGAAAGACTGGGCAGACACGTCATTGGGGTTATCAAGTGGGCACCTACGTTCATCGACGTTTCGCTGATTGAACCCTCGACGTCTCCAGTAGACTCAGCGGTGCATACTGGCGTCCCAGAACCACCCCCCTCTGCATCTGTCTAGTCGGTTATTTGAGAGACCAAATGGGGTCTTTCCTCTTCAGCCAGAGCCACTGGCTACTCCGCTCTGCCACCCGTGATGTTCTTTGATGTCCTGGCGTAGGGCTTGTCCGCTGATCCCCAGGTCCTTCATCAGTCTTAAGGTAGATGTTCAATGTGTGGATAAAATGTGTCAGTGGAGTGGATGTAGAACCATGATCTTGCTGAATGAAGTCCCAAGCACAATGGGCCGTGGACCACTGCTTGATTTACCTGCTAATATTTTATACAAGCAATATTTTTGTGAATGAAATTTGAATAATCCAGGGAGATTATGTGCTTTTCTAACATATTTTGTATTCTATTTGTCAGTCCAACCTGATACGCCGCCTGCAGTTTATTTTACTACATTTTATGTGCCTTTATTTTGAACTTTGCTGGGCATGTTTAAAAATAGTAGCATTAATAGAAGGATCACTGTTTTAAATATTTCTGAACTCCCATTTCCTGTTTTTGTAATTTTGGAGCTACCTGTTTTTGTTGATCATCACTTGAATATTGTGGCTCATTTTTTTTAATTTGAAGGAAATTTCACAAATTCTTGCTGAATAAGGAAAATGCTAAAATTCATGTGCAAATATATATTTTCAAATATTTAAATAAAACATAGATAAAGTTAAGCATTGAAAACTCATTGCTTTATTATTGCAAGACATCTCTTATTTTATAAATGTTATTCTTGCTGTTCAGGAATATATCCTTGGGTTTTGATTTCCCCCTCAAGCCATCTGGGTACTCATTATAGATGTTGATCGCAAATTTCATAGAGTGAAGGATGTGAAAAATTACATGTGCCTCTAACGCAGATCATTGTTTGCCATGTATGATGTGAAATTTGGTTCAGGCAATGAGCTTATGAATACTGTCATATCATTGTCTTATATTATACGTGTTATAATGAATTGCATTGGCCATTGTGTAGACACAAGGAACTGCAGATGCCTAAAATAGACCATTGTGTATAATTGTTTACTCATTCTCTAAGTAGGGTGTTACTTGTATAATCTTCCTTTGATCAGAAGATTTTGAAAAGATGTGTAGCGTCATAAGCGACTGATTGACAGGGTAGGTAAACCTTCCTCCTGAGAGTTTTATGATTGAAGCTAAGAATATAGGCATGAAATTCAAATGGACATTAACTGAGAATAAAGGCAGGGTTTGCAGTTTTGCTAGCTAGGTTTGCAGTTTCTGAAATTAAAATCAGGAGGCAATTTGCTGACTGAACTATAACTGGCTGCAACAGAAGAACAGATTTACTACTGTTGAGAGGAGAGCAAAGTTAAATGTGTTCATCAGTGCTTTGCGCACACAGCAGGGGACCTACCCACACATTCTGACGATTACAATTTCAAGCTAGATACCAAAGTTGCATGGAAATTGCAAATGGAGGTGGGACATCAAACAGTAACTGAAGCTTCCAGTCCAGGGCCATGTTATCTGCTATTAGATTTCATTCTGTGTTTGCATCCAAAAAAAAGTTTTTTTAACTAACTGCCACTGTTGTGGTGTTTTTTTTGTGATCCAAAACGCTATCAACGTTAATTGAGGCTACATTTTTTCTTTTGTGCACTGCTAGATTGGGTGATATACCTATTTGGTGCTATTTCAGTGGATAGAGAGATCAGGCTACAGGAGAGGCCTGCCAGCTGGTGAAGCTCTATATCTTATGTTTGGGTGATAGCTACTTTCTACAAATGATGATGATATAATACCTCAATTATGTTATGACTATTTGTCTTTCATATCCAAAGCATTCAACATGGTTGTAACCCAGAAAAGAATGCCCATGTATTGCAACAGCTAAGAACAAATGAATGTTTTAGTACTAGAGAGCATCAAGAATGCTAATGCAGCAAAAATAGCCAGTGCTTAAGATAAAATGTAGCAAGATGAACTGAAAATACAAACAAGCAAACATTTCCTGTGGTAACGATGGCATGCTTTTCAGAGGCTTGTGCGGGCTTTTAAAATGGACAAGTAGCTGCATGCCTGCAGGTGACAATTGTATTGTTATCACCAACTCATTGGGCTAATTTTCCTTGAAAATGTAGGGAATTGAATGCACACAGCTACATCTCCCGCTACTACCGAGGCTTTCAGCTGTTGACAGACCCATGGAAAATGGGAGTAATAGAGTCACAGAGACATTTTTCTCAAGTTGTCCTCATGGGTGAATGGTGCAAGTTCAAGTTCCAACTTGAATCAATGCTTGAGATTTAAATGGAGCAATTACCAGTTTTGTTTCATTTCTTGTTGAGACCACAAGGTGGTGCTATATTTCACCACTGTATGATTTAAGGAGCACAGACTGCTGGACTTCTCTTGAAAATAAAGCATTTCAGGTAAATATTGGAGCAATTTGCAAAAAACTAATCAAAGCGTGGTTACAAAGCTGTAATAATTGGAAAGACTCATTGCAATTATGAAAAGGTTATATTACATTACAAATAAGTAATTTTTTTGGAAGTATTTGAGTTTACACCTGTATATTATTGAACATCCAAGCAGATGAGGTTTGTTTCTTCTTAGGATTGAGCAGTCAAAATGTTTTCTTAACTTCTACAGAAGTTGGTTCATGGTTGGTTAATTTTGGAAGATCTGACACGATGACTTTCAAATTCTATCTTTCAGAGCAATGACTTTGTGCACCATGTAGTGGTTTTATCAGGAACCTGATCACTGGTGCATTGTCGTGGGTGCTGCTTGCTGGCTTCCAGACCTTGGTGGCACAAAAATGCACAAAGGCACTGGGCACTTATATATTGTGCTATCCAGTGGTATTCAACACATGTTTGAATATTCGTTACCATTCCTGTGTGTCCTTGCCTTCAAAAACACAAGACATTGCTATTCATGTGATACCTTGAAAATCAAAAATATTCTTCATCTGAGCTTTCCCCAAGCTGATCACTTTAATATTCATGTACAATGTGCAAAAGACCAATCAATTCTTTAAAGAAGAATTAAGCAAAAACTACTGTGGAAATTCTGAAATGTGAACCTGTTTTTACTTTTACCCTAACTGTCTCTGGTTTAACTATCAGGATTATTTTTATGAGTGGAGAATGGAGATTTGTGGGCTTCTGCTGGGAGGCTGAGCTCGAGGAGAGTGCAAAGCAGCCCATACATGACGGAGATATATGTTGAGGAGAAGCTTGCTGGGCTAGGGCCAGTGGTTGTGAATGCTGTTGGGAATGGTTGTGGGAATGTTATGAGTCGTTGGTAAACTTTTGAAACTTCAGTAAGACTTGGACAGCTATGTTCATGCTTCTTATTACCTGAAATCCAGTTATAAAGGACAGTAACTGGTACTGTTATGATTTTGTGGATGTGGATTTTGTGGATCCATAAGACACCAATTTGAGTTTTACTGTCAATTATTTCATTATAACTTAATTATTAAAAAAATAAGTTACCCAGTCCTATTCAAAGTATCATAACTTTCCAGATTGTGATGGACTTATTTTTGTTACTTATTGATATTCTTTTTTTTCTTGGTAGCTAACTAATGCTTGCTTTTTGATTTAGAAACGCTGGTATGAAACAGAGAACGAATATTTCCTGCTTTTGTTCTGCTTGGCTCTTTGTAACCTCCGTTACACAAGTTTCAGTCTGGAGTATTGCTGGCATCCTATTTATCCTCAGAGGCGTTGTATGTCCTTCTGCCGGCTGCTGGCATACGTTTTCTATTATCCTATATTTCACAATGGACCCATTATATGTTACGATGACTTTAATAATCAGGTGAGTTCACCTTTTCACACTTTTTTAGAAGCAGAGCATTTCGTTTAAAACATAGTTTAGTTTAGAAATACAGTGTGGAAACTGGCCCTTCAGCCCACCGCGTCCATGCTGACCGGTAATCTCCCGTACACTAGTTTTATCCTACACACTAAGGAAAATTTACAGAAGCCAATTAAATTACAAACCTGCAAGTTTTCTGTTGTAGCTTTTTGAAAATCAAATCATGCTTTCTTCAACAGTTACAAAAGGGTCATGGTCCATATGTGTCAGATTGTAGTAATTAGCTTGTACAATGTTGATCAAACATATTTTTATAAACCGTTTATTTTGGATACTCATTGTAATACTGTCCATGTAATAATAATTACTGGACGCGAAATTCTTTATAGAAAAACAGTTTATTTTATTGGAGAGAAGAGAAATAATATTTAGGAGGAAACACTTACCATGGCTGATAGTACCTTCAACCATTTTGAATTTTGAATTGGCTAGCTTTTAATTTTTAGTTTTGAAACTTCCTTGCTCTTTAACTACCTGTAACCTCTGAAATACTATGGCAAAACTTCTTTTTATTTTTCCCTGCGGTGGCCCACAATACTTGTGACAAAGAAATACCGTTAATAACATATTAACAAATGCCATGAAGATAAATGTATGGAATACTGACAGTGCCTCTGCCATGTTGATGAAAATGGAAGGAAATGCAGCTCAGGACCTCCTGTAACAAGCTGCTTATGATAATACAGTCTTATCTTGTCTGTTCAAGATACCATATCATGAAATAATACTCATGTGATGAACTCTGATAAGCCTGTGGCCAATTTTATATAATTCTGTCTGAAGTTGGACGATTATCCAAATATTGCAGAAAACTTCATTTCTTGATGGTGAAGGCACTGATTAACTCTGATGATTTCAAGATGGGCTGGCTATCGCTTGTTTGAGCGAATCACTAACTTTAGTTTAGAGATACAGCGCAGAAAAAGGCACTTTGGCCCACTGAGTCCGCGCCGACCAGCGATCCCCGTACACTAGCTCTATCCTACACACCAGGGACATTTTATGATTTTTACCAAAACCAAATTAATCTAAAAACCTGGATGTCTTTGGAGTGTGAGTGGAAATCAGAGCATGTAGGAAAAACCCACACGTTCACAGGGAGAATGTACAAACTCCATACAGACAGCACTCGTAGTCAGGATTGAACCCAGGTTCCTGACGCGGTAAGACAACAACTCTATTGCTGCTCCACTGTGTTACGCTTGGAGCACTTGAAGGTTAATGTTATTATATTTCTCTCTAGTTATTGTGCATAAAAACACACTCGATTTGGGGATTCCTACAATATTGTGGCAACCCTTGATAATCAAATTAACTGTTGGCTTTAAGGTTTATGATTACGAATTAGTAAGCTTTCTGAATATGTAGCTATCAAGTCAGTGACATAACGCTGGTTAATAAGTGTTGGAGATGCACTAGAAGTTGACAGTAATAAGCAATAGGGAATTTATAAAATGTTGTCGCTAGCATGTTTTTTGTGGTTGTCACAGTTTCATAATGAATATTGTCAGAATAAAGTAGGTATAAGAAATTTCAAAACATATGATACAATTGATACAATTTGTTGCTAGTGGGAGAAAATTGTTAATGTCCATAGGAAAACATTTGACATGATTATTTCTTTCTCTATGTTTTTTTGTGCATTCATTTGTTTTATCTCTTTTTCTTTTACAAATGAAAGACAAGAAGAACAGAGACATCTGTCCCGAAAGCCGATCTTGTGTGCTTGTTACTGTGCAGTGCGCATTTTCTTCTGGTGGTGGCTCACTGAGTCCATGCTCCACTTCATGTATATTCATGCCATTCAGCATCAACAAACAATATTGGAAACTGCCTCTTACTGGCTATTAGGTTAGTGCAATACTAGTGGAAATGGCAGCAAATCTTATTAGCAAAGATATTACGTTTTGTAAGATTTGTAATCTCGGGCAATGATTCTGTCCTTTCACATGATCACATTACAAACGTCTCTGAATTGCAAATTAACATACTGACAACAGAATGCTTCAGAGGAATAGTTAATTTCAAAAGTTGGCAACAGCATTTATTTGACAACTTTATAGTGAAACGGCCCAATTTGCTTCATCGCACCATAATTGGGCAATAATGAGCGAGTTAAAGCTGGAGACATGAAGGGGGAGAGAAGGGGGTGGGGCGGGGGGTGAGGGGGTAGAGAAATTGAAGGGAAGATATTTTAAATGTTTTTTATGGCATAAAGCAGAAAAAAATAGTCCTTACAGAAAAAAGCAAAGTAACTGGTGTCGAAGGGATTAGTTGGATCTACAACATCAACATGATTATTGTTGTGGTGTGCAAGGAAAACAAAACTTTTTGAAAATATCAAATTGTTGCTGTGGTAGGAAAGTTCGATGACAGCAATTCTGGACACTTATTGATTTATTTGTTCATTTTCTTTGAGGCGAGTATGTTAATATTTTAAGACATCTGATGTAGCAGCAAGCATATCTATCTGGGACAGGCGGTTTATAGGCAGATGCTAGTTAAAGCTCCCATTAATCATGTGGTAGCATACTTCAGTCACAATCTCAGAAGAGCAGTCGAATGCACCAACGCATCAATGCTTTTGTTTTGAAATGTCTCTCACACTGGCTTGTTTATGGAGTTGTCAGTTAATCACAATGGGACAATTTTATGTTGTCACCCATACCCACTAGAAATTGAAGTTGCGCAGCATTAATTCATATTGCAAGCAGCATAACATTAAGCATTTCACATCGTTTTGAGTTTGATTTAAATCTAGGAAGCAAGGAAAGCAGGGAATGAATTGAACAATTGTCGTGCAAATAATGATGATTTCTTGAAACATTAGATTACAAACAATTAAGGTGATTGAATGTCTGATCGTTATTCAGTAAACTCATCTAAGAGTCTTAATTCATATTCGTATTCTTGATAGAATATGTATTGTTCATGAAAGTATCACTTTTTTATTTGCAGTTTAGTATTGAGATTTAAAAAAAAAGTTATTCTATGGTATGGAAGCGGTGAAACCTTAACTGATGATTATCTTTTGTTCCCATATGCTATTGGACCTGAATTGTGGACCTGGATCTTTTCATTTGGTGCTGCTGGTAATACTGAGGGAGCCATGCTGGTGTTAGCATGCTGTATGTAAAAGCTTCTGAAAGCAAAGGACAGAGGAACAAAAAGATTAGAGGAGAAAGTAGATGATAAAATTAAGTGAATAGAATTAAGGAATGGGAAAGTAAAGGGCCTGTCCCACTTGGGTGTAATTTGGGCGACATTTAGGGGACAGCCGTAAAATAAGTTGTCGCGGCGTGACGCGTGATGAGGCATGGTGACGCGTGCAGTGATGGGCAGAATTTTGGAATGTTCAAAATCCTGAGGCGACATTTGGGTGTCTCATCATGTCGTGCGCCCTGTCATATGCTGACGTATGCTGGCCTGTGGGTGACGCCCGGTTAGGGTTAGGGTTAGGGTTGGAACCACAGATGGGGTGTAAAATATTCTTCCTTCAATGCATGGATTTTAAACATTAATATATTAATATTAATACATTAAAATCAATTGTGCAAATGAAAAGATGTCTGAGTCGTTCAGTTTTATTTATAGACGTATTGATCCACTTCCAGATCTGATCACCGCCCCTTTTCACAGGGATGGATTCAGTGAGTGTAGACTGAACTCCCTCTCCCCTCTTCCTGCCTCCCGCCCCCATCCAGCCCCCATCCAGCCCCCATCCCTCCTCCTCCACTCCCCCTACCCTTCTCCCCCCTCTTCCTCCCTTCCCCCCCTCTTCCTCCCTTCTCCCCGATCCACTCTTCTCCCCCTTATCCAACTACCCCCCCTCCCCTCACATCCCCTTCTCCCCCTCTCCCTCCCTTCTCCCATTCTCCACCCCCACCCACCCACTTTCCCAGACGCCCCCCATTTGTGGACCCAGCCTGTGACAGCTAGATCCCACTAATAGTACTGCACAAAGGCCACATCATCTCTTTTAGTAAAATTGACTATGGGATAAATGCAGACTTTGGGAACAACCTCCGCCCCCTCGCCTTGCTTCAAAATGGGTGGTGGGTATTTAGACTCAGTGGCCGGAGCAGGTGGGTGGCACTGGTACATTGAAGAATCTTTTAAATTATTTAAATCATTAATTTGCAATATTATGTGCAGATCTGATCCCCCATTATTGAACGATGTGGAGACTTTGGAAAGGGTGCTGAGGTGGCTTACCAGAATGATGGCTGGATTACGGGGTATTGGCTGCAGGGAGAGGTTGGACAGACATTTATTGTTTTTTCCAGAAAGCCTGAGGTTGTGGCGAGTCTGATAGAAGTATATTAAATTATGAGAGGCAGAGAAATAGGGTAGATGGACCAAATCTATTTTCCAAGATGGAATAATCAGATACTGGAGGGCATAGCTTTAATGTGAGAGGGGAAAAGTTTATACAGAGGAAAGTGAGTGCCTGGAATGCACTGGAATACTCTGGAATGGTGGTTGAAGCAAATACATTAGATGCATTTAAAATACATTTGGAAAGGCAAATGGATATGCTGGGAATTTGAGGAAGGACATCCCTCAAGGACATTCCGCAAGGAAATTTGAGGAAGGACATTCTTGCTATTGAGGGAGTGCAGCGTAGGTTCACAAGGTTAATTTCCGGGATAGTGGGACTGTAAAATGCTGAGAGAATGGAGCAGCTGGGCTTGTATACTCTGGAATTTAGAAGGATGAGAAGGGATCTTATTGAAATATATAAGGGTTTGGGCACGCTACAGGCAGGAAACATGTTCCCGATATTGGGGGAGTCCAAAACCAGGGGCCACAGTTTAAGAATAAGGGGTAAGCCGTTGAGAACGGAGATGTAGAAACACTTTTTCACACAGAGAAATGTGACTCAGTGGAATTCTCTGCCTCAGAGGGCGGTGGAGGCCGGTTCTCTGGATACTTTCAAGAGAGAGCTAAATAGGGCTCTTAAAGATAGCGGGGTCAGGGGATATGGGGAACGGGGTACTGATTGTGGATGATCAGCCATGATCACAATGAATGGCAGTGCTGGCTCGAAGGGCTGAATGCCCTACTCCTGCACCTTTTGTCTCTTGTCTATCGAATGCAGGGATATGGATCATGTGCAGGTAGATAAGTGATGATCTTTGCATCATGTTCACAGGGCTGCCGACAGTGGGTGAGAGTTGGGAATGAGAAATTGCGAGAGACCAAGCCAGAGGGAGTGTACCGACCGAGGGGTGGGGGGGGGGGGGGGGGGGGGGGAGAGAGGGGGCAGGGTATGGAGCTTTTGAATTTTTCAGCTTGAAATTGTGCAATCTGGTGCATACTGTAGTGAGTCTTTTAACTTACACTTGAATGCAATATTTATGTTTTAAATTGGATTAGCTATGATTAAGGTTAGGCAAAATTACATTCCTAATTACATTCCACAGTAGAGCCAGGCGCTGATCAACAGGTGCAGCACATGAATGATCTTAGTATAGTCAGATTATAATCAAGCAATTGGCCCGTGGTGACCAACTTGGGTCTCAGTGCACACCTTGTACTACTCCTAACCCTGACTCCAGTTGCATACCCTCTCTCATTCCTGACCCTGAGTCCAGCCTTACATCTGCCCCCCTATTCTACCCTGATCATAGCTGCTTACCTGCTTAGGTTCCCAGTGCTTAACACTCCCATTATCTCTGTCACTCCTTTAAAATATGCCCCTTCCTTGAACAAGCTCTTAAACATCACACCTGAATCAGTTTCCATCTGATTACACTCCTTGAGGATGTTCATCTGCGTGTTCAATTAATAAAACAATGAGATTGGGAACATTTCTATTCAACCTGTCAAATAAATTTGGGGGTGGGTGGGGAGGGGGGGATAGAAATAGTCAGTGAGGTAAACAAACATAATAGTTGAGTGGCAAATGACAATAGTGCTACCTTCCCAATATTTAACTGAAGGAAATAATGGGTTATCAGGGCTGAATGTTGTGACAGATAGCCTGACACCTTGCATGTCATTTTAATATCCTCCTAGATATTCCGGATTAATAAATTAAGGATTTGTCAACTAATTACAAATCAGGCTAATTACAAATCAATAACATTAGCCAACTCCGAAGCACGAAGCACTGAGCATTGGGATCCAGACATCACGGACAACTGGCCTCAGTTCCCCGCTCACATCTGGCAGTGTTCTCCGTCTGAACCAGAGGTCGCTTTTGAAAGTGGGGAGGCTGAGCGATCACTGATCACTGGCATTGGGGGTACCTGGTGAGGGAGTGGAGTGACTGAGTGGGGGGAGGGTGTGGGAGATGGGTGCACACCCCTCATGCAAGGGACTTTTTGAAAGTTGATGTACTAAAATCATGTTTTAGTGCATTGTAGAAGTATGATTTCAATGTTTTTTGTTTGAAGTATTTTTAAGAGGTAACTTTTTAAGGGGTAACTTTTTCCACACGAAGGGTGGTGGGTGTATGGAACAAGCTGCTAGAGGATGTAGTTGAGACTATCCCAACATTTAAGAAACAGTTACTGATACATGGATAGGACAGGTTTGGAGGGATATAGACCAAAAGCAGGTAGTGTAGCTGGGACATGTTGGTGGGTGTGGGCAAGTTGTGCCGATGGGCCTGTTTTTCCCCATATCCCTTGATTTCGCTAGCCCCAAGAGCTAAATGTAACTCTCTTGAAAACATCCAGTGAATTGGCCTCCACTGCCTTCTGTGGCAGAGAATTCCACAGATTCACAACTTTCTGGGTGAAGAAAGTTTGTCCTCATCTCAGTCCTAAATGACCTACCCCTTATTCTTAAACTGTGTGACCCCTGGTTCTGAACTTCCCCAAGATCGGGAACATTTTTCCTGCAGTTACAGTAAGTGAAAATCTAGCAGGCAAGCAGGATGGTTTCTCCAGCAACCCCCATTTGAAGGCCACTATCTTCCACCGCTTCTACCCAGTGCTTGGTACCTACTTCCAGCAGCCACTGATTGTCCTCCAGGATGTCATCACAGCCTGGTTCATGCCGGTCACCAGCCATTTCGGCACAGAGACTCTCATGGCAACGGCATAACACTTCCGACGAATACCCGGGACTTTTGCACTGAGGCTGCTCCATGGCCGGAGCTGCAGCGAGCGACTCACCAGCCCCGCAAACACTCACCAGCCCCGGCTCCCCGTCTGCATCTGTCCCCGCCACTCCATTCCTCCCTCTGCCCGGGCTCTCCAACACCCATGCGGCCCATGCAGTGGATATTAGTTTTGAAATTCTCGTTGATCACAGAATTTCTCACGATAGAGAGTGAGAAATTCTGTGATCATCGTGAGATCGTGAGAATTTGGTGAAATGCATGATTCTCATGCTCAATGCATGAAAGTTGGCAGCTCTGTGTTCAGCACAGACCTTGTGAGCCAAAGGGCCTGTTCTTTTGCTGTGCTGATCTATGTTCTTCGTATTAAGCCAACCACAAACAAATTGAAGCAAAAGGGCCTTTCTCTATCACTTACAGCTGCTAAACTCACTTTGAAATCCATTACGTCATGAATCCTGAACCAAGTCCAGTCTGACACATGATCTGAGAGCAGATTTTCTTCCAGGTAAACACTGAGCAAGCATGTTAAGAATGAGCTAATCCTTGGAGAGTTCCAGTATTTGGAAAGCTGATATTTTCTGGGGAAATCTGGGCCAATGGCATAGTTTTACATTAAAAAATATTAGCTGTTTACACATTTTTTGCTCCAGACATTTAACTATATTTTACTGTAGCCTGGTTAGATCTATACATATGCACATATCTCAGGCTATCAGTTTATTTATTAATGTGTATATATATTTATTTAATGGTATATGGACACACTGATCTGTTCTGTAGTCATGCCTACCATGTTCTGTGTGCTGAAGCAAAGCAAGAATTTCATTGTCCTATCAGGGACACATGACATTGTGGGAGAAAAAATGACTCTTGAAATCTCCAGAGAATCTTGAACTTTGCTTTATCGATACAAATATTGGTTTGTGGCCAAATCATGTTGGGTAGATTTTCATTTTTATTATCCCTAAATATATGAATCTTTTTTTTTGCATAAAACATGGTGCAGCCTTCGAGCTGCACGCCATTCAATATCATGGTGTCATACAATCAGTATCCCTTTACCTGCTTCTATATCCCCTCTGAGGGCCACATCCACTCACTCTTAAATATAGGCCAATTTTTTGAAGGGCTCAACTCCTTCTGTGCAGGAAGAGTTCAGGGATCACCACTCTCAAAAAAAGGACCTTGTCTGGAACAACCCTTAAGAATTTTGTAAGTTTCTAAGATCCTCTCAATTCTAAAATTCTCAGTCATTTTTATAAGACGCAGGTCACAGATTTACTGTACGCAATACTCTGTGGGGGCTGGTACCTGCATGCACCAGCAAGCCTACTTTCAAGGGATGGTTACATGGCATCTCCACTTTTCCTAACGTTTGCCAAACATTGGGTCGGACTGCCTTCATCAGACTGAAGAAGTGCCTTTCCCCCATCTGAAATGTCGTGATGACTTCTCAATGTGCTGCCTATCCCATATTTTATAACTGATCTAGGAAAGACTAATGGATCCCCGTTTTTCTTCTCCCTCTCTGATCCCCGCTAATGTGAGTTACTCCATGCTGCACTTTAACGGCCTTTAATCATTCAATATAACAAACCCATTTACGATACCCAAGTCCCTGTTACTTGATTTGTGGCTGTAGTTATTCATCCGCCAATCTGCAACATGTTTTGACAGCAAGGGGATATGTTTCCATTTTGCAGTCAGTTATTATGTTCCCTAGTCAAATTAAGTCATTGAATTTTGGGTAGGGACATCCACAAAGATTTTCATTTTTTATGTGCAGTCCCTAAATGAAGACAGTTCAAATTGTAATGTCTTTAAGTTCAACAGGTCACTCCATCCGCTAACAGACTAGAGTGCAGTTTTAATTGCAAGCTTGAGTAGCGAAGATGTGGGATATTCTCAGTATTTAAAGAAGGTTGGAAGATAATTTACAATGTGAAGAGTTTGTTGAGCGGTATAGGAATTAGGCTTTAGTCCTAAAAATGGTTTGGACCTCAGGTCTGGTATTCACCATGTGCATTGTGGGTTGTTCTATCGTAAACCTATTTTGACTTCAGCCTGAACCCCTTCCCCCATCTGACTGGGATAAAACTAGTCATGAGTTGCAGACATTTCTTAATTTTTTAAACTTTATTGAAATTCTGTAAACCTTGCAATGAATGCAATATGAAACCTACAAATAATACAATGTAAAATATTAAATTAAATTGCAGAAATATACGATTATAAAACAATATAGAATACAATGATGCAGCCTCCATAACCTTTACTATCGTACATAGTTCCTTGGAAGTGCCGTCACGGGGAGATGGGTAGTCAAAAAGGCTTTTGGCACATTGGCCTTCATCAGTCAGAGTAAAGTGTACAGAAATTTGGAGGACGTGTAGCAGTTATATAAGACGTTGGTGAGGCCGCATTAAAAGTATTGAGTTCAGTTCTGGGCACCATGTTATATGAATATAAGTTGGAACAAGTAGAGAGAAGATTTACAGGGATGTTGCCAGGATTCAAGGGTCTGAGCTATAGGGAGAGGTTGAGCATGGCTGGGTCTTTATTCCCTGGAGTGCAGGAGGATGAGGGGTGATATAATAGAGGGGTACGTAATCATGAGAGGAATAGATTGGGTAAACGCACAGAGTCTCTTGCACAGAGTGGGGGAGTTGAAAACCAGAGGGCATAGGTTTAAAGTGAAGAGGGAAATATTTTATGGGTATCCTTTTCATGAAAAGGCTGGCAGGTGTATGAAATGGGCTGCCGGAGGAGGAAGGGACTATCACAACGTTTAATAAGCAATTAAGACAGGTACAGTGGCTTGCAAAAGTATTCATACCCCTTGAACTTTTCCACATTTTGTCACGTTACAACCACAAACGTAAATGTATTTTATTGGGATTTTATGTGATAGACCAACACAAAGTGGTGCATAATTGTGAAGTGGAAGGAAAATGATACATGGTTTCCAAATTTTATTACAAATAAAAAACTGAAAAGTGTGGCGTGCAAAAGTATTCAGCCCCCCTGAGTCAATACTTTGTAGAACCACCTTTCAGCTGCAAGTCTTTTGGGGTATGTCTCTACCAGCTTTGCACATCTAGAGACTGAAATTTGTGCCCATTCTTCTTTGCAAAATAGCTCAAGCTCAGTCAGATTGGATGGAGAGCGTCTGTGAACAGCAATTTTCAAGTCTAGCCAGAGATTCTCAATTGGATTTAGGTCTGGACTTTGACTGGGCCATTCTAACACATGCATATGCTTTGATCTAAACCATTCCATTGTAGGTCTGGCTGTATGTTTAGGGTCGTTGTCCTGCTGGAAGGTGAACCTCCACCCCAGTCTCAAGTCTTTTGCAGACTCTAACAGGTTTTCTTCCAAGATTGCCCTGTATTTGGCTCCATCCATCTTCCCATCAACTCTGACCAGCTTCCCTGCTGAAGAAAAGCATCCCCACAGCATGATGCTGCCACCACCATGTTTCACAGTGGGGATGGTGTGTTCAGGGTGATGTGCAGTGTTAGTTTCCCGCCACACATAGTGTTTTGCATTTAGGCCAAACATTTTCAATTTTGGTCTAATCAGGCCAGAACATCTTCCTCCACATGTTTGCTGTGTCCCCCACATGGCTTGTGGCAAACTGCAAACGGGACTTCTTATGGCTTTGTTTCAACAATGGCTTTCTTCCTGCCACTCTTCCATAAAGGCCCGATTTGTGGAGTGCACGACTAATAGTTGTCCTGTGGACAGATTCTCCCACCTGAGCTATGGATCTCTGCAGCTCCTCCAGAGTTACCATGGGCCTCTTGGCTGCTTCTCTGATCAATGCTCTCCTTGCCCGGCCTGTCAGTTTAGGTGGACGGCCATGTCTTGGTAGGTTTGCAGTTGTGCCATACTCTTTCCATTTTCAGATGATGGATTGAACAGTGCTCCGTGAGATGTTCAAAGCTTGGGATATTTTTTTATAACCTAACCCTGCTTTAAACTTCTCCACAACTATATCCCTGACCTGTCTGGTGTGTTCCTTGGGCTTCGTGATGCTGTTTGTTCACTAATGTTCTCTAACAAACCTCTGATGCCTTCACAGAACAGCTGTATTTATACTGAGATTAGATTACACACAAGTGGACTCTATTTACTAATTAGGTGACTTCTGAAGGCAATTGGTTGCACTGGATTTTATTTAGGGGTATCAGAGTAAAGGGGGCTGAATACTTTTGCACACCACACTTTTCAGTTTTTTATTTGTAATTTTTTTTTAAACCATGTATCATTTTGGTTCACTTCCACTTCACAATTATGCGCCACTTTGTGTTGTTCTATCACATAAAATCCCAATAAATTACATTTACATTTGTGGTTGTAACGTGACAAAATGTGGAAAAGTTCAAGGGGTATGAATACTTTTGCAAGCCACTGTACATGGATAGGATAGGTTTATAGGGATATGGCCCAAACACAGGCAGGTAGGTAGGTCTAGTGTAGATGGCTGGAATGGGCAAGTTGGGCCGAAGGGCCTGTTTCCGCACTCAATGACTATGAAAAGCTCCAGAGTTAAAATTGCTCAGATTTTGTTGTTGCTGAGGTCTATGTCAGGGAATTATTTAGTAATTGTTCTACCTCCGTTTGCATAATTAATATACTTGTTTTTTGATAAATAAGTTATTCTTTATGTGTCTCTTAAGGTTTTGCTTGTTCCATGTTTATAAGGTCGGTATTAATCCATGTAAAATAATTGATAATTTAATTCGCATCACAAGGAGATTCCATTATCAAATCCCTAGGTTTAGCTCGGTTAACCTGAAGTTATCCAAAACTCTGCTCTCTCAATCTCTGCACTGACATCAAATTCCATTCATTCTTATGTGCTCTTAGGCCACATATTGTTTGACAGGTTCCACTGAAATGCCCTGAGATATTTTGCTTATAAGAGGTGCTATATAAAAATAATATTGCAATTGTCTTATTGAGATTTGGGAAAATGAACAGTGAAAATACAAATAATTTCTATACATTTTCTTTGCAAGGTGGCCTCGGGTTTGCTCACACACTGTTCTTCTATCTGAAGTATTTACTGCTCTATGGCATTCCGTCGATTATCATGTGTTTGGATGGTGTTGAACCACCAAGATTGCCAAGGTGCACCAGCAGCTTGTACAGTTTTACAGGGACGTGGAGGTAAGTTCTAGTTTTGTTTTGTTGAAATGAAGGTTGAAAATAAAGTGTTATAAGGTCATAAGATCATGTTATAGGAGCAGAATTAGGCCATTCGGCCCATCAAGTGTACTCTGCCATTCAATCATGGCTGATCTATCTCTCCCTCCTAACCCTATTCTCCTGCCTTCTCTCCATAACCCCTGACACCCATACAAATTGAGATTCTATCTATCTCTGCCTTAAAAATACCCATTGACTTGGCCTCCACAGCCTTCTGTGGCTAAGAATTCGACAGATTCACTACCCTCTGACTACAGAAATTCCTCCTCATCTCCTTCCTAAAGGAACGTTCTTTAATTGTGAGGCTATGACCTCTAGTTCTAGACTCTCCTACTAGTGGAAACATCCTCTTCACACCCACTCTATCCAAGCCTTTCATTAGTTGGTATTATTCAATGAGGTCCCCCCTCATTCTTCATTATAATTTAACCCACTTATTCCTGGGATAATTCTTGAAAAACGTCCTCTGGACCCTCTGCAGAGTCAGCACATCCTTCCTCAGATATGGTGCTTAATGGGCCTGTCCCAAAAGGCCCAGTCCCACTTTCCCGAGTTACTCACAAACTCTCCCGATTTTTCCCTTTGATTCGAACTCAGGGAATGTTGGGGAATGTCGGTAGCGAGCTTGTAGGAGTCCGTAGATGTTTAGTAGCGGCTCATAATGCCAGCCGTAGGAACTCGGGGCATCAGGTAAGTCGGGATGTTTTCTCAACATGTTGAAAAATGTCCACGAGTTAAAAAAATAGCCCCGAGTACATACGAACGGCTATTACAGTAATTCTCCGAGTTTGAATCAAGGGGAAAACTCGGGAGAGTTCGTGAGTAACCCGGGAAAGTGGGACAGGGCCTTTAGGCGATATTTTGGGCGACTACAGGCAATGAACCGGGCGACTACCACCATGAACAGGAAGGTTAGCACAGTGTACAGTAAGTCCTTTAAAAGAGGGGTGGGAGGGGAGAAGGGGAGGGAAACTTTTAAGAAGCCAGACAACTTTTAATAAACCAGAGATACACAGCTGTGAAGTTTGGCGGGCATTTAACATTACCGGTCGGTTCTCCTTGGTTCTGAAAACTCGTGCTTAAGTTTTTTTCCCCCCAATGAGCCAATGAAAATGCCAGGTCAGCAAAGGCGATTAACTAAAACTACCTACGACTAGCTCGACTACCTATAACTACATGGCGACCCCACTACAACTGCACCTACGACTACAAAAGTATCTATTTCCTCCATGGCGATCTATGTTTGGTTGCAGAAATGTTTTTAACATGTTGAAAAATTTGTGGCGACCATACTGAGGCCGCGACTAGTTCCCAGAATGCGAGAACTCCTCGCGACCATGAAGGAGACTCACCAGAGACCACCAACGAACATGTGGCGACCATGTGGCGAGCGCAGAGTCTCCTGCACTCGCCTAAAAAGTCTCCTAAGTGGGACAGGCCCTTAAAGAGTTGCCTAAGTGGGACAGGCCCATTACTGTTTCGGCTGGAGATCTTTTAGATTAGAGTTTATATTTTAAATGTGTGGCTGTTGTGAAGAAGGTTAATAGAGCCGTTAGTAACATATTCAATATATGTGGGTGGAGGAGTAGTCTAGCATGTACCATGCAATTCCTTCTTTTTCTTGTTGACTTTATTTTGTGTTTATTGCTTTAATGACTTAGACTGCCATAAACGGGATAGGCAGCCAGCTCTCAGACTTGCCAAATATTGTCTTGTGACAGAGATTAAGAACTCAGGAATAATACACTCAATTTGGTTTGTTCAACCAGAAACAAATACAGTGCCTTTTTGTCAGGCATCACCAGGCGATTATATTTAGCAAACACTACAAAATTTGAAATTGGCCTGATATTATTTTTCCTTTCACTCTAACCCAGGAACAAGGAACAGATACTTTGGATCTGTCTTCACTAAGGAAGACACAAACAATCTCCAAGATGTACTAGTGGCCAGAGGACCTAGGGTGACTGAGGAACTGAGGGAAATTCACATTAGGCAGGAAATGGTGTTGGGTAAACTAATGGGACTGAAGGCTGATAAATCCCCAGGGGCCTGATGGTCTGCATCCCAGGTAACTTAAGGAAGTGGCTCTAGAAATTGTGGATGTACTGGTGATCTTTTTCCAATCTTCTATAGATTCAGGATCAGTTCCTGAGGATTGGATGGTAGCTAATGTTATCCTACTTTTTAAGAAAGGCGGGAGAGAGAAAACAGGGTATTATAGACTAGTTAGCCTGACATCGGTGGTGGGGAAGATGCTGGAGTCAATTCTAAAAGATGAAATAGCAGCACATTTGGATAGCAGTAACAGGATCGGTCCGAGTCAGCATGGATTTACGAAGGGGAAATCATAGAAACATAGAAAATAGGTGCAGGAGTAGGCCATTCGGCCCTTCGAGGCTGATCAATATGATCATGGCTGATCATCCAACTCAGTATCCTGTACCTGCCTTCTCTCCATACCCCCTGATCCCTTTAGCCACAAGGGCCACATCTAACTCCCTCTTAAATATAGCCAATGAACTGGCCTCAACTACCTTCTGTGGCAGAGAATTCCACAGATTCACCACTCTCTGTGTGAAAAATGTTTTCCTCATCTCGGTCCTAAAGGAATTCCCCCTTATCCTTAGACTGTGACCCCTTGTTCTGGACCTCCCCAACATCGGGAACAATCTTCCTGCATCTAACCTATCCAGCCCCTTAAGAATTTTGTAAGTTTCTATAAGATCCCCCCTCAATCTTCCAAATTCTAGCGAGTACAAGCCGATTGAATGGATTTAAAATGGATTTAAATGATTAAAAAAAGCACATTAAAACAAGTATAAATATTAACGTAGATTAAGTAAAGCACTGTCGTGCGACTTGGCTTTCCCTGTTGGTAGCCTCATTGATAGAGTAGGGCCTGCATTCATTCTTTCACCCTCTCTGACTTAAAACTGTAGCCCCTAAAGTCTCTTTCAGGTGATTTTTCATCATCTGGGTTATTCAGTTTCAGATGGCTATTTGATTACTGAATATATTAACGAATTAGATAACTGAGGACATTTTGTCCTCCCTCCTAACGTCCAGATATGCGATTTATCTTTTGATGGGCATGAGAAAGCAATGGTAAATAGAAATCACATTAAGTCCAGAGTTCATCCCCAGATATCACTAGGATGATGAAGCCAGTTGAGGTTAGACCAGACAATAAGCTTGCATCACTCCTAATTGTAATGACTGTTTACCAAACCATATTGAGCACTGCAAACCTGTACATTTGGAGTAAATTGGAGCTTAGTTTCTGTGATGGATTGATAAAAACGGATTAAGAGGTGATTGGTTTTGAGTAACAACATGACCCCTGACTGTACGCAAAAATCGCTGTTTTCTTAGGCTGATGAATATTACAAACAATGTGTTCTTCAAATTTCTATTTCCCTTATTCCAGATTACGTATATTTATTACCATATTGAGACATTTCATAGTATTCCTCTCTGTAGCAATCCATTCCAAAACAGCAACATAATTGCTTCATTTTTTAAAAAAAGTTACATAAAGTGCATAGGTTTGGAATTGTTTCATCTTTTGATGCTGATGTTTTGGGCCCGGTTATTGGCGGGAATTGTGCGGCTTCAGCAGTGGGCGGGTCAGCAACCATTGGTACCTATCATGTTTCAAGTGATACAGATATCTCTGCAGCTCTTGCTCCAGTAATGAGATAAACGAACAGATGCTATTGTGGTCGTTGCCTTGAAGTCTTTTATTTGTCATGTTTTTGTTCCTATGAATCGAAGGATAGTGAATGTGACACCCTATTTAAGAAAGAAGGGCAAGAGATTACAGCTGACTTGTTAGCCCAATATCAGTTGTAGGGAAAGCAATGAATTCTGTAAATCAGGCTGTAATTAAAATAAATGCCTTGAAATGTGAGAAGATTGAGTAGAGTGAACCTAGATTTATGAAAGGAAGATCCATGTCAAACTAATCTGCTGGAGTTGTTTGAGAATGTGATTGGAAGAACGAGAGTACTTGAGGTTGTGATGTCTTGGGCTTTTCAGAGAGCTTTCGATAAGTTCTTGCACAGAAAGATGGTCAAAAAAGTTTGAGCACATGAAATTTGGTGTAATATGTTGACATGGATTGAGAAATTATTATCAAAAAGAAAATGGAATGGGGCAAAGCAAATCCTTTTCAGACTGGCAGGCAGTGGCTAGTTGGTATAGCAGTGATCAGTGCTTATGCTTCACTTTTTCACGATCTTTAACAATGATTTGGCTGAGCAGGCTAAATGTCATATTTGCAAATTTGCTGATGACACTTGACAAGCTGAGAGAGTGAATATGGAGGAGGCTGTGAAAAGATTTCAAAGGAATATGAACAGTTGACTGAGTGTGGCAAGAATGTGGCAAGTAGAATGTGGTGCAAAATAATGTGAGGGAATTTAATTTGATGGACCAAGTAGAAAAATTGCATTGTGGGTACACACATTTTTGCTGTGCAATGACTCCAATAAAAATGCAGGGACGAGGTCAAAATAGCATTAATGGTCCTTTCCAGACTCATTAAATACTGACTCCATCTATTGGAATGGTCTGTGCAGCATCCTCCTCAAATTTGAAGGCTGAACTCATTCACTGAAGTAGAAGAAAATATCCTCAAAATAATAGTGAAACACCAGACTACAGGACAAGGACAAGGATAAAGGACATTTATTGTCACATACACCAATTGGTGCAGTGAAATTTGAGTTACCATGCAGCACACAAATAAGATAAACACAACACTATGGAATTTAACATTAAACATAAAAACATCCCCCCAAAGCAGAATCAATGTTTCCCACTGTGAGGGAAGGCAACAAAGTTCAGTCCTCTTCCTCTTGTTCACCCGTGGTTAGGGCCTATTGAAGCCTCCGCAGTCGCCACAATGACGGCCCGTTGTTTCAGGCCCTCTAGCTGGATGATGTTGGAAGTTGTTGGAAGAACATTCTCAGCGGCTTGGAGTTCCGAATCGGCTGCTTCCTACCGGAGACTGTGGCACCCGTAGTTCACAGGCCTTCGTCTGCAGATGCATGTCTTTCGTGATGTGGGAGGAGACTCGAGCACCCGGAGGAAACCCACACGGTCATAGGGAGAACGAGCAAACTTCATACAGTTGGTACCTGTGGTCAGGATCCAACTTAGGGGACATGGATGATGAAATTCACCATTGCTTCAAAGTTCCAGCACAACCTTTTTTTTTGATGAATATGATATTTGAAGATAATGACCTCACACGTGACTCAAGACTCATGACCTATTGGGCAGTGGTCATCCCTGCCCACTGTATGTTTATGAGACCTGGGTTCCTCCAGTGAAAGGATAGCAACAACACTGTCTTAAAAAATCCTGTCCATTCATTGAAAGCATAAAGGAATGAATGTCAGTGCCCTATTCCATGCCAACATCCTGAGCACCAACGCCCTATTTATTCATAGTTGGCTATTTTGGAGAGATTACAAAATTGTCCTGCCCAGCAACCAGACTCCTCACATACACATCCTCATTGGAAAAACACAGCATCCTGATTGCTGGAAATCTCTGGCCCATTTCTGCTCAAAAATTCACTGGAGTTTAGAAGGATGAGGGGGAATCTTATAGAAACATATAGAAACATAGAAAATAGGTGCAGGAGAAGGCCATTCGGCCCTTCGAGCCTGCACCGCCATTCAATATGATCATGGCAGATCATCCAACTCAGTATCCTGTACCTGCCTTCTCTCCATACCCCCTGATCCCTTTAGTCACAAGGGCCACATCTAACTCCCTCTTAAACATAGCCAATGAACTGGCCTCAACTACCTTCTGTGGCAGAGAATTCCAGAGACTCACCACTCTCTGTGTGAAAAATGTTTTCCTCATCTCGGTCCTAAAGGAATTTCCCCTTATCCTTAGACTGTGACCCCTTGTTCTGGACCTCCCCAACATCGGGAACAATCTTCCTGCATCTAGCCTATCCAACCCCTTAAGAATTTTGTAAGTTTCTATAAGATCTATAAGAATATAAAATTATAAAAGGACTGGACAAGCTAGATGCAGGAAAAAATTTCCCAATGTTGGGTGAGTCCAGAACCAGGGGCCACTGTCTTAGAATAAAGGGGAGGTCATTTAAGACTGAGCTGAGAAAAAACTTTTTTGCCCAGACAGTTGTGAATTTATGGAATTCCCTGCCACAGAGGGCAGTGGAGGCCAAATCACTGGATGGATTTAAGAGAGCGTTGGATAGAGCTCTAGGGGCTAGTGGAGTCAAGGGATATGGGGAGAAGGGTTATTGATAGCGGACGATCAGCCATGATCATATTGAATGGCGGTACTGGCTCGAAGGGCTGAGTGGCCTCCTCCTGCACCTATTTTCTATGTTTTCTATGTTTCTAAAGTGGAGATGGAGTATTTTGCATAATATTGCTCTCCAGAAGCCCATGTATTGGGAAAGGCAGATAGGTGAGGTGGAATAGGGAGCAGGGAATACGGTCCACCTGCCTATTCTACCAGGCACCTCTCCCATCTATGAAGAGGCTGCAATTTCCATTTTGTCATGAGTCTCCTGAACCACTACGCTAAAGTGGAAAGTAGTTATCCTCAATCTTGAGGATTGGAATGGAATGCTATTTATTGTCATTCAAACAACTAGGTTTGAACGAAGATTTTACATTACAAAAAAACCAAGACCCACACTTAACACAGTTTACATAAACATCCATCAAAGTGAATCTCCAACACCTCCTCACTGTGATGGAAGGCAAAGTCTTATCTCTTCCCTAGACTGCGGTCTAGCAGTCCAACTGCAGCGTCGAGGTGAACTGGGGCTCCGATGTTAAATCCCCCGGCGGGCGATGGTAAGTCCTGTGGCCGTTTAAGCCACGCCGGGCGATGTTAGGTCCCGGCTCCGTGTCTTTTAAACCCCGCGATCCAGTGGGAGAAGTTGCCGTTGTGGAGCTCGGAAAAGCGGTCTCCCACCAGGGACCTGCGAGCTCCCGATGTTCCTGTCCACCGGGCTTGCGGCCAGAGCCTCCGAAACTCCAAAGTCGGGTCGCAGCCGCGCGCCACCACAGCTCTCCCCGCTCCGAAGACGGTCAGCTCCGCGATGTCAGTTCCGCAAGTTCCGCGACTGGAACCCTCAGGTTAGTCCCCGGCTGGAGGCCGCCTCCGCCTCCTCGATGTTAGGCCCAACGACATCCGAGACCCGACAGGGAAAAAGTCGGGTCCCTGCACAGGGAAGAGATTAAATGGTATCCCCCACTGCTCCGCCCCCCCCCGCCCCGCCCCCCACATATACACAGCTAAAAAAATAATAAAAACTAGCTCAAGACATACATTTAACAAGACAAAAATTAAAAAAAAAGACAGAAAACTGTAGTCGAGCCACTGCCGTTAGGCGCCGCCACACCCACGGCTACCCATTGCTAGCGAAAAAGGAAGGTTTATCTGAGTACAGTGTATTGAAAATTCTGAGCGAATGTAAAATAATTTATTTTCTGTGCTTGGATTGAATATGCTTTTCATCTACACGTCAATTATATTGATTAGTTGTTCTTGGAGCAATATAAAACGTAGCCATGTTCTTACATTGTGTTTTGACCTCAATAACACACTAGACTGATAAAATATTAGCCTATTGTTGTAAGTAACCTACCTTCAGATTCCTTGTTGCTTTCAAAATGATAAGAAATGAACTGCCAATATCATTTTCTCCACTTGTGTTTGTAGTTTGTTTGACTTTATTACGATAGATCCTCTTATCAGTCTGTGGGTTATTTTGGTAAGTGTTGAGATGTTTGCCACAATCTAAAAAGAAAGCAAATAATTGCCTACCTTTTGATGAAACTTTGAATCCATATGCTCAGACTACGTTTATTTCCTTTCTGGTTTGATTTAAACCTATTTCATCATTGCAATAGAATTAAGATGATTAGGATGTGGACAATATTCACAAACTGCATTTTTTCTTTGCATAGTCTGCTCAGTAATGTTTCTGAAACTTATGTGGTGAAAAGCCACAACCTGAATGCATCTCACATGACAAATAATGCAGAATTTGTAGTATTGGTGTGGATCTTTGAGTTGTAGCAGCAGACTCCCAAGTTAATTCATTGCATGAATGTGATTTATGATATTAGAGAGGTGATGGTTAAGAAATTAATCCATTTTCCAGCAGGCCACTGAACTCGACTCTAAATTGTCAACTGCTTTTCCAATTTAAAGCATTGGACAACAAAACTTTCTCCTAAATATTTCAATGTATTGAATACATCTTTATTCTTATCAAATTCTCTTGTAGTAAAGACCAACATACCATTTGCATTCTTAACTGGCTGTTGTGCTCGCTTATTAGCTGACAGTGACATATGTGCAAGGATATCCAAGTCCCTTTGAGCAGCTTTTTGTTTATAAAAATATGTACTTTTTCTCATTAGATGTGCATAACCTCACCCTTTTCTACATAGTCTTTCATCTGTCCTGATGCCTTGTCCAGATCCCTTGAAACCTTTCTGTATCCTCATCTCTGCCACATTCCCACTTAATTTTGTGTCATCAACAAATATGGAATTCTTACATTTGGTCTCCTCAGCCAAATTGTTGATACAGATTGTGAATAGTTGGAGCACGAGCACCAGTTCCTACAGCACACCATCAGTCACAGCCTGTCAACAGGTGAAGGACCTGTTTAATCCTTGTCTTTGTCTTTTCTATCTTTTAACTAAGTCATGGACTTTGCCAGTGCATTTCCCCTAATTATATGTATTCTAACTTTGCTAATACATAGTACAAACTCAAGCACATAGTTCCCTGGAAGTGGTGTCACAGGTGAACACGATGATGAATAAAGCTCATGGCACACAGGCCTTCATCAGTAAGGGGATTGAAAACAAAAGTCAGGACGTTATGTTGTAGTTGTACAAGGCATGAGTGAGGCAACGTTGGGATTATTATGCTCATTTTTGTCCATCCTGCTTTAGAAAGGTTGCCATTAAGCTGGAAATAGTGCAAAAATAATTTATGAGGAAGTTGCCAGGACTTGAAGGGACTAAGTTACAGAGAGAGATGGGGAATCCTGAGACTTTTTCTTGGAGCATAGGAGGCTGAGGGGTGATCTGAAATTATGAGGGTCATAGATAGAGTGAATCCATATTCTTTTTCCCAATATTGCGGAAGAAAGAACAAGATAGCATAGGTTTAAAATACTGACCTGAGGAGCAATATTTTCACACAGAGGGTGCTACTTACATGCACTGAACTGCCGGAAGAAGTGTTGCTGGCAGGTACTGTAACAACATTTAAAATATATTTGGACAGGTACATGGATAACTTGAGAGGGATATAGGCCAAAAGCAATACAAATGGACTAGTATTGGTGGGCATCTTGGTCAGTACTGGACCATAGGGTCTGTTTCCATGCTGTGTGATTCTATGACTCTATTCCTACTGGAATCTTATTGAAACCCTATTGTAAATCCAAATACATCAGGCTTACAAGATTTCCTCTCATTTACTCAATGGGGGTACAGCGGCACAGCTTTTAGATGTCTCGCAGCATCAGAGACCTGGGTTTGATCCTGACCTCGGGCTCTGTCTGTGTCCATGTTCTTCCCATGACTGCCTGGGTTTCCTCCGGGTGCTCCGGTTTCATCTCTCATCCCCAACACATGCAGGTTTGTAGCTTAATTGGTGTCTGTCAAATTGACCCTCGTGTGTAAGGAGTAAATGTGTAAATGAGATTACATAGAACTTGTGTGAATGGGTGATCAATGGTCAACATGGTCACTGTGGGCTAAAGGGCCTGTTTCCATGCTATATCTCTAAGCTAAAACTAAATTTAAGTAACCAACTCAACTAGATGCATCCTCAAAGAACTTGATAAATCACGCAAACGTAATTTCTCAATCACTTTACTAAGAAGTAGTGATATCATGCACTGTATTAATGATTGCAGCATTGTCCCAAACATAGATGTAAGACTAACAGATTGGTCGTTCACTATTGTCTCTTCCTTTTTTAAAAAGGATTGCACTTCTTCTCCAATCTACAAGAACCATGTTGGAAGATAATAATGAGAGCAACTAATAATTGATCTAACCATAACTAATCTCTTTCAAAACTCTGGATGTAGAACTGCATGTTCTTTTGAAATCAATAGAATTTTAGTGTTTTCCTAAGAGTGAATTTTGATCGTAAAAATGAATGTTTCCTAGCTCGTGAGTAGTAAATCAACATACAGTAATTCATTGATGGGTAAAAGGCTTTGCTTATAAAAGGACAATTTATGCATTGGTCAATTTAAATTGGTTTCATTCCATTTAATCCCATAAATCTTATTTTAATTGATTTGTCAGAAAGCATTGTTAATTCCATCAGCAAAACAAGACTAATCTCCTGTTGTTACACTGGTTTCCGAACTGCCCCATGCTAGTCAATGGTCAGTTGCCTGACTCACCCAGCACAGGTGAACTGCAAATAGCTCAACACAGCTGCAGTTCTTTTGATCAGCATCCCTTATAAAAATTATATCCTGATTGCTTGTTCATTACGCAATTCTGGCTGTGCCTTCCTCTGATGAAATTTGAGGTGTATTTCAGAGGCAATGCTCTGCAGTTAAGTGGCCGGCAGCCTTCTGTGTAAACAGAAGACTAGCAGTGTTTTGCTGCTTCAAAGTGTTTATCTTTGGCCACTAATGTCAGATGAAACTGTGTAAGTAGAATCCTTTGAATGCCAAAAAAGTGAGTGTACATGTTCACATGTATGCTATCATGCAAATGTGATTATTCCTACTCCATGCTATTAATGGGAAATAATTCATTTAATTTAAATCCATTTGCCTCTCCAACTCTGCTGGTCTGCATTTTTCTCTGACGCCTACTTCCCTATCCTGCCCCACCCACCTTTTTACTATCCCCCTTGCTCTGCATCGTCTCTACCCACCTGTTCTGTCTTTTCCCAATCCCTCCCACTCTGCTGTTCTCCCCATTCAGCCATTCAACCCATCTATCCCATCACTTTGTCTCTCCCATCTCCCTGCCCCACCCTTATCAGTCCCCAAGTCTGCCTCTATCCCTAGTTCACCCTTCCTGACGTATCTCCTACATAGCTTCCAATCCTGCCTCTGCAATGTATCCGTTTGCTAGTCTCTGCAATAATGGAACTGTATATTCACGGTGAAGGGAAGGGGAAAAGGGCAGAGTGGGGTCAATTATTTTTCTAGGTATTTTTATTCAACAATATGTCTATTAACAATACGTAACTGATAAACAAAATGTGTTTTGGTTATGATATGTATATGCTTCTAATAAAAATATTATTTAAAAAAAGAGATATTTTTCTAACATTATAGCGGAGTTTTTTGCCATGCGAGCTTAAGTCTGTTACACTCCAGGACATCTACATGGATAAGCAAGTTATTCCTGTTAGATTCCTGTATCACCACTGTCGTTCTGGTGCGATATTTCCATTCTTAAAAATTTAAGAGAACTACAGAAGCTTCAATAATATATTAAAATATCTCCAGAGTGATTCTTGAAGTTTGCTGTACTGTATTTATCTGAATTCTTGCTTTTCCCTCTTCAGAGAGTTTGATGTTGGACTGCACCGCTGGCTGGTTCGGTAAGGCACAGGTTTTTAAAGTTTTATTTTCTCTCGGCTGACAAAATGTATTTTTCTCCAGTGGGTCCAGGGAATTGTAAATTCATGCACAAGTCCTTGTCTTAATATTTTATGTCATGCATTGTGATGTGGAAACAAGTGAAAATTGCCATTTTTCAAATCAGAAGCAACAGTACTGGAAACAATGCATTTTCTTTAAATTATTGAATATTATATTGAAGTTCCTGAAAGCGTGGTTTAAAATGATCCAGTTGATTAGTTTTGATATAGTGTCTTATTTTTTTAATTTTGAGCTTTGCTTGCTCAGACGTTTTCCCAGATCACATTGCATTTCACTCACATTTAAGCTGATGTGAGTCTATAGATTTGCACTGACCTGTTCTGACAGTATATTCCTGCAGGGTCCTATGCTGATACTTTGCCCTGTGTTTCTGTGCCGATGTTGTCTTTTTCGACTGGAATATTTGTCAACTGATTCCTTGTAAAATCCATCTTTTGAAACTACTTGACATTCTAAATTTGCCCTTGTATGTGCAAGGAATGCAGTGTATACAGAAAATGATTTTGACCCTCATTTGAATATTTTATGTGAACTGTAATCTTCTATTTCCAAGTTCCCGTAAACAGAAGGCATTGTAAACAGGCATTGTAAACAAATTCTGTGTCTGCAGAATTTGTTTATTCAAGGAATGCAGGTCGAAAGCCTACTTAATACTACCTGCTCTTCTGAAATAGACACAAAATGCTGGAGTAACTCAGCGGACAGGCAGCATCTCTGGAGAATCTCTGTTATTCTGAATCCAGCTTGTATTAATCGCACTGTATATTGGCTGAATGCATCAGCTGGACTCCATAGGCAAGTCCCAACAAAGGTTAGACTGCTTTTTAAAGCTAAGTGGAAAGGAGGATGTGTTCTGTGCCCGTAGAAGTCCTGAAGCAACTGAGACACAGCGGGTAGGAACATCAGTGACCTCGCGTAAACGATTAAGATCATTAAATCAATTTTCTAATACCAATTTCTTCCAATTGCACCAGTAGTTCTTTAATTCACCGCTCAACACTAAACTATGAATTAGGACTCACACCCAAGCATCCATCCATCACAATACCCTGTCCTTGCAGCTATGCATATCCACAGTGCCAGCCAGTGAACCAAAAACGTCAGCAACCGGACCATTCCACAACACTCATTGAAACACTTCTTTACCTCCATCAGGACTAGTTGGTACAAAAACAGAGGCGTGGAAGATAACTGAAGTCCATCTGCAAGACATAAATCTCGTGAAGGAAATGGTTTGATCATTGGGAACTTTGCAGAAGCCATGGGAGGAAGTGAGGCCAAAGATGATGGATTCTCATTCTTCATCTTCCTACTTGCATCTTGCCTTACTCTTATCCCACTTTTTCACTCCCCTCCTGCCCCCCCCCCCCCCCCCCCCCCCCAACCACCACCCACATATCTGTCCTGGCACCCAATCTCGCATTTGACCCTGTTTCATTTCTGACACCTAAAACTGCAGCCTGGACAGGACAAGGATAACACTCTGTTCAGAATTGTTGCACTATGTTTGTGCAGACACTTGAGGTATAGCAAAGAGACAGGAACTACACATGATAGGACATGGGCATGGATTATCAGCAGCCTGGGCAATGTGGAGGCAATGATTTTTGTTTGCGTCTTCTCATGTAATTTACGTCTCAGAAAATCTTCATTGACAGATTCTGGCACTGACTTGGCCCTCTGGCATTATGAGACTTGGCATCAAGCAAGAGTTCTATTATTGTGGGGTGCAGGACACATCCATTCACATATTTATGGAGTATCAGACACAGCAGCTGAATACTGGAACTCAAGAACCCACATTTTATGTGCTGCAATGGAAGCTTTGACTCTTTTTATGCTCCACATCCACAAATGTAAATTAACTTCCCATTGAAATAGAGACACGAGACTGCAGATGTTGAAATCTGGAGCAAAAAATAAACAGTTGGAGGAAATCCAAGAGATTCAAGCAGCATCTGTTGGGGTAAGGATGCGGTGAAGGAGCGATCTTAGATTGGTATAGTTTACAATGCAACTATCAAGTCTTACAACAAACTTTAAGGATTTTAAAACGGGATTAAAATTGCATCATTGCCATTTCACCATCCAAAAGGATCATGAAAATATAGCATAATTATCATTGATTATGCTTTCAATTGAGGACCAAACTATAAATATCAATTTTCCAGTGTTCAATCCTGGGTAGTGGTGGAGTAATGCAAAAGTATTAGGCAATATATAGAGTGATAATAATAATAATAATAATAATAATAATAATAATAATAATAATAAAGTTCATTGATTCACTCTTTGTATTTCAATGCTAATCTTATTAAGGGAATGATCATTAAGATTCTATGTTCTTACTGTGCTGGTGGGTTGAATTATATATAGATAAAGTATAGAAGGAGCCCATTTAGCCCATTATGTCTGTGCGGGGTGTTCCATTCTCTGGTCCTCTCTCCGTTGCCTTGTTTTTTTGTCCTCAATCATATTATGCAATTCCCCTGTGATTGCCACACTGGAACCTGCCTCTACCACATCTGTAAGCTGCGATTGCAAATTTCAAATATAGGCTGTATTTAAAAAATATATATATTTTCATGACACTCTCAATTTGCCTCCCCTTTATATTCGTGACCTTTATTCCTGAAACCCTCCATCAAAGGAAATGGCTTCTTACAGCTGCAACTGTCCAGGCCTCTCATCATTTTATACACTAAAATCGGATGTCTGTTCAGAATGTAAAATGTCCCAGCCTCTCAATTCAACCATTGCAACTGTGATGCCTCATTCCATGATCTCAAGATTCCCGTAAATATTTTCTGGGCCCTTTTTAATGCTTTCACATCCTCTTATAATGTGGTGACTGGAAATTAATGCAATAGTTGATGCCAGACCAAGGTTTGTAAGGATTCAGCATAATGTTCCTGCATAAAAGGGCATTAAATGGGATAGTGGCACGTAAGGGAATAGGCAGTAATATTCAGTGGTGAGTGCATGCCTGCATTAAAATGTAATTTATATTCTTAATTATTTTATACGGTTTGTGGGATCAGCATTTATTACTGTATGAATCAAATCACAGTCATGAAATACTGAACACATTTGAATTGTAATCAGAGAGAATTTATCCCTCTTTGATTTAGTTAAAATTACTTCTATTAAATTATGTTGTACAGAAATATCCTTTGCCATTCTGCATGCGATAATCTGAATAGCACAGCAATATGTACAGAAAAAAAAACACTTTAACTGTCGATTTACTCAATGGATCCATGAAGAATTTAGTGTTTTCCAAAGCAAACTAAAGAAACTTACTTTAACCAATTTAAAATCTATGTTTAATTTCCACGATTCTCTATTGCTGATATCCAAAGCCTCTGGTGCTCACTGCACAGTTCTGCTCCCACGCAGCTAACCAGCTCTCATGAGTTTTATCGTGCACTGGAATGGGTTTTTCTTATAGAAATTAATACACAGTGATCCAGTCATTTAAAACTCGATTCTGGCAGTTTGAGGATGAATGTTGATTATTACTATTACAATATTTAAAAGATATTTGGACAGGGTCATCGATATGAAAGCTTTAGAGGAATATGAATTTGTTTATTTTCATGGCACCATAGTTTTGCTAATGCTTGCAGTATAACTGGACAGAATTAAATAATGTTTATTGAAATAATAGATTTTTAAAGATTTTATTTGATTTATCAAAATAGGTTCTGTCAATTTAACATCGCTAGAAGAGTTATTATTGGCACTGTACCTATCCTGACTGTATTCTAAGCAACTGGTCCAATAATGAGCCATTGATTTATAATAAATAATAGTTGAATTTATTCATAACATTTTTTTTTCATCAAAGTCGTAATGATCTGTGCACTAAATATTATTTTGCAATGCTATTAACTAGGTATATGCAAAGCAATTTTTAATCATGAACATTCTTCAATGTTCTAGAAGAACATAGAACAGTACAACACAAGAATAGGCCTTTCAGCCCATAGTGTTTGTGCCAAACATGATACAAACTTGATCTCTTATCTATCTGCACATAATCCATATCCCTCCATTTCCTTCATATCCATATGCCTATCCAGTGGTCTCATTAATGTCACTATTATATCTGCCAACTCTGGCAGTGCATTCCAGGCACTCACCACCCTCCGTATAAAGTTGCCCCACGGATCTCCTTGAATCTTTGCCCATCTCATCTTAAACCTATCAAGCCTCTTTGCCCCTCTCATCTTAAACCTTTGCCGCTCTCATCTTAAACCTCCAAGTTTGCAGATGACACAATGCTGGGTGGCAGTGTTAGCTGTGAGGAGGATGCTATGAGGCTGCAGGGTGACTTGGATAGGTTGGGTGAGTGGGCAGATATAGTATAATGTGGATAAATGTGAGGTTATCCACTTTGGTGGCAAAAACAAGAGGGCAGATTATTATCTGAATGGTGTCAGATTAGGAAAAGGGGAGTTGCAACGAGACCTGGGTGTCCTTGTACATCAGTCACTGAAAGTAAGCATGAAGGTACAACAGGTAGTGAAGAAAGCAAATGGCATGTTGGCCTTCATAGCAAGATTATTTGAATATAGGAGCAAGGAGGTCCTACTGCAGTTGTACAGGTCCCTGGTGAGACCTTACCTGGAGTATTGTGTGCAGTTTTTATCTCCTAATTTGAGGAAGGACATTCTTGCTATTGAGGGAGTGCAGCGTAGGTTCACCGAGTTAATTCCAGGGATGGTGGGACTAAAATATGATAGACAATACACAATAGGTGCAGGAGTAGGCCATTTGGCCCTTCGAGCCAGCACAGCCATTCAATGTGATCAGGACTTTCATATGAAGAAAGACTGAATAGACTCGGCTTGTACTCGCTAGAATTTAGAAGATTGAGGGGGGGATCTTATAGAAACTTACAAAATTCTTAAGGGGTTGGACCGGTTGGATGCAGGAAGATTGTGCCCGATGTTGGGGAAAGTCCTGAACAAGGGGTCACAGTTTAAGGATAAGGGGGAAATCTTTTAGGACTGAGATGGGAAAAACATTTTTCACACAGAGAATGGTGAATCTCTGAAATTCTCTGCCACACAAGGTAGTTGAGGCCAGTTCATTGGTTATATTTAAGAGGGAGTTAGATGTGGCCCTTATGTCTAAAGGGATCAGGGGGTATGGAGAGAAGGCATGTACAGGATACTGAGTTGGATGATCAGCCATGATCATATTGAATGGCGGTACTGGCTCGAAGGGCCGAATGGCCTACTCCTGCACCTAGTTTCTATGTGATCATGGCTGATCATCCCCAATCAGTACCGCATTACTGCCTTCTCCCCATATCCCCTGACTCCATTATTTTTAAGAGCCCTATCTAGCCCCAGATCCCGTTGTACTTCCCCTTTTCCCAACTTGACACCATTTAGATAGTAATTTGCGTTCCTGTTTTTGCTACCAAAGTGGATAACCTCACATTTATCTGCATTAAACTTCATCTGCCATTGCATGCCCACTCCCCCAACCTGTCCAAGTCACCCTGCATTCTCATAGCATCCTCCTCACAGTTCACAATGCCACCCAGCTTTGTGTCATCTGCAAATTTGCTAATATTACTTTGAATCCCTTCATCCAATTCATTGATGTATATTGTAAATATCTGCGGTACCAGCACCGAGCCTTGCGGTACCCCACTAGTCACTGCCTGCCATTCTGAAAGGGACTCGGTAATCCCTACTCTTTGTTTCCTGTCTGCCAACCACTTCTCTATCCATGTCAGCACTCTACCCCCAACACCATGTGCCCTAATTTTACCCAGTAATCTCCTATGTGGGACCTTATCAAATGCTTTCTGAACGTCCAGGTACACTACATCCACTGGCTCTCCCTTGTCCATTTTCCTAATTACATCTTCAAAAAATTCCAGAAGATTAGTAAAGCATGATTTCCCCTTCGTAAATCCATGCTGACTCAGACTGATTGTGTTACTGCTATCCAAATGTGCGGCTATCTCATCTTTTATAATTGACTCCAGCATCTTCCCCACCACAGATGTCAGGCTAACTGGTCTATAATTCCCCATTTTTCTTAAAAAGTGGGATAACATTAGCTACCCTCCAATCCACAGGAACTGCTCCTGAGAATATAGAAATTGGAAAATTATCACCAATGCATCCACGATTTCTAGAGCCACTTCCTTAATTACCCTGGGATGCAGACCATCAGGCCCTGGGGATTTATCAGCCTTCAGTCTCATCAGTCTATCCAACACCATTTCCTGCCTAATGTGGATTTCCTTCATTTCCTCTGTCACCCCAGATCCTCTGGCCACGACTATATCAGGAAGATTGTTTGTGTCCTCCTTAGTGAAGACAGATCCAAAGTACCTGAAGAAAGAATGGATCAACTGGGCTTATATTCACTGGAATTTAGAAGGGCAAGAGGGAATCTTACAGAAACATATCAAATTCTTAAGGGATTGGACAGACCAGATGCAGGAAAAATGTTCCGGATGTTGAGGGAGTCCAGTACCAGGGGTCACAGTTTAAGAATAAGGGGTAGGCCTTTTAGAACTGAGAGAAAGAAAAACGTTTTCACCCATAGAGTTGTGAATCTATGGAATTATCTGCCACTGAATGTTTTCAAGAGAGACTTAGATGCAGCTCTTAGGGCTAACGGAATCAAGGGGAGAAAGAAGGAATGGGTACTGATTTTGGATGATCGGCCATGATCATATTGAATTGCCATCATAACTTCATAAGCGTTTGGGGCAGAATTGGGCCATTCAGACCATCTATACCACTATTCAATCAAAGTTGATTTATCTTTCTCTCTTAACGCCATTCTCCTGCCTTCTCCCGGTAACCCTAACACCTAAGTTAATTACGAATATATTTATCTGCCTGAAAAATATCCATTAACTTGGCCTCCACAGTCTACTGTGGCAATTATTTCCACAGATTCACCACATTCTGACTAAAGAAATTCCTCCTCATCTCCTTCCTTTAATTCTGAGGCTATGACCTTTGGTCATAGACTCTCCCACAAGTGGAAACATCCTCTCCACTTCAACTCTATCCAGGCATTTCACTATTCGTTAAGTTTCAATTATGACCCCCTCTCATCCTTCTAAACTCCAGCAAGTAGAGGCCCAGTGCCATCGAATGCTCATCATATGTTAACCCACTCATTTCTAGGATCATTCTCATAAACCTCCTCTGGGCCTTCATCAATGCCAGCACATCCTTCCTCAGATATGGGGCCCAGAATTGTTTACATCCTGGGAAAAATATTCTGACTGACTTCTCTATCTATGTCTCTCATAATTTCAAAAACTTCAATCAGGTCTCCTTGCAACCTCTTCTAGAAGAAACAATCCAAGTCTGTCCAACCTCCGAACTGCATGCAATACTTCAAATGCAGCCTAAGCAAAGTCCTATAAAGCTGTATTATGACCCATAGTAGGCCTACTGACCTTAATTGCAACCTTTTATCCCTGTATACTTGTATCTTCTGCATCCTACTCTGGTTATCTTACTGGTCCTCATCATTCAGTTCAGTAACATTATCTGGATGGTGACTTGGTATGGTTTTGAATGATCCTTGGCTGAAGGCAAGCCAGGGTGCATAGCTAAAACTAATTTTAAATGCTTTTGAATGTATTGACATTTAATCATTATTAAAATTGAAGTAAATCTTTTATTTTATATAAAGTTAATAAATTGAAGCACAAATACATTAAAATAAATGTTTTTAATTATTTCTAGTTCTAAAACAAAATGTTTTAAATATATCACCAGCATACCCTATTGAAATTAATGGTGTTTCAGAATCTGCACTGGAGGAGCAGTTATACTGTGTCTTGGATGAAATGAACAAATTCAAAATGGAGATTTTTGGGGTGTTAGGGGGATAATCTATTATAGGAAACAAAACACAAAATGCTTGAGTAATTTAGCGGGTTAGGCAGAATCCCTGAAGAACATGGATATGTTTTGGTTTGTAATCCTTCAGACTAGGGGGGGGGGGGTGAAGCTCAAAGAGAGGAGGGGTAGGACAGAGCATGATCGGTAATAGGTGAACACAGGTGTGAGGGTCGGGGTTGATAGGCAGGTTGTTGGACAAAGGTCAGGGATGAAGAGTCAAATGTGAGCTGGAAAAGGATAAAGAGGTGTGAATTATTAAACACGGAGATAGAAAGGTTTGGAATTGTGTTTCCATTGGAAACTGCAGGGGGAGGGGAGAAATTGGTTCATAGTCAGCCAGGGTTCAGGGGAGGAGAGAGTGGCAGAAGAAAGGGGGATTCTTGGAGGAGAAGGGGCATGGGGTGGGGTGCTGTTGTGGGTTAGTTAATTAAAATGAGAGAATTCAATGTTCACACCATTGGGTTGTAAGCTACCCAACAAAATATGAGGTGCTGTTCCTCCAGTGAGGTCAGTATGGGAATGGGAAGGGGTGTTACAATGCTTAACAACTAAGAGATCCAGCAGGCCTTGGCAAACCGAGCGCGTTTGGCAAAACAGTTACCAAGTACGTTTAGTCTCACCGATGTACAGGAGGCCACATCAGGAACACCAGATGCAGTAGGTGAGGTTAGAGGAGGTGCATGTGAATTATTAGATGTGAAACTGATATAGGAAAAAGGTGATGTGGAAGACCATGAATGAGAGAGAAGCTCAAAGGGCCAAATGTGGTACAGCTGCTCCCTGTTTTTTGTAGCCTTACAATGCACATAATGAGAAATAAATAATAGTTTCACAAGGGCAATGCCAGGTCCTGAAGAAATCCATCATGCACACCAGACTGATGAAGATTACTGACTATTTTAATGTAAAGAGAAGAGAGTCAGCAGATTAAATCAACACCTTGTCATTTGGTAATAATCAGCAGAAGTGTTACGTGAATTATTGAGCAGTGTGTTAATCCATCAAAATCTAAGAGCAAACATGTTGTAAAATGTGGATATGCACAACATTTTTTGTACTCTCTGGTTGCATAATGTTTGTTCTGTAATACATTAATAAGTCTATTTTTTATGTTCTTTTGGACCTTTCTAAACAAATGTTTGGACCTTGTCCAAACAAATGTTTTCAGAACCTATTTTAAATTGTTTAATCTAGACTCAAAATCGCATTTGCACTTCATGCAAAATTTGTGCACCGTAATGGGTTCTATTCCATTGTGCCTTCAAAGTAGCAATGTTAAATAATGTGCATGCTGCCACTTCTATTCATAGAAATGCTCATAAAATGCCATGGCTTTCTCTAATTGTGCTGATGAAGGGCTGCCTAAAAAGAAGTACGTGGTAGAAAAGCCTTCTCTGAACTGAAAAAAAAAGTGCTGCAGGAATCATTGTCAATGTCTGTTCTGGTTTCATCTCATGAGTGGATAAATTGATTAACTTCTTAACCTTTAGCTTTTCTTGTTTTCCTTTTGAGGTTTATTCTAGATTGTTTAGTTTATCTGGGTTTTTTTTTAAGGGCCATAATGTTTAGTTAATTGGTGCCTGTCTATCTGTCATATTAAAACATATTCCTGTTGTTATTTGCTTTGTTACTGTGTTGACTTTAACATTTGAAGCTTTTTAAAAACTTTTTTTTTGTTCATAAAATATTTAATAATGGAGTGTTTTTAAACAAAGCTCAATTAAAAAAAAAAGGTGTGCCCATTTATCAGATGTTATCAGGCAGGATCTCGAGATTATAGAAACAAAGAAACATAGAATATAGGTCAATTCAATATGATCATGGCTGATCATCCAACTCAGTATCCTGTACCTGCCTACTCTCCATACCCCCTGATCCATTTAGCCACAAGGGCCACATCTAACTCCCTCTTAAGAAGGGTCTCGACCCGAAACGTCGCCAGTCTGAAGAAGGGTCTCGACCCGAAACGTCGCCTATCTCCTTCGCTCCTTAGATGCTGCTGCACCCGCTGAGTTTCTCCAGCTTTTTGTGTACCCCCTAACTCCCTCTTAAATATAGCCAATGAATTGGCCTCAACTACCTTCTGCAGCAGATAATTCCAGAGACACCACTCTCTGTGTGAAAAATGTTTTCCTCATCTCGGTCCTAAAGGAATTCCCCCGTACCCTTAGACTATGACCCCTTGTTCTGTACCTCCCCAACATCTAGAACAATCTTCCTGCATCTAGCCTATCCAACCCCTTAAAAATTTTGTGCGTTTCTATAAGATCCCCCCTCAGTCTTCTAAATTCCAGCGAGTACAAGACAAGTCTATCCAGTCTTTCCTCATATGAAAGTCCTGACATCCCAGGAATCAGTCTGATGAACCTTCTCTGTACCCCCTCTATGGCAAGAATGTCTTTTCTCAGATTTGGAGACCAAAACTGTACGCAATACTCCAGGTTTGGTCTCACCAAAACCCTGTACAACTGCAGTAGAACCTCCCTGCTCCTCTGCTCAAATCCTTTCGCTATGAATGCTAACATACCATTTACTTTCTTCACTGCCTGCTGCTCCTGCATGCCTACTTTCAATGATTGGTGTACCATGACACCCAGGTCTCGTTGCATCTCCCCTTTTCCTAATTTGCCACCATTAAGATAATAGTCTACCCTCCTGTTTTTGCCACCAAAGTGGATAACCTCACATTTATCCACATTATACTGCATCTGCCATGCATTTGCCCACTCACCCAGCCTATCCAAGTCATCTTGCAGCCTCCTAGTATCCTCCTCACACCTTACACTACCCCCCAGCTTAGTGTCATCCGCAAACTTGGAGATGTTGCATTCAATTCCCTCGTCCAAATCATTAATATATATTGTAAATAGCTGGGGTCCCAGCACTGAGCCTTGGGGTACCCCAATAGTCACTGCCTGCCATTCTGAAAAGGACCCGTTTACTCCTACCCTTTGCTTCCTGTCTGCCAGCCAGTTCTCTATCCACATCAATACTGAACCCCCAATACCATGTGCTTTAAGTTTGTATACCAATCGCTTAATTATATGGCTAATGGTTCTGTCAGGTTCTGGATAATAAAGATACCATGCAAATTTCTCTTGGACTAGAATATTTGTGCCAATCACTTTGAGCATGCACACGGCTTGTTTATCAAAGGTTATGAGAAGGACTGTTCTCTCAGCTCTCTGGGAAAGACTTGGGGGTACTTATGTCTTTTATAACCATGTGCTGGGAAATATGTTTTGAGTTCAGATTTAAAGGACAGAATGTGTGATTTGGCGAAACCTAATTCCTTTCTGGTTTAATTTTTTTAATTTTGCAAATAGCAAGTTAAGAGAACTAGTCTTTTATTTTTGATGCAGCATTAATTCCTTTGCATGCTTTCTGTATCTAACTAAGGCATGTGTTTACATAATAACTGAAGCAATAGAATCATGATCACACTTCCGTAAAATTAATAATAAGAAACAGGATGTACAAGAAATCTAAAACAATAGACAATTTATATGAATAGACTCAAAATTGCATTTTGCAATACATGGGTTCTATTCAATTGTTTACAATCTACCTACATTAAATAACTCTGGCACCTACATTAATTGAAATAGAGATATAGAGTCATAGAGCAGGAAACAGCCCCTTCAGCCTAACTTGCCCAAGCCGACCAACATGCCCTATCTGCACTAGTCCCACCTACCTGTGTTTGGTCTATATCCGTCTAAACCTATCCTATCCATGTACCTATCTAAATATTTCTTAAACATTGGGTAGTACCTGCTTCAACTACCTTCTCCGACTGCTTGTTCCATAAACCTACCACCTGTTGGGTAAAAAAAAATGTTGCCCCTCATGAAATCTTACCCCCCTCACTTTAAACCTATGTTCTCAATTTCCCCTACTCTGGGTAAATAACCCTGTACAGTTTTATGATAATCCCTCATCCTCTTGCATTCCAATAAATAAAGTCCTAGCCTGCTCAACATCTCCCTATATCTCAGGCCCTTGAGTCCTGGCAAATTCCTTGATAATCTTTTCTGCACCCTTTCCAGCTTAACAACATCATTCTTATAACAGGGTGACCAAAGCTGAACACAATACTCCAAATGTGGCCTCACAAATGTTTTGTACAGCTATAACATGACCTCCCACTCTATACTCAATACTCAACTCAATACTCTGACTGATGAAGATCAATGTGCTGAGAGCTTTCTTGACAACCCTAACTGCTAGTCACACCACTTTCAAGGAACTATGCACCTGTACTCCTAGATCTTGGAAATGTTCATAAACATCTCTGTTTACTCTAGTGGTACTAAATTTGGAATTTGGTACAATTAGATTTGGCACAGCTCCTTTGGATCATCAGGAACCCTCCCAACTAACATACAATGGAATCTTGGCTTCACTGGCAAGCCTGCTGTTTTCTGTCCTATGACCTCTAACCACTGTAAAAATACCAGTGGTGATATTTTCATGATTTAGCTCTTGGACCTCTGCAGCAGCTGCCATTAGGTTCACACTGTTTCCACCAGCATTTTCCGAGGAATATTCTCCTAAAGAGGTCAGCACGTTAGTTAGTTGGTGTAGCTTTGCTCTGCATAGGGACCTCTGACCCCATCAATCTTGTCTTGACAGCTGGTTAGGCACTGAGCCTATGGTGGTGAAATCTATAAGTACTTATGCTTTGAAATGGTTACAAAATCAGTGTTACTCTCACTAAGCATTATTCAGTCCCGTTCAAACATGTTTTAAGATGAGGGTATCTTTGGTCTAAAGCCAGAACATTCTAATGTGCCTCCTGTCATTCAGAAGCCTGGGTCTGCTTTTTCATGTTATGGTGATGGTCATACAACTGCCACCAACCAAAGTGAATTATCTGGGGTGGTGTTCTCAATAGGAGCTGATGAGGATCTTTTCCTCGGAGAAGAAAAGGTACTGGCAGTTTTGGGAAGAAATGCTGGCAGGTCATTGCAAAAAATGCACCTGTACTGCAGTATGAATGACATGGGCAGCAAATTTAATTACACTCTTGTCTGCCTTAAAAAACTATGAACAAGAAATGGTATTGGTCAGGAGCTGCCCCTGGATGTTCATTTGACATGAATGATTTTTATCAATTTCCCTGTATTGTTTCCCACACTACCCCAAGCATTGGGGAAATAGGTTAAAATCATTCTCTGAAATCTGCACTTATTTAGTTGGTTGAAGGGCTGGCAGATTGTTTACTATTTGAATTAATGAATTGAGAGAGAGAGCACCCTTAGGTACCTAGTGAATTGGATAAGCTGACTGTAATTCATTTTAAGATTGCTATAAAATAAAAGTTTGTCAGAATCAGTATAGTTGTACTTTGGTGCAGAGCAGTCAATACTGGAAAACAGAAAAATGTCGGCTTTTTTTAAAGGAGATACCAGACCACTGCTTTCAACTCTTTCCTTCAATCATTCTTTGCTTCCATCTGGCTGCAAATACAGCTGCATTGCACTGCGTTTTCATTTAAATGAAATACAGTTTCGAGGTGAAATAATGTTAAGGAAATTTGTCGACGGTGTGTAATGGGTTAAGTCTGTAATTTTCCTTTGTTGTCCATTCGTTTGAAGTGCAAACATTAAGAGGAGCCAAATCATGTGCAGGGGCATCCTACAATGTGCACCCAAGCTTAAGTTCTACTCCTTGGATCTTTGCTCACATGTTGTAAAACCTATCTACGACCTTTACGTCTTTCAAAAGTGTAAAAACGCTTTTTTCTCAGCAGTTATAAAAAAAATGGATGGATAGTGCCCATAAACTTGTCATTACTTTAAGAGCTGATATTTCCCTTCTGGTTCATCAATCACACTTTGATATATTTTGCTGTATCTTTTGAGATTTGGTTATTGGCCAGTTCCTTCATCATTGAAAAGGGGATAATGGCATCCCTTGGGATGGATACGTTGTAAAGTTCAATTCGTCAGCCAAGAAGTTGTTGTGCATCAGTCGGAATGGTACATGTTTTGCTTTCAGGGTTGGAGTCCATTATTAAGTTGGGCTAGGTGCGGCCGTTGATCAATTATAGTTTCATGAAGGTACCATCTGTTAATGCAGATCTGAATCTCTTCCTGAAGCTCATGGCAATACTTGTTGATGTATTCATTCTGGATTACTGCCTTAATCTCTGAATTGGAAGGTGCTGGATTTAAAAAAATAATGTGAGCTAGTTAGCTTGCTTTCTCTTTCATATGAATGAGAGCAACAGATGTTCATCATGCTGTGAGCCAGCTGGATTATTTATTGACTTGTTCTTTCAGACAACCTTGGCAATAGCCACTGTCCTTGAGATTTTCTCTAAAAATAAGGCAATTTGATAATTAAAAAAAATAAATCTAAATAAAGCATTGACACAGCATAACTCGAGTATTCTGGTATTTAGAATATTCTAAATCTTATCTATTTCACTAAGCCCTATGTTCATCTGTCCTACGTGAGAGTCAGAATTGTACAATTTAGGATCAGGCCCTTCAATCTGATGTATCCATGTCAACCATCATGCCAATCTATATTAATCCCATTTACCTGAATTTATTCCATATTCCTCGATGTCTTACCCATTGAAGTACATGTCCAGGTGCTTCTTAAATGTTGTTACTGCACTTCATCACCACCTTTGTCAGCATATTCCCAACACCAGCTATTCTTAATGTGAAACGTTTACCCCTTTAAACTTCCTTCCACTCATCTTAAACCTATGCCCTTTAGTTATAAAAACTCCAACCATGTGAAACAGACTCCAGCTGTCTAAGCCAATTATAATTTTATATTATCTATCATGTTGTCACTTAGCTGCATTTGCTCTAGGAAAATCATACCAGCCTATGTAACATCTCTTCAGCTCAATCCCTTCAATCCAAGCAACACCTTCTCCAGCTGAGTGATTTATTGTAGCAACCAGAACTGCGCGCAACATTCTAAGTGCGGCCTAAGCGACACTTTGTATAATTGTAACACGACGTTCTGACTATGGTACTCAGTGATAGCCAATGAATGCAGGCATTCCAAATGCCTTTTCACCATTCTGCCAGTGTTACCATTTTCAGGGAACTATGAACTTGTACCCCTCGGTCTTTCTGTTCTAAAACACTCTTCAGGGGCCTACACAGTAAATGGTAGGCCTCTGGGTAGTTTTCGAGCAGAGGGATCTAGGAGTACAGGTGCATGGTTCCTTGAAGGTCGAGTTGCATGTGGATAACCTGGTGAAAAAAGGCTTTAGGGGCACTGGCCTTCATCAGCCAGAGTATTGAGTATAGAAGTTGGGCGGTCATGTTGCAGTTGTATAAGACATTGGTGAGCCGACATTTAGAATATTGTGTTCAGTTCTGGGCACCATGTTATAGGAAAGATATTGTCAAGCTTCAAAAGGTTCAGAAAAGATTTACGAGGATGCTGCCAGGACCAGAGGGTGTGAGCTATAGGGAGAGGTTGAGTAGGCTGAGTCTCTATTCCATGCAGCGCAGGAGGATGAGGGGTGATCTTATACAGGTGTACAAAATCATGTGAGGAATAGATCAGGTAGATGTACAGAGTCTCTTACCCAGAGTAGGGAAATCGCAGACATAGGTACAAGGTGAAGGGGAAAAATATTTAATAGGGATCCGATGGGTATCTTTTTCACTCAAAGGGTGGTGGGTGTATGGAGCAATCTGCCAGAGGAGGTAGTTGAGGCTGGGACTATCTCATTGTTTAAGAAACAGTTAGACAGGTCCATGGATAGGACAGGTTTGGAGGGATATGGACCAAGCGCAAGCAAGTGGGAGTAGTGTAGCTGGGACATTGTTGGCCGGTATGGGCAAGTTGGGCCGAAGGGCCAGTTTCCACACTGTATCGCTCAATGACCCTACTGTTAAAATCCGTCTGCCATTTCTTTCCCCCTTTCCTAATTGAACTAGATCCTGTTGTAAACTTAGACAAACCTCCACGATCCACAAAGCGAATATTGGTGTAAACTGCAAACTTACTAATCATGCCATCTAGATTCTTATCCAAATCATTAATATAGATGACCAACAATAGGGACATATTGATCTTTTATCCAATAGGCTAGCTCATTGATGATAACATGTGTTCATACTTTCCAGACCAGCCCACCATGTGGGACCTTGACAAAAGCCTTGCTAAAGTCCATATAGGCAGCTCCTACTTTCCTGCCCTCAACAATTTCCTTGGCCCCCACTTTAAAACTCAGTGACCCCCTCATGGAGCATTAAATCATAAACAAGAGATATTGCATGTACCTTCAAATGGCAACTAGAAAGGAACCAGACATATAGAATGTGTTAACCGCAGTGCTTTGCCAGGCAATACAATTTTTACCTAGCTCTGAGTTTGCGGTCACAGATGCAATGTTTTGACAATTCTGCTATTTGCTCATCCCCAAAGTTAAACTAGTAAAATAGTTTCCCTTTGGCAGAGATGGGCCTTTGATAAGTGCCCATCTACTACTCCTCACCTTTAGCAATTGCCTTTGTACTTGTAACCTTTCTTTGTTCTTCCAGTCATAGTCAAGCCACAAGGAAGGCCTCTTGATCCACCCAAACATGGAAACAATTGGTTTACACAGGAGTCTTAAAGTCAGCAAAAATTCACGCGAGCCCCAGACAAGTTGTTCCTATTGAAACTTTAACCAACTCAAAAAATTGGATTGAATTGAGAAATGAGAATTGGATAGAATTGGATGGAATGATCACTGCCAGACGGGCAGGGGAGGGGGAAACTGGACTATTCCACAATTTTAGATTACTAAACGTTTCTCTGTTGCCTGATCCATTGTGCAGTTTAATGTTCAATATGATAAAGTTGGGGAGGACCTACGCTGGAATGTGGTGTTCAAGGTGGGAGTTATAGTACCAAATCAATGTGAATGACCTGAAACTGTGAGTTCAATCTTGCTATCTCCGAACCCAGTTCTTTACTTACCCTATGCCTGAGAATTCTACCAGAGGCAGAAGGCTATAATGCAGCAAGAGCACCTAATTATTTCAGTGAGGAGGGGAGCTTCCTTCACAAAATATTGTTGTACAAAAAGGACGTGTTGCACTTGAACCCGAGGGGAACCAATATCCTGGTGGGGAGATTTACAAAGGCTACTGGGGAAACTTCAAACTAGATCGGTTGGGGGGAGGGACCGTGTGAGGCAGGAGGCAGAGAAGGGAAGCACTCAGACCCAACATGTAGGGGGGAAAGAAGAAAAAAATAATAAACAGAGAATAAGAGGTGGTGGGTTTCTTAAATGTGTGAGCTGAGAGACAGAGGGGTGTAAAATGAGGGTAGAAGCAATAGGTTGCAAGGTGAAAAGTAAAAGTGGCAGGCAGACAAATCCAGGGCAAAAATCAAAAAGGGCCACTTTTCAACAATTGTATAAGGGGCAAGAGCGTTGTAAAAATAAGCCTGAAGGCTTTGTGTCTCAATGCAAGGAGCATTCGTAATAAGGTGGATGGGTTGAATGTGCAGATAGCTATTAATGATTATGATATAGTTGGGATCATGGAGACATGGCTCCAGGGTGACCAAGGCTGGGAGCTGAACATCCAGGGATATTCAATATTCAGGAGCGATATAGACAGAAAGAAAAAGGAGGTGGGGTAGCGTTGCTGGTTAGAGAGGAGATTAATGCAATAGAAAGGAAGGACATTAGCTTGGAGGATGTGGAATCGATATGGGTAGAGCTGCCAAACACTAAGGGGCAGAAAATGCTAGTGGGTGTTGTGTACAGGCCACCTAACAGTAGTAGTGGAGTTGGGGATGGCATCAAACAGGAAATTAGAAATGCGTGCAACAAAGGTAAAACAGTTATAATGGGTGACTTCAGTCTACATATAGATTGGGTGAATCAAATTGGCAGGGGTGCTGAGGAAGAGGATTTCTTGGAATGTATGCGGGATAATTTTCTAAACCAACATGTAGAGGAACCAACGAGAGAGCAGGCTATTCTAGACTGGGTATTGAGTAATGAGGAAGGGTTAGTTAGCAGCCTTGTTCTGCGTGGCACCTTGGGCAAGAGTGACCATAATATGGTTGAGTTCTTCATTAGGATGGAGAGTGACATTGTTAATTCAGAAACACGGGTCCTGAACTTAAAGAAAGGTAACTTTGAGGGTATGAGACGTGAATTGGCCAAGATAGATTGGCAATTGATTCTTAAAGGGTTGACGGTGGATATGCAATGGAAGGAATTTAAAGACAGCATGGATGAACTACAACAATTGTTCATCCCAGTTTGGCAAAAGAATAAATCAGGGAAGGTAGTGCATCCGTGGATAACAAGGGAAATCGGGGATAATATCAAAACAAAAGATGAAGCGTACAAATTAGCCAGAGAAAGCAGCCTACCAGAGGACTGGGAGAAATTCAGAGTCCAGCAGAGGAGTATTTATAGATATGTGAAGAGAAAAAGATTAGTTAAAACAAATGTAGGTCCCTTGCAGTCAGAAACAGGTGAATTGATCATGGGGAACAAGGACATGGCAGACCAATTGAATCACTACTTTGGTTCTGTCTTCACTAAGGAAGACATAAATAATCTGCCGGAAATAGCAGGGAATCGCGGGTCAAATGAGATGAAGGAACTGAGTGAAATCCAGGTTAGCCGGGAAGTGGTGTTAGGTGAATTGAATGGATTAAAGGCTGATAAATCCCCAAGGCCAGATAGGCTGCATCCGAGAGTACATAAGGAAGTAGCCCCAGAAATAGTGGATGCATTAGTGATAATTTTTCAAAACTCTTTAGATTCTGGAGTAGTTCCTGAGGATTGGAGGGTAGCTAATGTAACTCCACTTTTTAAAAAGGGAAGGAGAGAGAAAACGGGGAATTACAGACCAGTTAGTCTAACATCGATAGTGGAGAAACTGCTAGAGTCAGTTATTAAATATGGGATAGTAGCACATTTGGAAAGTGGTGAAATCATTGGACAAAGTCAGCATGGATTTATGAAAGGTAAATCATGTCTGGCGAATCTTATAGAATTTTTCGAGGATGTAACTAGTAGAGTGGATAAGGGAGCACCAGTGGATGTGTTATATCTGGACTTTCAGAAGGCTTTCAACAAGGTCCCACATAAGAGATTAGTATACAAACTTAAAGCACATGGTATTGGCTATTCAGTATTGATGTGGATAGAGAACTGGCTGGCAGACAGGAAGCAAAGGGTAGGAATAAATGGGTCCTTTCAGAATGGCAGGCAGTGACTAGTGGGGTACCGCAAGGCTCAGTGCTGGGACCCCAGCTATTTACAATATATATTAATGATTTGGACGAGGGAATTGAATGCAACATCTCTAAGTTTGCGGATGACACGAAGCTGGGGGGCAGTGTTAGCTGTGAGGAGGATGTTAGGAGGCTGCAAGGTGACTTGGATAGGCTGGGTGAGTGGGCAAATGCATGACAGATGCAGTATAATGTGGATAAATGTGAGGTTATCCACTTTGGTGGCAAAAACAGGAGGGTAGACTATTATCTGAATGGTGGCCGATTAGGAAAAGGGGAGATGAGGTGTCATGGTACACCAGTCATTGAAAGTAGGCATGCAGGTGCAGCAGGCAGTGAAGAAAGCGAATGGTATGTTAGCATTCATAGCAAAAGAATTTGAGTATAGGAGCAGGGAGCAAATACTGCAGTTGCACAGGGACTTGGTGAGTCCACACCTGGAGTATTGCGTACAGTTTTGGTCTCCAAATCTGAGGAAAGACATTCTTGCCATAGAGGGAGTACAGAGAAGGTTCACCAGACTGATTCCTGGGATGTCAGGACTTTCATATGAAGAAAGACTGGAAAGACTCGGCTTGTACTCGCTAGAATTTAGAAGATTGAGGGGGGATCTTATAAAAACATACAAAATTCTTAAGGGGTTGAACAGGCTAGATGCAAGAAGATTGTTCCTGATGTTGGGGTAGTCCAGGACAAGGGGTCACAGTTTAAGGATAAGGGGGAAATCTTTTAGGACCGAGATAAGAAAAACATTTTTAACACAGAGAGTGGTGATTCTCTGGAATTCTCTGCCACAGAAGGTAGTTGAGGCCAGTTCATTGGTTATATTTAAGAGGGAGTTAGATGTGGCCCTTGTGGCTAAAGGGATCAGGGGGTATGGAGAGAAGGCAGATAAGGGATACTGAGTTGGATGATCAGCCATGATCATATTGAATGGCGGTGCAGGTTCGAAGGGCCGAATGGCCTACTCCTGCACCTATTTTCTATGTTTCTATGTTGTCAAATCTGAGACTTTACAGAACTACTAAACCAAAGGAAGTATTAACTATCCATTAAAAATTTTTGCGCATGTTACTTGCCAAATGCAAACCTCTGAGAACAGTTGAAACTTGACTATGAAAACATAAAAAGATTGCAATGAAACCATGTTGTTATTATTTCACAAGTTCAAAAGATCTATGAATGATGAGAACTCTTTTATCTTCAGCAGATAAAGCAAAGTTGCCAGCTTCCTCTCATCTGCCTTATTATTCCTTTTTATCATTTCTTGTTTATGAAAGGGCTATAAAATCAGTAGAGCTCGTACACACGGAGTGCAGACTTTCACCTTTCATTAATGCCAATGCTTAAATAAAGAATGTTGATAAAACACAATTTGAATCCTAATGAAGTTTAATTTCAAACTAATATAAGTAATTGTATACTTAACGGGGGGAAAATAAAACGTCTAGTCAATTTACGGACATAATTTGCATTCATCCATGTATATCTATGTATATCTGAACTTCTGTGATTCTTCAGTAGGAATGCTCGAACATCGTAAAGTAAAATAGGTAAATGTACATTGAATATAATTGATCCTGCTGTGTGATTAATCTAAATTCCTTTAAATCATATTTTGAGAGACCACCTAAAAGGATATAGATTGAATATTTATTGGAAGAATTGAGTGCCTAGAAAATCGTAAGTATTCTGATTGTTCTCTAATGCAAAACCCCTTTCCCCATTGCATGCATTGTTATTAATGGAAGTGCATTCCTACAGAGTGTTTTTCTCTCTACAGTAATGGCCCTGTTGGTGTGGGGTCTATACTGTGGAATTTTGTGGACAGAAGTGAAAGGGTAGTTGTTTTAATTAACTAGAGTGTATCAATAGAAAAGATTGTCTTATTAGTTTCCAAAGCAAATTTCTTAAGTAATCATGAGTAATAGATGATGGCTGTTTGATAACTGATACAAGTTACAAGTATACAATGTATTTTTCGAGACAGAAGCAACTATTGTGCTGTAATCTGGGGCAAAAAACAAACTGAAATCTGGAAAGAGATGGTGATGGTTAGAGGCAGATAAGAAGAAAGGAAACGGGGGCAGGGAGCTAGATAGGGGAGGAGAGGGTGACAGTAGGCAATACCCTATGGTGGCATCCTTATATAACTATAAACTCTGACCTTGGATGTGTGTGTGTGTGTATTTATTTATTTGTTTGTGTGTGATCACATCTACTCGAAGAAACAACGCGCTAACGGGAAAAGGTTTACATATTCCTGTAGGGGAAATCAAACTCTTGGCTCTGACTGGCTATCCCCTTAGGAAATCAACATCTACATACAGTGAGAGGGGAGGGGGGAGGTGGGGGAGAGGGAGGGGCAGAGAGGTGGGGACCGAGAAATAAAGCATTCATTTTTCAGATAAGACAATTTTGGACTCCACGGGATAAAACTCTACACATCCAAGATGAGAGTTTTACAGTTATATAAGGATGCCACCATAGGCTATTGCCTACTGTCACCCTCTCCTCCCCTACCTAGCTCCCTGCCCCCATTTCCTTTCTTCTTATCTGCCTTATACTTATCTTATCTACCTGAAGCCGTCCCCCTCCCCTGGCTGCAGAACACAACAAGAGACGCAACAAGAAGAATGGACTGACTAAATCTAATCTTTAACGTTTAATTTGTTGTTTTATTTTAAGAGTTATTCACATTTTAAGCATTAATAAATACCTTTTCTACTTGCCGTGCCCATCAGGTGCACCTGCGCAGTAATACCTGCGTGTTCTACGTCGCAATGAGAACCCAATGGGCGGGAATGGCTGCGTTGTCAGAGAGCCGCTAAGAGTGGATGGCGGGGGGAGGGGTTTGAGGGGGGGATGGAGTGAGTGCATGGGAGGGGGGAGTGTAAGAGGCGGAGTGGAGGGGGTGATGAGTGGAGGAGAGGGGATCAGGGGTGTCACATTTGGAATCCATCAGCCGTGTCTGCGCAGTTAGGGGCTATGGGTGAGTGGTGGAATATTGCATTGGGGGAATGGGTTGCGTTGGGGAAAGTGTGAGTGGTGGAATATTGCATTGGGGAATGGGTTTTGTTGGGGGACCAGGCCTCCCGTGTGACTGGGACCCAACGGGTCCCACTTAGTCTAGTGTTATTTATAAGCAAGCATTATGTGAGCTGCCGGACACTCAACCTTTATATCCTGACCCAAGCTGAATTGACTGCAGCAGCATTTGAAAGTGTAATGCTTCCATTAAATAATCCATTATGTGTTTGGCAATCTCAAGTTCAAGCTCAAGTGAGTTTATTGTCATGTGTCCCTGATAGGACATTGAAATACTTTGATTATGATCTTGTAGGAATAGTGTATCTCTCCTAATGGATCAAAATTTTGAGGAAGTTACACCTGATAGAATACATTAACCTCAGTGAGCATCATCCTTGCCCAATTATAGTGTTCTTGTCTCTGAGTAAAAGGCAGTGGATTTGCATCCTATTCCAGAGAATGGACACACAATCCAATCAGCACCAATTCAGTACTGTAATGGGCAAATTCTGTGCCAGTAATATGTGAAAACTAAGGATCTCCATCAAGTCTTTGGTTTGCATAAACAATTACGTTTTCAAGAAATGCAGGTCTTTCTATATGACCTGGTCAATATTTAGTTTTGAACAATCATTATTGAAGACATTTATGTGGTTGTTATTTAATTATGAATGGTAGGGTTTGCTTTGTAGTAGTTAGTTGTTGTATTTCTAAAGTGATCAGTAATTTCAGTAGCTTTTCTGAAATTCTATGAATTTAAATTATCTGGTAATTTCAAGATTATTTATCCTCAGATTGTTGGCTGTACAGCAATTTTTAAGGTTGCAACATGACTATTCTAATGCATAAATTCAGACTATTTACCTTCTCTTTCAGTTAGCCATCAGGTCACATAACATGTTTTACATTTTGTCCCACAGTTTTCCAAATAATGATTTTCATCACTGGCATGTTTCAGTAAGGAGAAGAGAAAAGAATGGGAAGATGTGCTAGAAAAGTTCCATGATGAAGGAATATCTCTTTTGGAAGATATGAGGGAATAGCAGGTCAGGCAGCATATGTAGAGAGGGAAACAATTAATGTTTCAGATTACCTTCACAACAGCAAGAAGCTTGTTGGAGAGTATTGCAGTACTGTGATAGGGAAATGCAGAGAGGTCCTAGGAGACCGCACGCAGCTGAAGGCTCCCAGGAAACCGTGGGCCTTGCGCAGCCGAACTCAAGACCTGGACTGGTGGATCACAGCACAGCCTGTTGAGCCAGTCCCCAAACAGGAGACCTGGCAGAATGTGGCTTCAGGGAGATATGTGGGAAGTAGCTGCAGATGCTGGTTTAAACCAAAGATAGACACAAAAAGCTGTAGTAACTCAGCGGGTCTGTGGCTTCAGGGAGAGCCTGCCGAGCTGGTCCCCTGCCACATGGCCCCTGCTGGAAATCCAGCCTGGTAAGGGGAGCCTGATGAGCCGGCCCCTGCTCATCCCCTGAAGACCAGGGACCGGGAGGAGGGAGACAGTGACAACAACGATAGGCCGGCAGGAGAGGAGAAGGAACCGGGGTCTGGCCTACCTCATGGTCAGCTGCCAGAGGCACCCATGGGGAACAAAGGAGGACTCGTGAGGAGAGGGACGAGACATCCAAGGAAGGGAATGGCCAGAAGCCTAAAACTGCCTTGGGCTTGCCTGGAACAGGCATCACTCATGAGAACTGAACTTTGAAAATGCCATCAAAACATGGCATCTCTTGCATGCAGCCTCAGGTGAGACTATTTCTGTACACATGCTAATCAAGGATTGGGGGTTCGGCAATACTCTACTGGACTCTTAAGAAAAGGTTTTACTTCGTTAGCACTTTGCTCATGTGATAATAAAAACACTATGGAATCTTTGGTTATTACAGTTATTCAGATAGAAAAGACACACACTAGAGAAGTTGAATTTTCATAGATGCTTTACACATTTTTGATGTTCCACTTATGCTCTGGTTAACTTGTACAAATGCTGTTTGCAAGACTCTGTGATTTTCAATTGAAATGCCACTGAAGTTAAAACTGACAAGCTGAGAAATTAATTCCCTTTGTTATAGCAAAAAATCCAGTTTGAAAAGAGATTGAGTTGAGATATTTTTAAAGATGCTCAGCTTTGTCTACCTATCAAGCATCTCCGAATTATAGCATATCATTATTGTAGTTTGTTGCTGAGGTTTTCCTCATTTGCTCTATCTCAGCAGGTGGCAAAGTATTGTGCCAGAATGAAGCTGGCAACATGAAAAGTCTGGAACTTAATTTAGTCTTATGTTGTCATCCATTGGAACTGGTTCTTTCATAAAGGCTGCAAAATATTGAGATGCATTGTTTTCTATTAAAAAAATTTAAACAGGAAATAATGGAATGTCTCAGCAGGTGCATAAACATCTTGATGAGACATCCAGGTTAATATTTATAAAACCTCAGTACTATGCACAATTCGCGAGATTTTCTTTTCTGATGCTTGCAGTGAATTTTTCACATTGCGACAGGTTTTGCAGTATGTGCTTGGTCTCGCTGCAGACTTTGCTTTAAAACAAAGAACTGTAAACTTACCTCAGATGCTCCTATCAGTGAAAGCTTGCAGAAATTGCTGGAAGGATTCTCCATTACTCAGCCCTCTTGTCAAACGGACCTTCCACATCACATGGGGAAATTGTGGGCAGTCACAAGTCCTGTTAACAAAATTAATTTAAAAAAATTACCAATGCACCAAGATTTTGATTTTAGTGAATAATTTGAGTCATTTAGAAACATTCTTGTTCTCCAGAGATGTTGTTTGACCTGCTGAGATACTATGTTTAAGAAGGAACTGCAGATGCTGGAAAATCGAAGGTAGACAAAAATGCTGGAGAAACTCAGTGGGTGAGGCAGCATCTATGGAGCGAAGGAAATAGGCGACGTTTCGGGCCAAAACTCTTCTTCAGACTGCTGAGATCCTCTAGTACTGTGTCTTTTCATTAGCTTTGAAACTCCATCCACTCACCTGAAACTTATTTACTCTTGTTATTGAACTCCTACTATGAGAATAAGATTCTGACTGTCTACCCTTATAACCTCTTATAATTTTATCCTCCTTGGGTCACTACTTAGCCTCCCTGGCTCCAGGGAATTAAACAGTATATATTCAGTCTCTCCTTGTAAACTAAAATCTTTCAAGCTTTAAAACTAGAACTCTTCTGCACTCTCTCTAGTGTAACCACATCGTTCCTACAATGTGACAACCGGAACTATACTAATCTGCAAGTGTGGTCCAACTAATGTTTAGTAAAGTTGCTGCAAAATATGTCATAGTTTATATTCTATATTCTGACCTATAAAGCCTTATGCTGCCTTCAGAATGCCATGCACCTGTGGTGCCACTTTTTAGGAAACTACGGACCTGAACCCAGGGTCCCTCTGTTTATCAACATTCCTTTGCACCTGACCAATATAATCCCAAACTGCATAACCTCACATTAGATAACCTTCCTTGCATTAACCATATTGTCATCCTCTATTGTTGTCGAGATGAACATAGGACATAGTTACTCAAGGACATTCTCAAAGCCTCTTTGAAGAAATCTAACATTCTCACTAGTTCCAGACAATCTGTGGCCCACAATGACTCCAGGTGGAGAAGGAACTTTCTAGCTGCTAGCTGGTGTTGAGAACACTGAGGCCATGCATTGGGAACGCATAGAGAACCTGTGTAAGTGGCAGAAGGCGAAAACTGCCTCACAAACTACTTACCATCAGCCACCTCCTGCCCCATTTGGCGGAATAGTCTGTGGTTCACGCTTTGACCTATTAGCAACTTCAGAATCAGATTGAAGTAACTCATCCTTGATCTGAGGCGCTGCCAAACAGTCACAGTTAAAGATCCAGTTGCATTTTTTGTGATGAAGAACTACAGTAGAATTACTGGATTCTGGCAATATTTATCCCTCGACCAAGGTAGCTTAAAACAAGATTATCATGTCATCATTACATGCTTGCTTATGAGGTCTTGTTGCACATTGGGAATAGGATTTCCTACGTGAGTGACAAGAAGGTGCTTTGAAGCATTCTGTAAAAGTCTCAAATCCAGTCTGTCATACAGTCTATGTCACATTTTAATTATATTTAGGGTTTCATATCTTTTCATTTATGTGCTTTTTCATGGACTAAAAAATTATCAAAATGAAATGAATGATATAGAAGAATTTAGGAGTTTCACAAAAAGCGTAACCGTAATTCATTGGAGCAGAATTTGGCCATTCGGCCCACTGAGTCTACTCAGCCATTTGACCATGGCTGTTCTATTTTTCCCTCTCAATCCCATTCTCCTGCCTTCTACCGGTAACCTTTGACACCCTTACTAATCAAGAACCAATCAATCTCCACTTTAAAAATATCTAATGTCTTGTCCTCCATAACTGTCCGTGGCAATGAATTTCACAGATTCACCACCCAGTTTCTAAACCAAAGTTTGAGGAAAATCGAGCCCACCCACTACAGTCGACGTTCATTCAGTGATTAGCAATTATAATTCAAGTAATCTAAATCTTTCTGCTCCTTCACTCTCTGTATTTCGTTAAACAAGAAGAAACGATGGACAATCATACTAATTACGCTCAAGATCAAAGTAATATAAAACATTTAAAATGTACGTTCTTTTCATAATCTGCTAATTAGTTTACTGTTCCACAAATATTGTTGTCTTGATTATTTTCTGTGTCCATGCAATACTGTGAATTGTTATGTGATGTTATTGATGGCGGGGTTTTGTGAATCTGAGTATGAAGCTAAATGCTTTTCTGTTTTTAATGTTTCTTTGTGTGTCTTGTGTGGGGGTGGTTGTGGGGGGTAAGGGGGAAACGGCTTTGGTTGCCTCCTCCACGGAGAGGTGACTTTTTCCTGGTCGCCTCCCCCGTGGCCTAACAGCGAGGATCGGGCGGCCTTTCCCGGAATCGTGCCCAAGGCTTCAGCGGCGGGCACAGCGCGGCCTCTCGGCGCGGAGCGGGCGAGCCCTCGCCGGGGCTTGCCGGAGGGGAACGCTCCATTTCGCTGGCTCACGGCAGCCTGAAGCCGTGGTCTGCAGAGCTCCGGCTGGCGCGCCATCCACAGCCTGGGATCCCTCGTGGGGACCCGGGGGAAGAAGAGCTCCAACTGCTGGCCCGCGGCCTACTTCTACCGCGGGCGTGGAGGGGACTTACCATCAGGAGCGGGGTCCCTCGCCAGTGATCCCTGGAGAGGAGCTCCAGACCGCCGGCCCTGCAGTCTGCGGTGCTTCTGGCTGCGGCGCGAACTTTAAATCTCCGACCGCCGGCCTGCGGCCTATACCAGCCTGAAGCCGCAGTCTCCGGTGGGGAGGCGCCGATTCAGGACTTACCTGGACTTTTTACCTTGTCTGCACATCTGGACGCCCGCAGCGATGGCTGCGGAGGATGGAGGTCCTGACCACGGGGGAAAATGGAGGCGGACTGGCCAAATTTTGTTCCTTCGACCACAGTGATGAATGCTGTGGTGGATGTTTGTGTTACATTTTTATTGTGTATTGTGTGTTCTTTATCATTGTACCGCTGCTGGCAAATTCATTTCACTTGCACTTTATGTGCAATATGACAAATAAAACCGTATTGTATTGTAAATGGTTGTATCTTGTAACTTGAAAGTCAGGGTTTCATAACTACAACGAAAGCTTGTACTAAGCCATATGTAGATACGTAGAACAGAACAGTATGGAACAGAAACAGGCCCTTTAGTCGACAGTGTTTGTGGTAAACATGATGATAAGTTAAATTAATCTCCTCTGCCTGCATATGATCTATATTGTTCCATTGCCCGCATATCCACCTGTCTATCTAAAAGTGTCTTAAATGCCACTTTCTGATGTCTCGAGCATTACCTTTGGCAGCTTTTCCAGGTACCCACCATTTCATGTATACAAATAAATTGTCCTGCACATTTCCTTTAATCTTATCCAATCTGACCTTAAAGCTATGCCCTTTAGACTTTGCCAATTACACCTGGGAAAACTATTCTGACTGTGTAACTTATCCATGGGTAGGTAAGTTCTGAATCCAAACAATCAAGTCACCATGGATCCTATGCACCTTAACAATGAAAAATGGCATGAAAAATTACTTATCCTCCTGCCCTATTTGTAACATATAATCAAAGCATCAGGAAAAATGTTGTTTTTAATGTATTTTGGCCATGTGTCCTGTGATTATTTTGTATTTCGTCTCTGTCTTAGTTCCTTCTGAGACAATCTGGTTGAACAGATTTTTTTGCCCATTAAAGACCTTTAATGTTTACATGCAATTCCTAATGATCTCCTTCATTTGCAATATCTGCTGTGAATATAATAAAAAACATATTATGCATTATGTTTGATTTGCCCTTCTATCATATTGCAAGTTCTTTCTGGTTTTCAAATTCAACTGCATCCCTTTCCAATTCGTTATTTAACTAATCTCTCAGTCCATGTCTGAGATTTCTTGATTGCACCTTGACATCCTTCATGTATTTTACTTTCCTCCATTTGTTTATATTCCTTATTTCTATAAGCTTAAATCCAACCAGTAAGATAACATCTTTTGGATAATTGAATGCTTTTATCAAGCAGTGTTGTCCATCAGGACCAGTTGACGGTAATATTTTGAATGTGGACATGGATCAGGTTACTTCACTTCCTGACACAATCAGTGAGGATGGTTGACAACTAATCTTCCAAGATAATACAAAACACTGGTATCACACAAGAATACGTTCTCAGCCTCCTACTGTACCCCTTGTATACTCGTGACTGTGCAGCCAAATACCAATCCAACTCAATTTACAAGCTCGTAGATGACACCACCGTAGTGGGCTAGATATCAAATCATGACAAGATGGAGTACAGGAAGGCCATGGAGTACCTCGTGACCTGGTGCTAAGCCATCAACCTCTCCCTCAATGTCAGCAAGCCAAAGGAGATTGTGATTGACTTCAGGAAGTGAAGCAGTACACGCACCCTGGTATACAATGAAGGCGCCGAAGTAGAGAAGGTGAAAAGCTTCAAGTTCGTAGGAATAAATATCATCAGCAATTTGGGCTTGCAAATGACAGGACTAGCCCAGTGATGTCAACTGTGTGTAACCAGGTCTCAATATAGGATGTTTTGGCTTGGGAGATGACACTGACATTGGTTTAGTTGTCCTTTCAGTGAATTTGGCAGATTTTACAGAGATGGCATAACCAAAGCAACATATCCACCTACGTGTAAATTTACCAGCAACATAGAGGGAAATGTGCATTCCAATTTATAAGGTGTATTACAAATAACACAGTTATATTTACAAAATGTGGTATGGTTATAACAAACCACTTGGCTTCAATCTTTTCGGATGGTTTCCCTTTCAGGATGCATATATGGAAAATTATTTGGGTGCATTGCCATTTTTAGAATCTGGGATAAAAAGTCATACAAAATTGCAAAACCATGCCAGACTATTTTAAATTGCAGGCACCCTTTTCTATCCATGGGTGAGATGTTGGAAGAATGATGGGTGACTAATGTTCTGCCTCTATTTCAGAAAATGTACAAGGAAATGTCTGGGAACCCAGACCAATGAGCTTAACATCAGTGGTTGGAAAGGTATTGGAGGAGATTCTGAGATGTGATCTGCATGGATTTGGAAAGGCAGTGACTGATTAGGGGTAGACACAAAATGCTGGAGTAACTCAGCCGGTGACGCAGCATCTCGGGAGAGAAGGAATGGGCGACGTTTCGGGTCAAGACGCTTTTTCAGACTGATGTCAGGGGAGGGGGCGGGACAAAGATAGAATGTAGACGGAGACAGTAAGACTAGTGGGAGAACTGGGAAGGAGAAGGGGATGGAGAGAGAAAGCAAGTATCTGAAGTTAGAGAAGTCAATGCTCATACCGCTGGGGTGTAAACTACCCAAGCGAAATTTGAGGTGCTGTTCCTCCAATTTGCGCTGGGCCTTACTCTGACAATGGAGGAGGCCCAGGACTAAAAAGGCAGATTGGGAATAGGAGGGGGAGTTGAAATGCTGTGCCACTGGGAGATCAGCTAGGTTAAGACGGACTGAGTGGAGGTGTTCAGCGAAACGATCGCCAAGCCTGCTCTTGGTCTCGCCGATGTAGAGAAGTAGACTGATTAAGGGTAGTCATCATGTTTTTGTGTGTGGGAAATCGCATTTAACGAATTATTTTTGGAAGAGGTGACCAACAATATTGATGAGAACAGTTTGGTTAATGTTGCAAGGTTTTTTACATGACATTGCATGGTAGGTTGATTTTGAAGGTTAGATCACATTGGACCCAGAGTGTGCCAGCCAATTGGATACAAAAAGGGCTGGAAGGTTCGAGACGGGGTGGTGGTAGAAGGTTATTTTTCAGACTTGAGGCCTTTAACAAATGGTTAAATAACACAGGGATTGGTGCTGGGCCCACTATTGTTTGTTATAATGTTAAAAATTTGGATGGTTGGTGAGTTTGTGCATGACATTAAAATTGATGGTATCATGGGTAGTGAAAGTGATTATTTTACAGTACCGCAGAATCACGATCAATGAGCCAATGGGCTGAGGAATGACAGATTTAATTTGATTCAGATAAATGCGAAGCATTGCATTTTGGTAAGCCAAACCAGACATGACTTGCACAGTAAATGGTAAGGCCCCGGGAATGTGCTAGAACTGAGATCTAGGGGTGCAGGTACATTGCAAAAAAAAAGAGTTAGCTCTTTAACTTGGATGTCACTTAAGTTAACAAGCAATGACTCCCACCTGGTTTGATGAGATTGCTGTGTGTAATCAGGCTAATTAAACTTGAGGAGCTTGAGAATTGTATCTTATTGGGACATTCCTTGTCCATTGGCCTACTAGCAAACATTTTTTGCAAAAAAATATTGAACAACCAGGCATTCACCTGGCCAAATTATGTGAAGAGACTTCAACTTTTAAATATTGGTTAAACACTGTGATACACAACTTCTGGTAACCCAGGTAGGTGCAGTTTAAAAAGCAGAGTACATAGAGGTGTTAGGAAACCAGAATTTAGCTTCTTGTCTTCCAGCAGGATTAATATTGTGATTATATTTGGGGTATCGGCATGGTTACATTTTCATTTATCCTGTTCATTTAATTATAACTCAACAATCTACCAGTGATATGTTTTAACACCCTGTGGTTGTATTAATTACAAATGGATTTCTTGTTCCTGTAGGTATATATACATTCCTTTGGGAGGCTCACGGCATGGATTACTACGAATGATGTTCTCCTCTGCAATGGCTTTCAGCTTTGTATGCTACTGGCATGGTGGCCATAGCTTCATGTTGAACTGGGCAGCCATGAACTGGGTTGGAGTAATGATAGAAAATATACTGAAGATGATCTGTTCCTTTTCGCACATACAAGAGATAATTGTAAGAGCCACACCTATGTATTCATGTATGAAACTATTGCAGGGCTTTAATTTGCTCTTTATTTTAAATGCTTGAAATTTGCCATTTAAACTTAGAAATTATTTATTGGTCCTCTACTGATGTGGTAAAACCATATGGGGAAAGGTAGCTAAATAGATTGGTATCTCGATTGGTCAATCTTCCTCCGTATTAATGCAGTTTTTATGCACATGTAAATGCAAAGTGATTATTGTTGTGGTGGTGGTGGGTGGGGGTGATGGGGAGGTGGGGGGTGGTGGCGGTGGTGGAGATTGGTGTTGGGTTAGATGGTTGAAAAGATTTTTATATATTTATATTTTCAAGCTGCTTTCATGTTTAGTTGAGAGACACAACATGGAAACAGGCCCTTCAACCCACCGAGTACACGCTGACCAAGAACACCCATACACAAGTTCTATCCTGCACACTGAGCTAATTAGCCCATAAATCTGCACATCTTTGGAATGTGGGACGTAACGAAGCACCCAGAGAGAACCCAAGTGGTCACACGTGGAATGTACAAACTCTGTACAGGCAGTACCTTTGGTCAGGATTGACCCTGGGTCTCTGGCGCCGTATGGCAGCTGCTCTACCACTGTGCCACGGTGCCATCTCACAGTGGTGTCTCTTTCAATTATTTAATAAAATTTGATAATAAGCAAGTTTGGTATTCCGACTGCGCATGCCCAGGTCATAGGTCATTCGTTATAAACACTCTTGGCAGCTGTGGCGCTGCGTTGTGTGCAGGCCTGCGTTTCGTCTGTGGTCGGGCCCGGGCCTCCAGTGCTGTGGGTGCTGCTGGGCAGTCCCCATCCCCGTCCCCTCCCGGATGTCCCGTCCCTGTCCGGGGTGGCCATGGGCTGGCGAGCGGTGGTGGCCCCGGTCTTGCAACTGCCGCAAGGGGGTGGGGGGCGCCGGCTCCAGTTCAGCTCTGCCTGTCCAGCCGGGTTGGCCGGCAGCCAGGCCGCAGGCCTGGAGCCGTGGCGACCCCGGACTTGCAGCCGGCGTGGGGGGGGGAGGCTGGACAGGCAGAGCTGGGGATGGTCCAGTGGCGGTTCGGCAGGACTTGTGGCGCCAGGGACCCGGGTTAGGTCCTGGCTGCGGATGAGGCGCAGGTCTGTGTGAGTGTAGCTGCCGAGAATCTCTCCCCGCCGGTCCAGTCTCCCCCCGGTCTCCCACTCGCATCTGCCCCCTCTATCTCGCTGTTATACCCCGCTCTCCCGCTACCTGGTACCCCTTCCCTCAAATTAAATATATTTTTACACATAAATCATTAATAAAGAATTTAAACATAGTTTATAGAGTCAGCGCTTCGTTCACTTTTTCTTCATAGCGAGTGACCTTTGACAAATCCCATGATTCCTTTCGTTTTTCAGAATACTGAACTCACTTATTGAGTGGACATTTTTAGGATCATCTAAGTGCCCATCCAATTTCAAAATGGTACCTGTTGTCCTTGTACTGACATTGTCATATTATTAGGGACATTAGCTTGCATGCAGTGAATGTCCTCTAGGAGCATGTAGAGTTACAGACGGCAGTAATCTGTTTGTGACCCTGCCATGCTTGAGCTGTGATCAAGCCAATGGGCACTCTTTACTTGATTTGACATATTCAGTAGTAAGAAGAACACTATGAGCACCATTTAAGGACAGCAGCAACAACTTACAGATGAGCTGGTTGAATTTCTCTGTTGCTACAATTCCACATGAATTATATAGCAAGTGTCCTGACTTTAAGGCATTTACACAAAACAGTTACTTCCAAATGTAAATACATATTAATAGGGGTTCAATTGAAATTTTATTTCCTCTTTATGAAGAACAGTAGTAATACTGTTGATCGGACTTTACTGACTTTACCTTGCACTAAACATTCTCCCTCTCCCCAGACCACTTCCTTATCTCTGTATCTCCCTCGCCCCTGACTCAGTCTGTAGAAGGATCTCGACCTGAAACATCATCCATTCCTTGTATCCAGAGATGCTGCCTGTCCTGCTGAGTGACTCCAGCAAAAAGACAATACATGATTACAACCGAGCCATTCGCAGAGTATATATAACTAAAGCTTTCCACTATACATTGGTAGATGTGACAATAAACTAAACTGTACTGAAACATTGCTTTAAAACTGTGCACTTGCCTACTGTTTAAAAAAAAATATTGTTGCAGAAAATGGCAGAAGAATATTATCAATTTAAGTGGAGCTTAGCTCTTCTGCTGGGCAATTAAGATTTCTTTAGAGATTTATTTGTTTCCTAGAGCAGTAAGTGAAATAAATTCAATAGCTTTTTTTAAATGAATAATTTATCAACAAAGAGTTTTTGAACAGTAACTCCTCCTCCCGCCCACCCAGTGTGTAGTTTTTCATCAGTCAATTTCTTATTATCCACAATGGCCATTCTTGTAGTTTATTACTTGGGTACCTGAATTTCCCCAACCAATTTTAAGAACCTTTTTTTGGGATGTTAATCATGAGTAATGGAATGATAAGATTCTGCAAAGGGCCCTGGGTAATTGTGATATAACTAATAATCAACACAAGGCTATCTTACATAATTCTCCATTGACCACCTAAAAGAAAATAAGATACTAAAGACGGGTAAAAACATTTATAGCCCAATTTTCTGACACTGCTGTATCTCCTGAAATGTTGGGAATTCTGATAAACAGTTTAAATCTGGAACAATGTTATTGGGAATAAAGCAACAACTAAAGAAAGGTCTTGAGCCAAAACGGCACCCATTTCTTGCGTCCAGAGATGCTGCCAGTCCAGCTGAGTTACTCCAGTTTTTTGTGTGTATCTTCAACTGAAAATCAGATATTTTGGACTAGCTTTGGCGGGCCCCTTCTTTCTTTCACTGTAAATTCAGTGGTTAGTAAATTTCTGCTAGATATGTGGGGGGAAAGACCAATATTCCAAAACATAAACAGAACACTAATAATTCAAGAAAACTATCAAATCGATCTTGTTAATAAGTGAACATTTTGTAAGTCCACATGCCATTTAACAATCCGTATCTATTGTGTTTGAAGGAAAATTGAACTATTGATAAATTATTCATTTTTGTAGATGTTTGGGAACTTAATAGGCAGCAGTATTAAAGCAACTTGTTGTGAAATGGAGCAGTAAAAGAGATGTGCTGGAGGAATTTACAGCATCTCTGGATGGAATTGATAGTCAATGTTTAGGTCGAGAACTTTTATGCTCGTGTGAAAATGAAGTGCCTTGACCCAAAACATTGACTGCCCATTTCCCTCCACAGATACTGCATGACACATTGAGTTCCTCTAGCAGCTCTTTTTGTTTGCTCCAGATTTCGGCATCTGTAGTCACTTGCCTTTGTTGTGAAATGGCACTGCTTAATATAATGCAGTTTGTTCAGTATATGTAGGCTGCTTTTGATCGCAGTGGGGAAAAAATTACTAGCCTATAAAATTAGAACCAGTAGCCTCTTGGTAGTTGTGCAATTTAGAGTACGGCAATGTGGACTGTCAGAATATTGGATTCAGTCTCAATTCAAACACCTGTATGGCTACCTGACCAAAGTATCTCTTGTGTGGGGCATTAAACTCAAGCTCAACATTTTTTGGGGGAAATGCGAAAGTGGTATTTTCTAGATTGTAGTTAAATGCTCCTCAATTAGCACACTTCAAAATTTGACCTATTTGTTCTTGAGTTTCATGTATGCACTTAGAATGTGTTTTAGCTACCAATTTCATGTTGATGTCCCATTCACTGGTGAATTGGATCAATAATTTACTGTAACAATTCATCCTAATCCAGCTTTCGTATAAATTCATAGGAGCAGAATTAGGACATTTGGCTCATTGCCTACTCCACCATTCAATTATGGCTGATCTATCTTTCCCTCTCAACTCCATTCTCCTGCCATTACACCGTGACCTTTGACACCCTTACTAATCAGGAACCTGTCAATCTCTGCTTTAAAAATAGCCAAAGACTTGGCCTGCGCAGCCGTCTGCGGCAATTAATTCCACAGATTCACCACCCTCAGGCGAAAGAAATTCGAGGACATCTGTAGCGACAGATTTTTATATCGTTTAACAGATTACTCCCTCTAGCCACTTAATGTGGCTTTAGGAGAATGTCGTATTATGCATGTAAGCTCTCCATGAGACTTTCAGAGCTTCTCAAAAGATAAATCTTCATAACACAGTCTTTTGATTAATAGTTTCTTTATTGTTGAAGAAAAACAATAAGATATTCATCCAACCTTCTTCTCTGACCTGTACACTTTAATCTCAGTTAAACTCCAGCATATCACTTTTAAACGTTAGGAAACTCCTCGTGTCTCAGCAAAACTCTACATGGTCGAAGGATGTTCCTTCTGCCATGTAGCTCTAAAACTAAAGCTTCTGCGCAAGAAACCCAGCAGCAAACACGCCCCTGACTACGTAATAAACCCACCCACATAATTACAGGCAGATTAAAATTTAAAGACAAATGTCATAATTATTGACACACAAAAGAAGCCAAATGGCCACTACAACCTCTTCTTTCTAAAGGTACATCCTTTTATTCTGAGGCTGTGCTCTTTGGTCCTAGATTCTCCCACTAGTAGAAACAACCTCTCCATATCCACTCTATCCAAGCCTTTCGTTATTTGACCCAGAGCAGTCAAATGCTCACTATTCATTTGCCAATTCATCCCCAGGATCATTTTGCTCTGGACCTTCTCTAACACCAGCACTTCCCTTCGGAGATGTGGGGCCCAAAACTGCTCAGAATACTCTAAATGTGGTCTAACTAGCAATACATCCCTGTTTTTATATGCTAATCATCTCAAATTGAATGCTAAAGGGACTGTCCCACTGTACAAGCTAATTCATGAGTTCTCCCGAGTTTCCCCTGATTCAAACTCAGAGAATTACGATAATAGCCACTCGTAGGTACACGAGGCTCCCGTGGACATTTTTCAACATGTTGAAAAGTCTTCACGAGCTTACCGCGTTTCCCGAGTACCTGCCGTTAGCTTTACGAGCTGCTAAGAGACGTCCCGAGGTCCGACGTACCTGCTACGTACATTCAACGTGCATACCACGAGTTTGATTTTTTTTTAACTCGGGAGAGCTCTTGAATTACCTCGTACAGTGGATTTGCCTTCCTTACAAACAATTTCACGTAAATTAATCTTTTGTGAATCCTGTACCAGCACTCCCAAGTCTCTTTGCACCTCTGATTACTGAATCCTCTCCCCATTTAGAAAATAGTCTATGGCTTTATTCTTACTACCAAGGTGCAGAACCGCACACTTTGCTATGCTGTATTCCATCTGCCACTTCTTTGCCTGCTCTCCCAACCTGCCGGCCTTTTGCACTCTTTACACAATCTCCCTCTCCACCTATTTAATTATCATTTGCAAACTTGGACACAAAGCCATCAAATCCATTTCATGCACACGATAACTTTTACTTGGCCATAGCCTGCTGTGGAGAGATCCCTCATTTTACTGATCCACTTGCGTTCTGGTGCCAAAGAAGCAATAGTTATCAGGTGCAACTGATGACTGAACAATTCACTCTTCTATGTTGTACGATTCAGGGGAGATTGGGCACAGAACTGAACAACACATTTTATTTGCATTTTATGTATGTTTGATTCATGCATTTTTAAAATTACATTCCTGTTTCTTTAATATCAAAGCTTGATATTTTCGCAATAATCCGCTCAAATTTACTGCTGACAGCGAAGTTGCATATGTGCTTCATTTACGTGTTTTTGAATTGTGCGCTGTTTTTCAAGCATGTAACCCGTTCATTTAAAAGCATCCTTTAAAAGTATTATCACAATATTCGTTTTGTCTTCTGATTTGTCCTTCACACTAAATTTAAAACCCATGTAGGCCTTAAACTGCCTGCGGTCCAATTTTAGAGGATACTATGTCTGACTCCTCTGTAAATATTAACAAAAAATAAAATCTCATATTTGAACCATAAGCCAGTTTTATATATTTTAGTGTTCTCCTTATGACAGTGTTCATGTTGAGCTGGGGGACAAGCTGGAATGTAATAGCAGGGACATTTTTCCATTTTATAATAGATTTGCTGTGACATTTCTCATAGGACCTGGTGAGATAGCAACATTAACCAGTGATGCAAAAGTAGTTATTATAGTCTAAAAATAGAGGCTGTACCTATATAATTATTAGATAAAGAAATGGTCAAAATATGAACGAGTCAGCTTGAAAATGAAAGTTGATCATATAGAAGTAAATAATTGGAATAGATTCTAGGTGAAAAGGCATGAGATGACTATTATGGGTGTCTGAACCCAGTTTTTTTCTTATAGTATTTATGTTTTTACGTCTTTAGGGAAAATTGTTGTCAACCACAATGCAACGCCGAGTTCATGGAGCCTTGGGGAGTGTTGCCACAACTCTACTCATTTTATCCAACTTGGTATTTCTTTGTGGCAATGAAGTGGGGCAGATCTATTGGAACCGAACATTTATACAAGGTAACTAGATTACAATTAAAACAAGATAAACAGTAATTATTTCTAAGATTTTTTTCCCCTGAAAATCTAAAGGGCATGGCAATTGAACAAATAAATGATTTTGTGTTCCAATTGCATTGATACCGTAGAAGGCATTTTGAAATGTGGAGCAAGGAGTATTATTTATTTATTGATAACTATTGATTACTCTAAAATTAAAGCAGAGCACGTTGAGTTAAAACAGTGAGAGATGGATTTTTAAATTATTATTACAAGATATCAAATTCGAAAGCATTGTTATAAAACTAACACCAAAAAAGTGGGTAAAAGTAAATATAGATTGTAATTATGGATTGAATATTTTCAGTTAATTAGTGATATTTTACATAATCATAAATACTCTATAAATGGTAGTTTGTTTACTGCTTCAATTTTTATCTTATTTGTGTAGAGGAACAAATGTAAAAACACTTGTATTGAGGATTAGCTATGTAACTTGGATTGTTATATAGCTAATTGTTACTACTTGGGCATTTTATACAATTTACTGTGTCAAAAGTGTTCCTCAGAGTGAAATGTATTTGAGATATGAAACTATTAGGAAGGGGAATGGTATGTTCTGCCATTTAAATGCACAAAGGCTCCTCCTTTCAACTCCATCCATCCTGCATCACATAGAAACATAGAAAATAGGTGCAGGAGGCGGCCATTCGGCCCTTTGAGCCAGCACCACCATTCATTGTGATCATGGCTGATCGTCCCCTATCAATAATCCTTGCCTGCCTTCTCCCCATATCCCTCGACTCCACTAGCCCCTAGAGCTCTATTTAACTCTTAAATCCATCCAGTGACTTGGCCTCCACTACCCTTCGTGGCAGGGAATTCCATAAATTCACAACTCTGGGTGAAAAAGTTTTTTTCTCACCTCAGTCTTAAATGACCTCCCCTTTATTCTAAGACTGTGGCCCCTGGTTCTGGACTCGCCCAACATTGGGAACATTTTTCTGGCATCTAGGTTGTCCAGTCCTTTTATCTATATTACTAAAAGTCCTAAAAGGACTGCTTTTGACTCACTGCAATGTGATTTCTGAGAGAAAGGCTCTGCAAATGGTTGTTTGGGGGGTTTGGGTTGAAGTTAAAAGGCACTGCAAATGGTTGTTTGGGGGTTTTAGGTTGAAGTAAAAAGGCACTGCACAGGGTTGTTTGAAATGGTATGAAACTGCACTTGAATTTGGTGGCCTTGCACCCTGCTTGAAGTGGTTGGAAACTGCACTTGAATTTTGTGGCCTTGCACCCAGTTCGAAGAGGTAAGAAACTGCACTTGAATTTGGTGGCCTTGCATCCTGCTTGAATTGGTAGGAAAATGGATTTGAATTTGCTGACCTTGCACTCTGCTTGAAATGGAATTTCAAGGAATAGCTGTGAGTCAACTGCCAGCCCACCAGCCGTGAGTGAGCTGCCAACACATCAGGCTTGAGGGACGGAGCTGCCACCCCAAGAATCCATTTGGCCCACAATGTCCATACTAGCCCCCTGGAAGACCAGTAGTCCCTGCAGCCAACAACACCCATACCAACGCTCCAGAAAGCCCCCTCCCCCACTGGCCGCCAATATTGGAATTGATAGAGAGGTGGAATATTGCGTCGGGGGACCAGTCCTCCAGTGTGAACATGGGACCCAATGGGTCCCACTTAGACTAGTAATTGAATATATTTCTATAAGATCCCCCTCATCCTTCTAAACTCCAGTGAATACAAGCCTAGCCTTTTCAATCTTTCCTCATATGACAGTCCCGCCATCCCAGGGATCAATCTCGTGAACCTACGCTGCACTGCCTCAATCACAAGGATGTCCTTCCTCAAATTAACCATACCTTTTGAGAAGAGTGTTATTCATATTCATTGAGCAATGTGAATGAGGGAGCGATGATGGTCACAGAAGCTAGAAAATACTCTTAGAATGTAAACGACATACAATTGCAGCTGAAGAATAAAGACACTTCACTTTACTGCTACATTTACTGTTTACAGATCATTGACTTTAAATACATAATGTTTGTCTAATATTTAAATCGTTATCTAAGCCAAGTGGATATAACTATAGTAAAATAAAGTCTGCATTATGGATAGATGATTCTGAAACAGTTTGGGTAACAATTAAAATAATTCTTACTTGCTGTTTTACTCCTGGTTACTGTCATCAAAACATTAATTCACAGATACTGCTAGAAGTGGGGTATCATCCAACTAATCACTATATAACAGGTGCAATGGAATCCCTGGAACTGTTTTAATATTAAACACAATCCTATCAAATGTCATCAAATGTTTGTGGCAACTGAGGCAAATCGATTTAGTGTGTCGGACGCCATTGCTTAAATGTCTTGCTCGTAAAGTAAATAAATGGAAGTTATTTCTGAATGTGATAAAATGTAACGTAGGACATAAGAGCCTCTAGATTTTCAGGGGAATGGAAATGCTTCCAGCTCAATGGTCTTTTCTCCTTTGACATTGGGGTTGTCCTCATTGACTATCATTCATCTCATTCTGATCAATTTTGTTAGAGCATCTTGATGTTTTTGAAGTTATTTGATGCTGAAGTCAATGAGTTGACTGAAGTGATAATACTTAGCGCAGCTACAATTTTTTTTTTTTTTTACAAAGTTAGATTTTGTATCTTTTCATATCTCTCATTTCCCTCTCGGCCTGAAGAAGGGTCTCGACTTGAAATGTCACTTATTCCTTTTGTCCACAGATGCTGCCTGACCGCTGAGTTACTACATCTTTTTGTTTCTATCTTCAGTGTAAACCAGCATTTGAAGTTCCTTTTTACACATGTGTAGATTAGATTCTGAACACTTCCTGGAAAATTCATTGCCTTGAATACTGGAAAGGAGGAGCTTGTTTTTAAACAGTAGATTTGTGGTGCTACCCGGTGGTTAGGCCACTTGCTATGTGAACTCTCGGCAGTCGGGGTTAGGGTCACGTGACTAGATAATGGCGGAAAAGAGTTGTGACGATCACATTGAATGGCGGTGCTGACTCGAAGGGCCGAATGGCCTTCTCCTGCATCTATTGTCTATTGTTATGAGGTTTAAGGGTGTGCCCTAGTATAAGTATTGAGCCCTGGGATAGCCTTCCCCCATTCGCGTGTGTGTTGTTCTCTTTACTTCAGCAATAAAGATCTCTTTGTTTCAACACGCATGGCTTGCTTATTCGCCCGCCATAGATTTCATAATCTTGAAGCCCCATGGTCTCTTCAGCTAAAAATTGTTTGAACATGGTCCCTTGTATGCAGGCACGTGCCGTGAGTAATCAGCCAGGGTAGGCAGAGGCTTTTAAAAGTCTTGAAAACCGCGCATGCGCAGATTATTCGCTCCCCGGTGAGCTGTCAGTCGGCTTTTTAAAAATCTTGAAACTGCGCATGCGCACATTGTTCCCTCCCCGGTGAACTGTCATTCGGCTATTTTTAAATCGTGGAAACCGCGCATGCACAGATTGTTCTCTCGACTTTTATCATGTAATTTGTTTTCAAAAGGTCCTATCTCTTAATAAAGTATTTAAAAACATATAGCTCAAAAAAAATTACTTACCATATTATTTGTGCACAAAATCCATTCTGCAGCAAAAATATCCATAATGTTGCTTCGTGAAACGCTTCAGGTAATCACTATCCACTGTTGAAAAGCCCGCTAAGAAACTTGCGCCTGCGCAGTAGGCTGGTGCGCAACGCAGCACATGCACGCAGTCCGCGGTGTAAAGGCAGAGTTTCAGCTGCCTTTACGGACCGTTCACAAAGATGGCTTGAAGCAGCATCGACGGCACGTGAGTACCTCATACTTCCGCGTTTAAAACGTACTGCTGATGAAAGTCACGGGAGAATTATGCCTCCCTAAGAGATTGATCTCTTAGGGAGGCATAATTCTCCCGTGCCTTTACTATTTATGACCATTTTACATATATTTTATATATATTATATTTATATATAAAATAATTACTATTTTATAATTTTAGTCAGGGTAGGCACTGCCTACCTTGCCTACCCTGACGGCACATGCCTGCTTGTATGGTCCCAAGGTGCTCCTGTAGATGGGAAGCAAATACATATATACAGGGTAGTAAAGCACATTTGTAAGGCTTAAATTTATATGCATGACATGCAAAATGTGGTTAGCAAGAAATTTCCTATGGAAGTTATTTTGTTTACAGTTGGACAGTACTTGCTCTCAAGCACCTTTAAATTGCTGCACTGGGGCATAAAATGTTACTTTTACTCCAGGATTTGCACATTCTAATTGGCAGGTTTTTATGAATTGAGCTCTATTCTGGAAATCATAGCTCCCATGTCCTCTGGAAATTCAAATGGCTCCTCAGTGAACCAACTGCTTCAATGCTGAAAACAGAAAATCTCTCCTGATGTGAATACCACTATATGTCATTGACTTCATCTGTATTCCAAAATTCTCCTGATACCTCTTGAAGTGGGCGCATGTGCGGGGCTCTTCTAGAGTGTGCGCATGTGCAGGACTTTTCCGGAGTGTGCGCATGTGCAAAGTATTTTGGGCGGGAAAAGCCTGCGGAATCAGCCATGTTTGCCAGACGTTTCTGAGTTTATGTATTAAAGAAATAAGTTGCTTAAAGCTTAAATAAATTTAACTAAATTACGAGTAGTGAAAGTTTAATTTGCCTCACAACAATTTAAGCAACTTATCTTAGTCAAACAGTCCGACTTGGGATGGAGAAACTATTGAAATCACAGCGCTTGGATCTGGATCCCAACTCACCTGCTGCTGCAAAGAATTGGAAGCGCTGGCTTCGTATACTAAATAACTTCTTTGAGGAGTGTGGCAATGATGCACCAGATATACTCAAGACATTAATAAGCTTCGTCTCTTCTGATGTATATGATTACATAGAGGAATGTACAACTTATGATTCTGCTATTGATGTACTAAGCAGACTCTTTGTTAAGACACCCAACATGATATTCGCTCGATACCTCCTTGCTACTTGGAAACAAAAACCTGGTGAGTCATTTGATGAATTTTTACAAGAACTTCAAAGACTTAGTAAAGACTGTGCCTTCAAAGCAGTTACGGCTGATCAATATCGACAGGAAGTTATTCGAGACTCTTTTATCAATGGTTTGGCATCGCCTTTAATACGACAGACTATTAGAACTCAAAACCTTGGGTTTACAGTCAGCTTACAATCAAGCTTACTCTTTAGACTTGGCTCAGAAAAATTCAGATGCTTATGGCTCATCGAATGTGTATTCTGCTGCAACTACTAAAAACAAATTTCACCCAAGTACTAATATGGAGCAAACTGAAACAATTTCTACTGATAAAGGTGCCCTTGCTGCTGCATATAATTATTCAAAAAGGAACTGTTACTTTTGCGGGGGTAATATTCATAAGAGAGAGATATGCCCTGCTCGAGAGGCAACTTGTAATAGTTGTGGCAAGAAGGGACATTATTCTAGAGTATGCAAGTCCAAAGCAACTACTAAAATTGTGACTGCTGCCATGTATACGCCATCCTTATGAAGGCACTGGACATCTGGTGGCGTTGTTGCTACCTGCCTCCGCCGACGGTCTGACTGTCTTTTTATATTTTGTCATGTTTAGAGTTTTTTAAAAAGTTTTTTAGTTGTTTTTCGGTATTTTATGTGGAGGGAAGGGGGAAACCGTCCTTCAGTAGCTTCCTGGCGAGGATGAGGCTAATATCCGAGTCGCGTCCTCGCCCCCCCCCCCCCCCCCACCCCGGCCTACCAACTGGATTGGCACGGCCTTTCCTGCCGGGACTGGATCAGAGCTTCAGCAGCGGTGGCGAGGCACTGCAAACATCGCGGAGCGGGCGAGGCCTTCCTGGGATCGCCGATTGGAGCTTCGGAGTGCTGGGCTGCTGCTCCAACATCGCGGAGCTGTGGGTGTGGAGCTCCCAACGCGGGCGCAGATTACTTTAACATTGCGGAGTCCAGGGACCCTTTGCCGGGGGTCGCCAGCGCGAATCTCCGGCCAGCATGGCTTGTGGACATCGGGAGCTGCGGACTCCGGTGGAAGGTGGCCGATGAGAGGTTCCCGGCAAGAGGGCCTCAACATCGGGCCGCCCGTGGCAGCGACTACTGGGTGTTCGGTGAACATTGGGGAACATCGGCGAGGAGGTTGACTGGACTTTGGTTCCTTCCCTCACAGTGGGGAACTCTGGTGCTGTTGTGGGGATGTTTGTGTTGTGGACCTCTGTGTTCTGTGTTTTTTTTTTTTTTTAATTTATTTATTTATTTATTTTTTGTATGACTGTAAGGAAAAAAACATTTTTGTTGTCTCTTCATTGAATACAATGACAATAAATTAAATCAAATCAATGTGCAATTACAGCTGCATCTCCTCAAAGCTTGTCTCATGCAGCTACAACGGTATCCATTAATGGCCATACACTTAATGTATCACTTGATTCTGGCAGTTCAGAAAGTTTTATAAGTGAACAAGTTGTGTCCCGACTAAATCTAACTATAATTCCTTCAAATAGAGAAATCTCGATGGCTCTGACAACTCTCAATACTCAAATTATAGGATCTTGTAATTCCAAAATTCTCCTGATACCTCTTGAAGTGGGCGCATGTGCGGGGCTCTTCTAGAGTGTGCGCATGTGCAGGACTTTTCCGGAGTGTGCGCATGTGCAAAGTATTTTGGGTGGGAAAAGCCTGCGTAATCAGCCATGTTTGCCAGACGATTCTGAGTTTATGTATTAAAGAAATAAGTTGCTTAAAGCTTAAATAAAGTTAAGTAAATTACGAGTAGTGAAAGTTTCATTTGCCTCACTGCACCTCTTTTTCCCTTTATCAAGTGCAAGAATGATTTATAGGATTGGTGAACATTATTAAACAAAGCTCTGCACATTTCTTTACCAACACGTTTAGTTCCTTCAGAGGAATATTTTCCCTGTTGTCTTTTACTGAAATCCCCTTCCCAATCTTTATTGCTCTAGCATTTTCACACAGCAGTAACAATCCCACAGCAAAACTTTAAGAATTGCATTGCACTGGTGTTTCTCTGTAGCAGTGTGTTGAAACGCATGCTGCAAAATGAGAATGTTGAACAGAAAATTGTTTCTCTTTGTTACAGATTTTTTTTTATTAGAATATTCTAAAAAAAATGTAAATTGTTAAAAATGTAAAAATGTTAGAATAATGAATGATAATGTGAAGCAAATGCTATAATGTTGAAAGGGTTACTGGAGTAGGGAGATCTGGGGTGCAGTTGCATAAATCTTTGAAGATGGCATAGAAAGTTGAGAAGCCAATTTAAAACAGACTATGAGCTCATTGGTGCTATTAATAGCAGGTTTGAATACAACAGTAGAATAGTTAAGCTAAGCCTCAGCTATTTAGCAGCTCAGATTTTGTAGTCATCTGTGAAGCAACAGCATTTACCAATAATGCCAAAAAGCTACCCAAACATTCTGTGTGATTATTGAGCAGAATTCCTCTTTGTCTATATCACTGGGATCTCTTATGGACAGCTGCTGTGATCTCCACCAAACTGCCCTTTGTATTAAGTAATTTTCCCAGGCAATATACCAGGAAGGGAAAAATGCTAAATGTTTAACATATTTTAAGCATTTTATAGTGCATGAAAAATTAGGATTGCATAATTATGCTCAAGATTAATCTTGAATTCAACATTTATTTATTTTTTATTAAACCATAGTAAACTATGGTTTAATAACAGCAAAAAAACTCATACTTAAATTTTGGAAAAAGGCTACTATACAAACACTCAAAATGTGGATTGGTAATATGTTGGAAACTGCCCATTCGGAAGAAATGAGACTTCTCCTAATAGAAAAAAAAGACCAATTCTTAACGAGTTGGTCTCCATTTTATAACCTTGTGGATTCATGTGGTGCAATAGTATCATAAAATTAAAAATTCTGGGTTTGGGCGTAAAATGATTAAGAATAGAAAAAAGCATCGACTTGTGGTGAGGGAGAATCTCCTTTCTGCTTCACTTTCTCATTTATTTATTTTCTTTACACCACACTCACTAGACTTTCCTTTACTCTTCACTACTTCTTTCTTTCTCATTTCTTTCTAAAAAAAAAGGAAGTTGTACAAAGAATGTTTTAATAATTCTGGGAACCTGTAAAAAGGCACCATCAAAATGTAACGTACTTCTAATAAATACCAAAAAAAACCCAAAAAACTGTTAAACTGTTAAAGTTCATTATGTTTGGATATATTTCTGCGGAAATTGCAATTATATGGTATTAATCAGTAAATATGATTTGGTGTGCTTGCATCTTGTGCAACAAAGCATACATTTTCAGGAGATAATTTACTGTGAGAATATTATCTGATCTAGGCTTTTTTGCTGTACAAAAACTGCAAAGCGAATTTGAGAGCAGGGCTTTAACTTCAGGATTTTAGTAATTAACTGCACATGTGTGCACCAGAGTTGTTGCTGTATACATCACATCAAAGATGGTGAATACTGATAGTTTTGCCTTAACAACTGCAGAATCCAGTCTATGGTATTCAGTTCTGGGTACAGCAATATAAGAATTGTACCAATAGTACCAGAGATATAAGTTTTCAGTTATGTGAAGGGACAGGAGAAGCTAAAACGATTATCCTTGGAGCAGAAAAAATACTGAGGGGAGATTAAACTCACATATTCAAAGTCATGATTGGTTTTGATAGAGTAAATCCGGCAAAAATGCTTCTAGTGGTTGGACGAATAACTGGGGGAACTGAGGTAATTGGCAAGGGAACAAGAAATGACATGAGGATGCATAATACAGAGCAAGTTGTTGTGCTTTGGAATGGGTTGCCTGAAAAATTAGTTGAAGATTCAAAGCAAAGTGAATAAAATGAAATAAATTGGGTCATACTTTTAAGGAATTGACAGTACATGATGGGCTGAATGATTTCTTTTCACATTGTAATTATTTTAATTCAATGGAAACTACTTTAAAAGTACTTGCATAGCTGTATCAAACTTTGAGAGATGCTATAATCTATTTTATCACCTCTTATTTAACCTCGGAACAGCAATGTAAGATTTTCCTCTCCTATATTTTCAATTCCTAATAACATCGTGAAGTATGTTTGATCATTTTTACAACTAATTTCTCAACAGATTGGTGAAGAATTACACATTATCTGGCTTTGACCTTGGGTACTACACCCTAACATCAGCATCTTAATTGTTCTCGCTCTTCCGTTCATAAGAAGTTGCACATGCTTGGGATAGCCTCGTCTTTGGCCAGGTTGACACGATAAAACCTGACTGCAAATAAACATTTACAAGGATATTACTGGGTCAGGAAAGTTTGAGTTATACGGTTTTAATGTTTCAGGCTGAAGGATGACCTCAGAGGTTTTTTAAAATCATGCAGGACATGGGTAAGGTGAATAGCCACAGTCTTTTCATCCAAGATAGAGTAATCTAAAAGTAGAGGGCATCAATTTGAGGGGAAAGATTTAAAAGGAACCCAACAACTTTTTCACATGTAGGATGGTGCTTGTATGGACTAAGTGCCAGAGGAAGTGGTGGAGGCGGGTGCAATTGCAACATTTAAAAGAGATTTGGACGGATGTATGGATTGAAATGGTTTGGCGGGACATGGGCCAGGCACTGGCAAGTGGGACTAGCTCAGTTAAGCATTTGGTTGGCATGGATGAGTTAGTCAAAGGGTCTGTTTCTGTACATGTACAGCTCCATGGATGAGTTAGTCAAAGGGTCTGTTTCTGTACATGTACAGCTCCATGACTAAAACAGGTGGATCTGATGATACATTTTTGGCAAATTGCGCCTCGATAGTTGTTTTGTCGCACGATCACAGGTTGTTTACTTTTGAACTGTTGCCAGTGCTTAAGTATTTGAGTTGTCTGGGATGCAAATCTGGGATGCTTAGCAGATTTGATAATTCAGACATTTAAAAAAAAATCTCCAACGAGTTTGATAGTTTTACGATGGAAACAACGGGACAGATCGTGCAGAAACTTCCTTATTCTGACACTATTAATCGTTAATTATTAGATTTGGTAAAACTGGTCTTGTGTCCATATTCAGGCTGAAGGTCTGTAACCTTTGGAATTTTGCCAGGATCAGTGCTAAGAGCTCTTGTTTGTTATAAGGGCTTGTTTGTGATATATATAAATTGCTTGGATGTAAATGTCAATAGGTTGGTTAGATCTTGCGCAGTCATGAGACAGAGTTTTTGAAGGAGATTGAGATGCTAGTAACATGGTTTCAAGAATACTTTAATCCCTTTAAATCATCAAAATAAACAAACTAGTCATGGACGTCGGAAAGTAGTGTGGTGTATACGACCCAATCTGTATCAATAGTACAGAAGGAGAGATAATTGAGAGCTTCAAGTTCCTAGGTTTAAAGATCACAACAATTTGCCCTGATCCAACTACACAGATGTGGTGGCCATTTGGCTTTATTTTGTGTGTCATTCATTATGGCGTCTGCCCGTGATTATGTGGGTGGGTTTTATTACGTAGTCAGTGGCATGTTTGATGCTGTGTTCTCTTGCGCAGAAGCTGCTAGCAAGTTTCGTTTTAGAGCTCATCATGGCTAGAAGGAACACCCTATGACCATGTGGAGTTTTGCCAAGACAGGAGGCGTTTTCTAACGTTTACAAGCGATATGCTGGAGTTTGACGACGATTAAAGTGTAAGAGTCAGAGAAGAAGGTTGGACGAATATCTTACTGTTTTTCTTCAACAATAAAGAAACTATTAATCAAAAGACTGTGTTATGAAGATTTCTCTTCCGAGAAGCTCTGAAGTCTCATGGAGAGCTCACATGCGTAATACAACATTCTCCTAAACCCATGTTGTCTCTTAAATGGCTAGAGGGAGTAATCTCTTGAACGATATAATAATCTGCTGCTACATTGAGTCGAAGGATACCTCTGACAGGAGGTGTACCACATCCCAGAGGAGGAACAGAAGTTAAGGCCAGGATCTCGGGACATATTCGGCCAGAAGACTGGTTCCAGAAGAGGAACTGAAGAGAATAGATCTCGGCCAGAGATGACTTGGAGGTTTATCGACAGCGACACGACTTATCTGAAGATTGAAGACATTATCACAAAATCGTGAGTAGAAGTGACTATTTTACTTTTGAACGGCTTCTGTAAGGTGATTTGAAAGCAAGTTCTGCTTGCTTGGAAGGTAGCCAACAGCTTGTTTTATCACTTTGTCTGGAAAAATCCAGATGTCCGACCTTGAGTTGTTTCGAAGACAATATAAGCCACATTCCTTTTAAACTAATGTCATTATTAACTTCGAATAAATTGTGGATGTTGTCTGAAAATCCAATTTGTAATATTTTCTTATCTAATGGTTTGGAATATTGTGCTGTGATGTTTATCAACAAGACTAAAGTAAATTGCGAAGTCCTTGTTCGTCCAATTTGAAGATTTGGCAATCTGCCAAGACCTGTTTAAAATGGAGCAAGATGGAACGGGTGAGTCAGAGCCAGTGGGTGAGATGAGAGAAATCAAGCTCAGCCAAGGACAAGCAGCTTACCTGGAAAGATACCGGAACAAGGGAAACTCGATATGGGAACAAGTTAACGGGTCAATTAAAAGCTACAGAAAACTCATGTATCTGGAAGGAGCAGGTAAAGCCCGAGTTGCATTTCTAAAATACGCCAAAAAGGATAGAAACAAGTTATGGAAGAAGATACTGAAGCTATCTGATGGCTTGAAGGAACGAATGGGATCAAATTGCAACGTGAACAAAGTGAAAGATAAGTTAGACCAGATATACAGCTTTGGGAAAGAGCTTGGAGATAAGCAGAATACACTGCTGGATTCAGAGCCATCTCAGAAACAATGCAAAAGACACACCCAGTGCTATGAAGAAAGGGTGAAGTTATTCAATGATTCCATGGAAGATGCCAGGAGATGGTTAGCTGAAGTTTATCAGAGAGCATGTGTCAAAGAAGGAGATGCAATGCTGGAATGGAGGATGAGATTACACCACGGGATAGTATCTTAAATGTATCTACACGAAGATCAGGACATAAATCCGGTTCTATAGTCAATTCGGCATCAAGGGTTTCTGCTCTATTGGGAGTTGAAGCTGATCTAGCCTCTCTTTCAATAGAAGCGCATGCCTTGAAGAAGAAACATGAGATTGAGCAAGAAGAAGAACAGATTGGGCAACAAGAGGAACAGATGAAAGAACAGATGACACAACAAGAGGAACAGGTGAAAGAACAGATGACTCGACAAAATGAACAGACAAGGCAGCAAGAAGAACAGATGAAAGAAGAGATGACACGAAAAGAAGAAGAGATGAGACGACAAAAGGAGCAGATGAGGCGACATAAAGAACAGCTGGAAGTAGACACAAAGATGGTGGTGGTCAAATCAAAGAAGCAGATATTGGAAAGTGAGGGTTCAAGATGCAGCTCTATAGCATCGAAGACGATGAACTCTGGTTTGAGAGGGAAAAACTGCTCCAAGTGAGTCAGCAATTGGATCAATTCCACAATCGAGTTCCACGGGATTTCACGGCTTTGAAAACCCATTGCGGCAACATAGGATGGGTAAAACTTCATCTCAGCAAATGGGTGCTAGACCAAAACAAACTACTTATGGGGCATCTGTCGATGCTTGGGACGAAGCAACAGTGGAGTACGCTTTTCCATTTACAGGTTCGAGCAAGGCAGTATGAGCCACAGAGGCCTGTCTATCATTCGTTGGTGCCAAGCCAAGGTTATCAGGATGGATTATTTGCATTGGCGAATAGGCAAGCTGAATTCAACCAGATCATAGCTCGATAAAATCCCTCTCTCATTCTACCACCAGTAGAAATTCCTACATATGATGAAGATCCTTTGCGGTATGAAACTTTCATAAGGGCATTAGAAGAAATATTAGAAATGAAAATCACGCATGAAAAGGAGCGCTTACAATTTCTGGTGAAGTACACAAACGGAAGTATTCAGGTACTTGTAGTAGGTTGTCAGAATGAGCCTGACAGCCAAGGCTATGAAGTGGCAAGAAGATTACTTGAAGAATGTTTTGGTAATGAACAGAGGTTTGCTAACGCATACATGGAGAAGGCCCATGCTTGGAAAGATATCAAGCCAGAAGATGGGGAAGCATTGAGTAATTATGCAATATTTTTTAGAGGTTGTTGCAGCTTGATTAAAATTCTTGGCCACATGGAGGAAATGAATCTTGCAAGGTATACTGGAGTCATCAATAGTAAGCTGCCCAGAAGACAGAGAAAAGTGGTGAGATGAAGCAGGCGAAATATTGGATAAGAGGAAGCAAGTAGCCAAACTACCAGACCTGGTGGATTTCTTGGACAGGCAAGTACGTTACATGTTAGAGCCACACAATGGGACTATTGAAGATCATAAACCAATTGCACCTACCAAAGGATCTACCTTTACGAAAACTGAAGAAAGATCAGGACCTAAGAGAAGCAGTTTTGCTACCACTGTAATACCTGTGGAAACGACAGATGGAATGAAAAGAGATGTATCTACTATCAAGCAAATAGGATTTTGTTTGTTATGTGATGAAGTTGGTCACACCATAAGGTGGTGTCGTAGATTCAAAAGAAAGAATGTAAAGAAATGGAGGATTTCTTGAAAGAGGGAATCTGTTTTGGATGTTTGAAAAAGGACACATGGTGAGAGACTGTAGGAATCCTATCATTTGTGATAAGTGCGAGCAATATCATCCTGATGCACTTCACACTGTAAAGAAGCCACCAGAGCAAATGGAAGAGAAAGAACCAGAACAAATAGAAGAAAAGCTACCAGAGCAAATAGAGGAGAAGGTGCCGGAGCAAACTGAACAAACGGAGAAGCTAGCTTCTAGTGATGCTGTTAAGTTGGGGCCAGGGTTGAAGCCTGTATCTTCTCTATCTTACCAATACAGGTAAGGAATAGCAAGACGAATACAGTGTTGCAAACATATGCATTTTTTGGATCACGGAAGTTTGCCTACCTTTTGCACAGAAAACCTGACAAGAAGGCTGAACATCACAGGGGAAAAGACTAAGATGCAATTGCATACCATGAATGAAGATAAAGAGAGCATGAGTCTTTACATTACAATATGGAGATATGCAGTGCATAAAGAATTTCCGAAGTGTTTACACATGAAACCATGCCTGTTGGTCGTCAAAATATAGATGTGAGGACTTGAAACAATGGCCTTATCTGAAGGATGTCAAAATATCTAAATAAATTCTAGTGTTGACCTACTTATTGGAACAAATGTTTTTAAAGCATTGGAACCTATACAGATTGTGAGGAACCAAGGTGATGGACCGTATGCTGCGAAAACCCAACTTGGGTGGGTTATCTATGGCTCCTTGAGAAGGAATAACGAAAACGGGAGCCAGAACAACTACCCTGCCATTGCTGTTATTCAAATACCTACTGGTAAATTAGAAATGCTGGTGATGAAGCAATACAATCATGACTTCAATGAAAGTACCAATAAGGAATCTGAGGAAATGTCTAGAGAAGAGTTAAAGTTTGTGGATATTATGATCTACTCAGTAAAGATTGATGGACATTATTGTCTGGACTTACCTTTCTACTGAGCAGGAAGCAATTCAAATGGTAAAACACCTGACTTCCCTTTGCAATAAGGGAGGACTCATGCTTTCCAAGTGGATCAGCAACAACTGTGAAAACATTCCACCAGATGATAGAGCCAAATAAAGCAGAGATGGGTTTGGACAGAGACTATCTGCCAATGGAAAGAGCATTGGGAGCTACTTATGTTTCACAATTGAAATATGTTAACACAAAAGAAAATCCTGCAGATGAAGTTTCTAGAAAACTGACAGCGAACCACTTCTTAAGCGAAAAGACATGGACCAATGAACTAGAGTCCCTCTGTAAGCCAGACAGAGAATGGCCAAAGCTTGAGCTTGGATTTGAAATCTCTGCTAATGATCTGGAAATTAAACCAAACCAAACCAAACGGTGAACGTTATTGCTGAAAATCCTGTTATTCTCTCGAAGGATTTCCACACTTCAACATTACTGTTACAACACATCCATGAGTTGATCGGACATGGAGGAAGAAGTTTCATTCTATCAAAACTTTGGACTTTTATGTTTTGGACTATATACTGAGTATCATGCCTGATGTTAACGGTATGACTTTCAACTAAAAACAGAGTTTTAATAAGACCAATAATCAAGTTATGCTTGCTTCTAGAAGGCAAAGGTGAAGATAGAGTCGTTGAAGAATTCTAAATGCGGATATATAATGCATGCTATTTTTTGCTTTTTCATTGCTACTTTTTTGATGTTTATTAATAATTGCCTCATTATATACTCGGCACCAGGGGCCAGTATGTAATGGCCATTTGGCTTTATTTTGTGTATCATTCATTATGGCATGTGCCTTTAAATTTTTAATTTTAGCCTGCCCGTGATTATGTGGGTGGGATTTATTACGTAGTCGGTGGCGTGTTTGTTGCTGGGTTCTCTTGCGCAGAAGCTGTTAGCTAGTTAGTTTAGTTTTAGAGCCCAACATGGCTAGAAGGAACACCCTTTGACCATGTGTAGTTTTGCTGAGACAGGAGGAGTTTTCTAACGTTTAAAAGCGATATGCTGGAGTTTGACGAAGATTAAAGTGTACGAGTCAGAGAAGAAGGTTGGATGAATATCTTATGTTTTTTCTTCAACAATAAAGAAACTATTAATCAAAAGACTGTGTTATGAAGATTTGTCTTTCGAGAAGCTCTGAAAGTCTCATGGAGAGCTCACATGTGTAATACGAGATTCTCCTAAAGCCATGTTATCTCTTGTGGCTAGAGGGAGTAATCTCTTGAACGATATAATAATCTGCCGCTACAACGGATACTAAAGATGAACTCAAAATGCTGGAGTAACTCAGTGGGACACGCAGCATCTCTGGAGAGAAGGAATGGGTGACGTGTCGGGTCGAGATCCTTGAAGTAGGAGCAGGTCTTAAAGGAGATAGAAGCCAGATAGTTTTGCAGCCAGTAGTGATTGATCCATCATGAGGAAGAGATATATTTAACAATGTACTCATAAATTCTGTTATTGGTGTAATTAGAGAAGTGTCATATTGTCCTTGTGGAGACTAGCGCCTTTAAACTTAGGATGTACCCTAGTAACGTCATTGTCCAGCAAATCCCTCGTTTTAAATTACAAAGAATCCAGAGCATCAACTGTGGTTCAATGAAGATCGCAAACGAGCAGCAACAACATGCCAACCCTGCAGAGTTGTAACATTGAAGGCTTGTGCTTCTGAATTAGCCAAACAACAATTAGTTTGTTCTAGTACAATTGCAGCACTGACATCTACCTTATGTGGAAAATTTTCCAGTTCAGTTCTGTGCACAAAAAGCAGAACATGTCCAGTCTGGCTAATTACTCTCCAATCAATTTACTTTTAATTCTTTGGAAACGAATGTAAGCTGTCATCAAAAGTGTTTTGCTAATGGCCTTTTGTTACCAGTAACCTGCCCACTGATGCCCAGTGGATTTTTCCAGGTCCAATTGGCAACAGACTCCTGGCTTTGCTTCAAACATGAATAAATATAGTAAATTCCAACTGAGAGTGGCACTACTTGGCAGCATTGGATTGTTGTACTAAGAGCCTAATCTAACTGCAGTTTAAAAAAAAACAAAGTGTTGGAGGAACTCAGCTGGTCAGGCAACATATATAGAGGGAAGGGATAGATGAGATTTTGGGACAGGTCGCTTTTTCAGAGTAAATGAGCAGGGGGGAGTGAGAGCTTGAAAAGGGGTGGGATGTGGCAAAATCTGACAAGTGACAGGTGAGGGGAACTATTTGGCAGATGTTTGGAGATAGCGATACAGACTTGTGAAAAGGAGATAAAAGGGTGTCAGATAAGGAAGAGGGGGTGGATTGGACTGTGAAGCTGGAGGGAGTGAAATGGGTGGAAGGGGATGGGAGAGCGGCAAAAGGAAGCAAAATAAAGTATGAGATTTGGAGTTTGGAGATGAGCGTATGGTTGGGGAAAAAGAGCAGGGTGACTTGAGTGGTGGGAGAAATGGGTGCATACTGGAGTAGGGGCTCTGGGGAAAGAGAGGGGATGGATGGGGAGGTATTACTTGAAAGTTGGGAATTTAATATTCATACTGCTGGATTCCCAATCTAACTGCTGGGTAATAAAGGGATAGTTCACCAGTGGGTGGAATCAGACCTTGCAGAATGGAAGATTATTATTGTTGTGTTATTTTTCCCAGCCTGGGACTTTGTCACAAAAGTTCCTCAGATCAGACTTCTGGGCCCATCTTCAATTGCTTTGTCAATGTCCTGTCATCCTCTTGTTTCTTGTTTCTAAATTTTAACAAAATGTGTACATTTTTCCCTTCATAGATAATGTGAGTAAATGTTCAGGATATATTCTGACCAGATTGCAGCAATCCCACCAAGGGACTTCATTGGCATGAGTTGCAGGCATAGTTTTTAAGGCCATATTTGGGTTTGCTGAGAAATCTTTTCCAATCTGCTTGCTTGAAATTAAAATGATTTAAAAAAAAAAGAAATCATTTAGATACTTTTAATATTTTTTTTTTAAATATATTTTTATTAGAGTATGTAGACAGTGACTTAGCAAACACATGTTATGATAGCAATATTTCATGTACAACAGTCATACATTATTAATATTGTCAAGTGAATCATTTTGACTCTTTTTTAAAGAGAGGAAAACAGAAAGAAAAATAAAATAAAAATCAACATCAAAAAAGAAAATCATAAAGAATGGAATAATTTACTATTAATACATCATAGGAGATAAGATCAAGGAATATAAAATATAACTTTTCGTCTAATCCTGAGTCCAAGTTTCAGTTAGGGTTCCCTGCCGAACCAATCTACCCTTTTAAGTAATCAATGAAAGAAGACCATATTCTAACAAAAACTTCTTGTTTGTCCATTAGGGCAAATCTGATTCTTTCCAGGTGTAGGGTCTCTGACATTTCCGTAATCCACATTTTAGTTTCCAAAATGTTAATATTAATTTCTTCCCAATTATTATACTGTAATCTAGGAAATTTCTTTGACTTGTTGTAAGAGTTAAACTTTGTTCTGATGTTCCAAGTATTATTAATTTTGGGTCCGGATCCAGTTTAGTATTAATAACTTCAGAAATTATTCTAAAAATCTCAATCCAGAAATTCTTAATTTTTGTACAATTTGCAAAAGTATGTGTTAAATTAGCCTCTGGATGTTGACATTTATCGCAGGTAGAGGATATCTGTGGATTCTATTTAATTTAACTTTGGAGTAATGTAATCTATGTAATACTTTAAATTGTATTAAAGCGTGTCTGGAGTTTAGCGAGCATTGATATATATATATTGTAAACTTTTGTCCCATATATCTTTCGTGGTGGATTGATTTATTTCATTTTCCCATGTATGTCTATATGATTCCGTTGATGGTATCTCGCTATCTAAAAGGGTATTGTAAATATAAGTTGTTAATTTTTCTGTATTAGGATGCTTATTCAGACATTCATCAAGGATTTCTGGTTCCTTATTTCTATAATCTTGTGTATTTGATTTAACATAATCTCTGAGTTGTAGATATCGAAAAAAATTATTTGAGTGTAATCCATAAATCTGTTGCAGTTCCTGAAATGAAAGATAAGTGCCTTTCTTATAAAGGTGTTCCATCTTTTTGATTCCATAGTTTTTCCATTGTATAAAGCCTTTATCCAGCATGGAAGGTTTCAATAAGGGATTGTTTACAATAGGGAGACAGTGGTATATTATCCAGTTTTAAAGCCTTTTTAAGCTGTTTCCAGATTTGTGTACCACTATATATTATAGGGTTACTTTTAATAATTTAGATACTTTAAACAATTCTGATATGTATGTGTAATGGAAAGGCACATTTATTTTTGCTTTTATTGATTGGGGATAATTAGTTGCCAAATGCTAAAGTATTTCTAAATCCCTAGAAAATAGGCCCCTGGCAGACCCACACTGAACATGAAGCACCCATTTACACTTTTCCCATTTTATTCATCCCACATTCTCATCAATAACCACCCTGGTTATCTATCAACGTGCACTGGGGACAAATTACAGTGGCCAATTAACCTACCGACCTGCATGTCTTTTGGACATGGGTGGAAACTAGAGCATTCAGTGGAAACTGCCAGTCAAGGTAAGTTTGTAAAACCCACAACAAACATCACTGGAGAAGGAGTGTAGACTTTAGTACCTGATACTTGAGAAGTTTAGCATCATTAAGTTCCAGCAGCTTTGGTTCCATCCTTGTCAACAAAAATTAGCTTTTTCTCTAAATACCCCAACGTCAATCTGAAGCCATTAAATGTACCAGTACCGCAAATGTACCCGTAAATGTACATGTACCGCAGCTATTTACAATTTACAATTGGTGATTTAGATGAGGGGATTGTGGGTAACATTAGCAAATTTGCAGATGACACAAAGCTGGGTGGCAGTGTGAACTTTGAGGAGGATGCTGAGGATGCAGGGTCTCTTGGACAGGTTGGGTGAGCGGGCAGGTGTATGGCAGATGCAGTTTAATGTGGATAAATGTGAGGTTATCCACTTTGGTGGCAAAAACAGGAAGGCAGATTATTATCTGCATGGTGTCAAGTTAGGAAAAGGGGAAGTACAACGAGATATGGGTGTCCTTGTTCATCAGTCACTGAAGGTAAGCATGCAGGTACAGCAGGCAGTGAAGAAAGCTAATGGCATGTTGGCCTTCATAACAATAGGAGTTGAGTATAGGAGCAAAGATGTCCTGCTGCAGTTGTACAGGCCCCAAGTGAGATTGCACCTGGAGTATTGTGTGCAGTTTTGGTCTCCAAATCTAAGGAAGGACATTCTTGCTATTGAGGGAGTGCAGCGTAGGTTCACCAGGTTAATTCCCGGGGTGGTGGGACTGTCATATGTGGAAAGAAAGGAGCGACTGGGCTTGTATACACTGGAATTTAGAATGATGAGAGGGAATCTTATTGAAACATGTAAGATTATTAAGGGATTGGACGCAGGAAACATGTTCCTGATGTTGGGGAAGTCCAGAACCAGGGGCCACAGTTTAAGAATAAGGGATTTAAGAAGAACGGAGATGAGGAAAAACGTTTTCACCCAGGGAGTTGTGAATCTGTGGATTTCTTTGCTTCAGAAGGCAGTGGAGGCCAATTATCTGGATGCTTTCAAGAGAGAGTTAGATAGAGCTCTTAAAGATAGCAATCAAGGGATATGGCGAGAAGGCAGGAACGGGGTACTGATTGTGGATAATCAGCCATGATCACAGTGAATGGCGGTGCTGGCTCAAAGGGCGAATAGCCTACTCCTGCACCTATTGTCTATAATGGGGGTCTCCAAACTATGGCCCGCGGGTCACATCCGGCCCGCCAAGAGATTTTATCCGGCTCGCAGCAAGCTCTTAACACGTTCCGTGCGTCGGGCTGCAAGTGAGTTTGGTATTTCAACTGCGCATGTCCAGGTCATCGGGCACTCGCAATAAACATTGTTGGGAGCGGATCTGCTATTATCAGACCTTCATTTCATCCAGTGCGTGAGCAAGATCGTGCTGCTGCGTGGGGTCGGGGTCTGTGGTAGGAGTGTGGGTCTCCGATGCTGCGGGTGCTGTTGAGTTGCTGCTGGGCTTCTGATCTAATCAGAAATCTTTCTGATTAGATTTCTGCCTTACCTTTGAAGCAAATCACGAATGACATCATTAATATTGTGATGATAAGGTGATCTACCCCTCCTCGGTGTTCACAGGCTGCCTACAGCTTATGAAATGAGATCTCCCTTCAATGTCTCTCATGTTGTCCACTTTGGTAGGACCGCATTCTCATTCCATTCCTTCTCTGACTGTCATAGCCACAACTTATTTTCTGTCAATTCTGAAAAAGCTGATAACTCGAAAGCTAGTTGACTTGATGTAAATTGCTGTAAAAGAATGCCCACAACAACTTGTTATTGAGATGTTAATCTGATGCTCCATTTTTATGAGATTCCATGGTACTGTGAAAAATATCAAGGGGTTATCTTTGTTTCCTGGATAATATTTGTCTTCCAATCACCATCAGTAAAATAGATTGTTCATTATCATAATGGTGTTTATTAAAGTTTGTGCTGTGTTTCCAACATTATAATGTTGACTAAATTGCTTAAAACCAACATGGACCCAACATGGGACACATAGGCGTAGGAAGGAACTGCAGATGCTGGTTTAAACTGAAGATAGACACAAAATGCTGGAGTAACTCAGGACGACAGACAGCATCTCTGGAGAGAAGGAATGGGTGACATTTCAGGTCGAGTCTGAAGAAAGGTCTTGACCAGAAACTGCACCCATTCCATCTCTCCAGAGATGCTGCCTGTCATGCTGAGTTACTCCAGCATTTTTTGTCTCTCGATTGAATAAATAGCAGGATTAGTTTATTTCAAATCTTTTGAGCATACTGTGCTATTCAGTATGATTTTCTATCTGAATAGCAAGTTCCTGCTCACTCACCCCCTTCCCTTGCGTATCTTTTGTGTTTAAAAATCTATTCATCCCCTTAGATAGATAGATAGATAGATAGATAGATAGATAGATAGATCATGTCAGTCCTAAATGTATTGCGCCATATCCTGGAACCGTGAACCAACAGTTCTAGACCCACCAGGCTGTCAGTGGAAGCATCCTCCCTACATGTAGCTGATGAATATTATTTAATTATTTGAAATTTATGGTCCTGTGTTGTCTTGACGGGATATGTCTGGGAAGGATGTTTCCTTTTGTGGGTTGCCCATTTTAAGATTGAGATGGCTTGTAATGATTTCTGAAAATTGAATCTGTTTGGAAACGTCTTCCTCAAAGGGTGTAGAAAAGAGTTTAATATTTTTAAGACAGAGGCAGTTAGTTAAGACATGGGGTACTGGCTGTTAGAGGTAGGACGGTTACAGTAGATTGAATCAAGTTTTTGAACAGCTGATGAGACTTGGAGTTGAGTGCTCAACTCCTTCTCATAATTTGTAATTTTGTGTGTGTATGTATCATTATTTCCATCCTACATAATTAAAAATAGAATATATTAGCCCTTGGCTGAGGGAGTAGATCAAGGCTCTTTGAAATTTGAGAAAGAAAATTTAATTGCCCTGAGATTTTCATGAACATCAAACTCCATAGCCCGATTACCACTCGTGATGCGAATAATAATATGATTGAAGATGCAAAGTCTCAGTAGAAATGTGCCCATTGCCAAAATGTTAAAGTGCCAACAGCACAGTTCCCTTTAACTCCAGTGGACTTCATACGTTGGACCCAAGAGATCAATTTTCAAAGCTACAAATGACTGGTAGATTGTTCTCATTCGTCGACTTGTCCTTATTGTGACCCTGATGCCAAAACAACACATGAAAGGCAGAAGCAATCAGCCCTTAGAATTGGTTCAGACATCATGTGCCTTTACTGAGAGTTTGCATCTCCAATTAGTACACCTACACTCGTATTCCTGCCATGAGTGGAATTAGGGTACAACATTAGATAATTGTAAAATTAGAATTGCTAGGTCACTTTATTGTTGATCCATATTACCCAAGTATTTTGGCACATTCAGCAGAGTGGCACAGCAGGTAGAACTATTGCCTCACAGCACCAGAGACCTGTGTCAATCTTGACCTGGGGTACTAACATTATGGAGTTTGCACGTTCTCTTTGTGACCGCGAGGATATCCTCTGGGTACTCCAATTTTCTTGCATATCCCAAAAGTCACGCAGGTTTTTACGTTAATTAGTCGCTGTGAGGATGCGAGAATTTGTAAGTTAATTGGCCTTTGTAAATTGCCTTAACGTGTTTAAGGAGTGGATGAGAAAGTGGGATAACATAGAATTGGTGTAAACGGGTGATCAATGGTCGACGTGAACTCGGTGGGTTGAAGTTTGCGTTTCCATGCTACATCTCTTTTTTAAACGTAGAATTGTTTTTTTGTTCATTGAGGCTGTCAAAGATTATTTACAATTATAATTAATTGTGTTTAATAATCAACTTTGGAAGATTTTCCATGATTGACTGTACATTAACATACTATCATAACAGGCTATTACTTATAAATGACCCTTAAATTCTCACTTCTGAGGAATTTAGTTAAACTTAAACTTAAGTTTAACTTAATGGACAATGTCCAATCACCACATAGTTTACAATTTTCTTTAAAAATAAATTAAGTTGAACCCTAAGTCATGAGCCAAAAAGCATACTGCTTGTGGCACTGTGCAATTTTGACAGCCATTGTGTCTTATGAGCATCACGGCCATTGAGCTCCATATTTTGCTGCCCAATGATCGCTTTGTTCAAAGGTTTGCAGGGGCACAGGCGAGGAAAATGGCCACAGTCTTTATCTCAGGGTATGGAAATAAATCTAGAGAGAATACGCTTAAGGGTAGAGGGGAAATATTTAAATGAGATGCAAAGAGCAGGTTTTTATATAGAGCTGCCAGAAGAAGTGGCAGAGGGAGAAGAGATTACAACATTTAAAACATAATTGGATAGGAAAGGATTAGAGAGATATGGGCCAAATGCAGGCAAATGGGATTATCTCACACGGTAAACATGGAAAGTGGGCTGATGGGCCAGTTTCCATGCTGCATAAATCTGACTGACTCAAGCAGGTGTAGGATTATGGAAACAATAGATACTGGATTCCCGTTGGTTTCTGTAAGTAATGTTTGGACTGTATGGAGACTTCATAGAAAATCTTACTAAATTCATTCCTAATCTATAAACAAATTCAACAACCAAAAATAAAGGATATCAGTGTCTGTTGCAAAATTATGTAAATAAAGCAGATCAGTAGAGATTGTTCAACACGTCACAATGAATACCCAATTCTCTAACCCTTAAACATGGGCTCATAAAATGAGTACTGGAAACTTAACTTTCATAGCGAGAGGATTTTGTGGAGTGAGGAGGTCATACCGCAGTGGTACAGGGCCCAGGTGAAACCGCACCTGGAGTATTGTGTGAAGTTGTAGTCTCCTAAATTGAGGAAGAACATTCTTGTTATTGAGGGAGTACAGCATCGGTACACCAGGTTAATTCCTGGGATGGCGGGAATGACATATGATGCAAGAATGGATCGACTGGGTTTCTATTCACTGGAATTTAGAAGGATGAGAGGGGATCTTAGAGAAACATAAAATTCTTCAGGGATTGGACACACTAGATGCAGAAAAATGTTCCCAATGTTGGAGGAGTCCAGAACCAGTTGTCATAGTTTAAGAATAAGGGATGGGCCATTTAGGACTGAGATGAGGAAAAACTTCTTCACCCAGAGAGTTGTGAATCTGTGGAATTCTCCACCACAGAAGGCAGTGGAGGCCAATTCACTGGATGTATTCAAGAGAGAGTTAGATTTAGCTCTTTGGGCTAATGGACTGAAGCGATATGGGGAGAAAGCAGAAACCGGGTACTGGTTCTGGATGATCAGCCATGGTCATATTGAATGGCGGTACTGGCTCGAAGGGCCGAATGGCCTACTCCTGCACCGATCTGTACATAACTAAACTCTGATCTTGTGCTCTTCCGGTTTGCGTGGTTTTTCTATTTGCGCAAAAATGGTACACGATAGTGCTACGATTTTTCGTCATTTCACCATTCTCCTGTGCTGCAAGTGCAATAAGTTTTATTCCGATCGTTGGTATATTTTAAAATTTATTAAGGTGTAAAAATCTTAAAACCGTGCATGTGCAGATTGGTCTCTTCTCTTGTCAGTCAGCGCCATGCAGATTGGTCTCCTCTCCTGTCAGTCAATGCCGCAGCCGGGACGGCGACGTCCCTTCCTTCACCGCGGACTCTCCCACGTCACTCACAAACTCCTCTCACCTCCTCACAGTAACTTGCCTCCAGTCTCCCCCACCATTGGTGGTGGCCGTGGGGTGTTTCAGTGGCTCTGGTCCCATCTCTCTCTCTCTCCCACACTCACACCTCTCCCCCGCTTGCCCTCTGCGGCAATGGCAGTCCCTTCTACCCGTCCCCCCGGGTCAATGGTTGTGACCGTCCGTCTCCTCCGCCGCCACTGCGGTAACTCACCCTTACGGCCCTCTTGGAGGAGATCTTCTCCAACAGCTCGTCGAAACTCGTGGTGCCCACTGTGACGAACACCGACTCCATCTCCCCCGCGGCCCGGCCCAGTGGCGGCATCGAATGTGCAGGCGGGTAGGGCGTGGCCAGGCCGAGCGGCAGCAGCGGTCTGGCAGGATGGGCACGGGCCAAGCGGCGGCTAAGCCAGAGGAGACGGACGGTCGCATCCATCCACCCGGGAGGGAGGGGGAGTCGGATTGCAGGGTGGCCGAGCAGTTTGCGCGGAGTTTGACACGCACACCCACACCCCCCCTCACACCCCCACACACACCCCCCACACACACCACCCACACACCCCTCACACCCCCACACACACCACCCACACACCTCACACCCCCACACACACCCACACATCCCACACCCAAATTTATGCTGCTCTTTATGGTTCAACCCTTCTTGTTTCTTTGTTCACCTTGACATCTAGGATTTCTTGGATTTATTGGCCATATCTTTCTAGGAAGAAGTTGGTCTCATACTGGAATTAATTCTTAACTCCTTTATGGTAAAATGTAAACTTGTACATTTACAATATATATTAATGATTTGGACGAGGGAATTGAATCCAACATCTCCAAGTTTGCGGATGACACGAAGCTGGGGGGCAGTGTTAGCTGTGAGGAGGATGCTAGGAGGCTGCAAGGTGACTTGGATAGGCTGGGTGAGTGGACAAATGCATGGCAGATGCAGTATAATGCGGATAACAGTGAGGTTATCCACTTTGGTGGCAAAAACAGGTATGTTGGTTATTATCTGAATGATGGCCGATTAGGAAAAGGGGAGATGCAATGAGACCTGGGTGTCATGGTACACCAGTCATTGAAAGTAGGCATGCAGGTGCAGCAGGCAGTGAAGAAAGCGAATGGTATGTTGGCATTCATAGCAAAAGGATTTGAGTACAAGAGCAGGGAGGTTCTACTGCAGTTGTACAGGGTCTTGGTGAGGCCACACCTGGAGTATTGCGTACAGTTTTGGTCTCCTAATCTGAGGAAAGACATTCGTGCCATAGAGGGAATACAGAGAAGGTTCACCAGACTGATTCCTGGGATGGCAGGCCTTCCATATGAAGAAAGACTGGATAGACTCGGCATGTACTCGCTGGAATTTAGAAGATTGAGGGGGGATCTTATAGAGACTTACAAAATTCTTAAGGGGTTGCACAGGCTAGATGCAGGAAGATTGTTCCCGATGTTGGGGAACTCCAGAACAAGAAGTCACAGTTTAAGTATAAGGGGGAAGTCTTTTAGGACCGAGATGAGAAAATCATTTTTCACACAGAGAGTAGTGAATCTGTGGAATTTTCTGCCACAGAATGTAGTTGCGGCCAGTTCATTGGCTATATTTAAGAGGGAATTAGATGTGGCCCATGTGCCTAAAGGGATCAGGGGGTATGGAGAGAAGGCAGGTACCGGATACTGAGTTGGATGATCAGCCATGATCATATTGAATGGCGGTGCAGTCTCGAAGGGCCGAATGGCCTACTCCTGCACCTATTTTCTATGTTTCTATATCTATAAGAAGGTGCTCCCAGTCAACCTTTACCACCTTCAGTCTAATATTGTAATCGACCTGTACACAGTGGATTCCGAAAAAATATAGAAAAGGGTTATTATAAAAACAGTTCTCATATCTAAATAATTTCTTCTCCCAAAAGTGAAATCGTATGGAAATGAATGAACTTGGACTATACAAGTCAGAGATGGCTCTGACTGTCATTTGGTTCCAGGGGGAGGTTTTTCTTAAGAACTTCTGCACTAAAGGAAATGTGCTTGTTAATTATGAAAGATTGACTTCACTGCATAAGGAAATTGGTTGAGCCTGGATCCACTTATGTTAGGCTAACTTATTTTATGATTAATTTATTTGCCAGTTTGTTTGTTAGTTAGCCATTTGGTTCCCTGCATTAAAATAGATTTACTTTTGTGTTTCTCCCATGTGCCTATTCACAACCATGTGTTCTGTCTACTGGACAGGGGTTATGGTAATCCGCCCACTATACAAGTTCAGTGTTAGATTTTGTGGAATCCTCAATTTTTTGCATCATCATAATTTTGTTAGAACCTTGGTGTTTCTGTTAGTGATGGCATTGAACGTAGTGCCACATAGTTCAACATTTTTTTCAGAATGCCTATTGATTCACATTGATGTGCATGGCATTCCAAATTCCATCTTATATGGTAGATGATTTCCAATAGTCACACCACATTGACGTAAATAGGTCCAATTTATTGCACATGAGATGAATGCTCTTTCATCATTTCTCCATTAATGATCTGAGCACTTTGGATATATATTCTTTGCCCCCTTCTCAAGGGTGGATCACTTCAATACTCGTCTTCCATTCCCATCTGCACTATAAAGTGCTAGATAGGGGAGACAGTCAGAACCTTTTCCCCAAGATTGAAATGTCAAATACTAGATAGTGCAGCTTTAAGGTGAGAGGGGTAAAATTTAAAGGAGATGTGCATGGCAAGTTATTTCTACACAGTGTAGTGAGTGCCTTGCGCGCGCGACTGGCGGTGATGGTGGAGGCAGATGCTCTTGGATACGCACAAGGATATGCAGAGAATCGAAGGATATAGGTCATGTGCAGGCAGATATAAGAATTGGTCTTGGCATCATGTTGGTCACAGACATTGAGGGCCCAAGGGCCTGTTCCTGTGTGGTATTGTTCTCTGTTCTATCTCTATTGTATGACAATCTACCTGGCCTTATAACTACTTACTCAAGAAGCTGTTTCCACCCTGATCCATGAGTATGTTATTCTCGTCAGAGATGGAGAAATTGAATTTAGCAGCATTCAATAGGTATCTCTGTTCTCAATCAAAACTCATCGATGGTAAAACAATTCTAAATAAAACTGAATTGTGTGAAGAATAATGTTTCAGAGGAAATAATTGAGCAACTAATGGGAGGTAGAGGTCCCAAGAACAACCCATCCTGAAATCTATTATTTCTCCATCTACTGTACTATATATATCCCCAGAGGATTCCAGATTAACCAAGTGTGATTTTACTTACATACAATCTATTCAATTGTTTTACTATTCCCTAAGACATTTGATATCACAGCTGTTACTATAGATTCCAGCATTCTGAGATTAAGCTCATAGGTCAGTAGTCTGTTATTTTATTTCATTTTTTAATTGGTATGGTCACATTTGCTGTTGTCCAATCTCATCGACACATTACAGAATGTATACAATTTCAGAAGAGTGATAACTAAATAATCCATTATCTTTGCAGTCACCTCATTCAAAAGTCTAAGAAGTAGATCATAGCTCGTTGAGATTATTATTTTACATTTATCATTTAAATATGCTCATTAGCTCCTCTACCTGTAAACATCTTTTGAAAAAGTTGTTTGGGCAATTTCCATGGTTCATGTAGTACAAAATGGCAATGTTAATCAGATAATGAAGCCTTGGTCACACGTTCATGCTTCGCACAGCCACTCCTCCCAAGGTCACTATCTTGCATTTTCTTTCAACTCCCGTATTAACATGTTTCATCTTTATGAGCATAATAAAAGGTGTGGTGTGGGGGGGAAGGCTGGGGTGGAGGGTGGTTATGGGGGGAGGTGGGGAAAAAAGCTTTGGTTACATCACTGAAGATAATTCAAGGGACTGATTAGAGATGATGAGGTAAGTAAGTAAGTTTATTGGCCAAGTATTCACATACAAGGAATTTGCCTTGGTGCTCCGCCCACAAGTAACAACGTGACATACAGTGACAGTTACGAATGACTCAGAAAACACTAAACATTAATAATGAAAAAACATTAATAAAAAAACACCATTGATCAAGCGTGTGAACCAACAAAATACCGGATCAAAGGGAGGGTACATTTTTTTGGCTGTTGAGTAGAGCAACTACTCGTGGATAAAAACTGTTTTTATGTCTGGCTGTGGCAGCTTTGACAGTCCGGAGTCGCTTTCCAGAGGGAAGTGTTTTAAAGAGATTGTGGCCAGGTCAGAGATGATCTTGCCCGCTCGCTTCCTGGCCTTTGCAGTGTACAGTTCATCAATGGAGGGAAGGTTGCAGCCAATAATCTTCTCTGCTGATCGAACGATTCGCTGCAGCCTCCAGGTATTGTGCTTGGTGGCTGAGCCAAACCAGACCATGATGGAGAAGGTGAGAACAGACTCTACGATGGCCATGTAGAATTGGACCATCATTGCCTGTGGCAGATTGTGCTTCCTTAGCTGCTGCAGGAAGTACATCCTCTGTTGTGCCTTTTTGACTGTGGAGTCAATGGTAGCCCCCCACTTAAGGTCCTTGGAGATGATGGTTCCCAGGAACTTAAAAGACTCCACAGATGTGACTGTGGTGTTGTTGATGATGAGTGGGGTGGGGGGAGGGGGAGCTCTCCTAAAGTCTACAACCAATTCCACTGTCTTAAGAGCATTGAGCTCCAGGTTGTTGGTCAAAGCCAGTATATCTGATAACATTTAGAGATGAATTAAACATAGAAACATAGAAAATAGGTGTAGGAGTAGGCCATTCCTCCCTTCCAGTCAGCACTGCTATTGAATATGATCATGGCTGATCATCCAGAGTCAGTACCTCGTTCCTGCTTTCTCCGAATATCCCTTGATTCCGTTAGCCCTAAAAGCTAAATCAAACTCTCTCTTGAATACATCCAGTGAATTGGCCTCCACCGCCTTCCGTAGCAGAGAATTCCAAAGATTCACAACTCTCTGGATGAAAAAGCAATAGTAGTTTTGTTCAATTTGATCAAGTTGACCCAGTAACCTCTGCTAAAACTGATTAGTTTTAAATTCATCGTACGTGATGATGATGGACACTTGGATGCATAACATTGTCAAATTGAGGGATAAAGTGTTGATTTATCACGTTATTCTCCAGCTAAGATGTCAATCCACAATAACAGTGTCTCATTTACATATCTTCTACCTACCGTGTGGAAAAAAAGTCTACATATCAGATGCTTGTAACAAATGATGTTTGTTAGTTATTGCCTCTGGGCTTTAATTAATTTGGTACATAGCAATTGCATTTGAATGCAATTATTTTCCTAAACAAGGTTTTAATGATATTCTGGAACAACAAATGGAAAAAAAAATTCTCCCCATGGAAAACATTCAGTCCTGAGGACTGTTCAGCATCTGCCAACCCCAAGCTTCCACCATAGTAGAATAATTTTGGCTGCAGTCTTGCTTGCTGTCTAATTTCTAAGTTGATGTCAAATTATGTTTGATTTTTTTTGTAGAAATGCTTAAGCCCTTCTATATTTTGTACAGGTTGTCAAAGCAACCTCTGCAACTGCTCTTCCATTCTACATGTGTTTTTGTCTCTGCTGCCCAGAAAGCCTATTGTGGCCAATGCTGAATATTCAAGATGCTCTCGTATACAAATCTATTTTTTGCAATAAGCTTGTTTATTTTCAAAATGTTGTGTATTGAAAGGAGATTATAAATATGAATAATATAGAACAGCAACCTGCATTTGTCAGTAGGCTAACTAGCAAGACCGATCTCTCTTTATATTTGAACAGGCAGATTTTTTTTATCAGTCAAGTGTTTTATTGTCATATGTACTGAAATGGAACAAATGAAATGAAGTTGACTGAGCATTCAAATCACAATGATGCAATTGGGTAAATTGGATTGCAATATCCATATTGTGGTTTTAATTGCTTTATGTGCATATGAGCATATTTAAAATGTACAATTAATGTTTGAAAAAGATTATGAAATCTTAAGAGTTAGGAATGACAGTAGCTTCCAAGATTAGTATCTGATAGTAGATTGACAGTTTTTATAAATAACTTAGTTATTCAAGAATTTAGTTAACCATGTAAAACAATATTTTACTGTTTATAAGAATTTCAAATGGTTTTCATATTTATGGAGAAAATCCATTGTGAACATAATGCATCTGTTTAAATCACAGAAGATTTCAAGGAAATGTTTCTTGTTTTGGTTTACTTATTATATTGAGCTCTTTCAATAACTTTAGGCAAATCAGGTTGTTCATTCTAAAACTATATTGTCTGATAGCAAAATCTTTAATGCTTTATTGGCAATTTTGAAAAAAATTGTAAATAGACATTGGAGATTTATTTCGTTTACACTTTCATAATGTTGTCACTTTGGCTCATTTAACTCTAAGTTGAGGAAATATTATATTCATAAATTTCTTTAGAGCAAGTTGGGAAAAGAGAAGCTTGCAGAAGGCAGTTTTATTGGTGGTTTGTTTGTCACCAATGTGTTACCAGGGAACTCTGCTGTTATTGAGGTAGCGAGAAACAACTTGCTTTCTTTTTTTTAAATAATATTTTTATTAGAAGTAATCCATCATAACAACGGTATAACAACTTTTCAAATACACAACCAACTTATTTCAATAAGTATACAGATATTACGAATAATTCTTATAAACTTCTATTTTTTAGAAAATAGAAAAAAAGGAAAGAATAGATTTTAATCAATAAGAATAGTGATTAAATAATAATTTTGATTATATAGAGATAGAAAGAGAAAATAAAGAGAAAAAAAATTGTTATATTTAATTAAAACAAAGTATTTTTAATATATATATATATATATATATATATATGGATATATATATATATATAAAAGATTATAGTATACATCTTAATAGTGAATAACACAATTTCAAATAACGATATCAATAGAGACATGTATACAAATAAAAAAAAAGGAATTATTTTCATCTAATCTTGCCGGGTACCCATTGAGTTGTGATGCCAAGAACAGCTACCCCTTCAAATATTCTGTATATGGAGACCATATCTGTTCAAAGAGTTCGTATTTGTCCATTAGGACAAATCTGATTCTTTCCAAATGCAACGTCTCCAACATTTCTACTGTCCACATTTTAATTGTGGGGGATAATGTTCCCTTCCAAAATTTCAATACTAATTTTTTTCCCTATTATCAAACAGTAATCCAAGAAATTTCTTTAACCATATAACCATATAACAATTACAGCACGGAAACAGGCCCTCTCGGCCCTTCCAGTCCGTGCCGACCATTTGTTTTCCCCTAGTCCCATCTACCTGCACTCAGACCATACCCCTCCATTCCCTTCACGTCCATATACCTATCCACGTTACTCTTAAATGTTAAAATCGATCCTGCCTCCACCACTTCTGCTAGAAGCTGATTCCACACAGCCACCACCCTCTGAGTAAAGAAGTTCCCCCTCACGTTACTCCGAAACTTCTGTCCCTTAATTCTCATGTCATGCCCTCTTGTTTGAATCTTCCCTACCCTCAATGGGAAAAACGTATCCACGTCAACTCTGTCTATCCCTTTCATCATTTTAAAGACCTCAATCAAGTCCCCCCCTTAACCTTCTGTGCTCCAAAGAATAAAGACCTAACTTGTTCAACCTTTCTCTGTAACATAGTTGCTGGAACCCTGGCAACATTCTAGTAAATCTCCTCTGTACTCTCTCTATTTTGTTGACATCCTTCCTATAACTAGGCGACCAAAATTGTACACCATACTCCAGAATTGGTCTTACCAATGCCTTGTACAATTTTAACATTACTTCCCTACTCCTATATTCAATGCTCTGATTTATAAAGGCCAGCACACCAAAGGCTTTCTTTACCACCCTATCTACATGCGATTCCACCTTCAGGGAACTATGCACAGTTATTCCTAGATCCCTCTGTTCCACAGCATTCCTCAATTCCCTACCATTTACCATGTACTTCCTATTTTGATTTGTCCTGCCAAGATGTAGCACTTCACACTTAACAACATTAAACTCCATCTGCCATCTTTCAGCCCACTTTTCCAAATGGCCCAAATCTCTCTGTAGACTTTGAAAATCTACTTCATTATCCACAACACCACCTATCTTAGTATCATCTGCATACTTACTTATCCAATTTTCCACCCCATCATCCAGATCATTGATGTACATGACAAACAACAGTGGACCCAACACAGATCCCTGAGGCACCCCACTGGTCACCGGCTTCCAACCTGACAAACAGCCATCCACCATTACTCTCTGACATCTCCCATTCAGCCACTGTTGAATCCATCTTGCTATTCTGCCATTAACACCCAAAGATTGAACCTTCTTAACCAACCTTCCATGGGGAACCTTGTCAAAGGCCTTACTGAAATCCATATAGACAACATCCACTGCTTTACCCTCATCAATTTCCCTAGTTACCGCTTCAAAAAATTCAAGAAGGTTTGTCAAACATGACCTTCCAGGCACAAATCCATGTTGACTGTTCCTGATCAGACCCTGTTTATCCAGATGCTTATATATATATATATTATCTCTAAGTATCCTTTCCATTAATTTGCCCACCACTGACGTCAAACTAATAGGTCTATAATTGCTAGGTTTATTCTTTGAACCCTTTTTAAACAATGGAACAACATGCGCAGTACGCCAATCCTCCGGCACTATTCCCGTTTCTAATGACATTTGAAATATTTCTGCCATAGCTCCTGCTATTTCTACACTAACTTCCCTCAATGTCCTAGGGAATATCCTGTCAGGACCTGGAGACTTATCCACTTTTATATTTTTCAAAAGTGTCAGTACTTCCTCCTCTTTGAATCTCATAGTTTCCATATCTCTACTCTACTTTTCCCCCTTAACTCACAGAGTTCAATATCCTTCTCCTTGGTGAATACCGAAGAAAAGAAATTGTTCAATATCTCCCTCATCTCTTTTGGCTCTGCAGATAGCTGTCCATTCTGGTTCTCTAATGGTCCAATTTTATCCCTCGTTATCCTTTTGCTATTAATATAGCTGTAGAAACCCTTTGGGTTTACTTTCACCTTTCTTGCCAAAGCAACCTCATATCTTCTTTTAGCCTTCCTAATTTCTTTCTTAAGATTCTTTTTACATTCTTTATACTCCTCTAGCACCTCATTTACTCCATGCCTCCTATAATTATTGTAGATATCTCTCTTTTTTCGAAACAAGTGTTCAATTTCCCTTGAAAACCATGGCTCTTTCCAATTTTTACTATTTCCTTTCAACCTAACAGGGACATAAAGATTCTGTACCCTTATAATTTTCCCTTTAAATGTCCTCCATTTCTCTTCTACATCCTTCCCATGAAACAAAGTGTCCCAATTCACTCCTTTAAAATCCTTACGCATTCCCTCAAAGTTAGCCTTTCTCCAATCAAAAATCTCCACCCTAGGTCCAGTTCTGACTCTCTCCATAATTATATTGAAACTAATGGTATTGTGATCACTGGTCTCGAAGTGCTCACCAACGCATACCTCCGTCATCTGACCTGCCTCATTTCCTAACAGGAGGTCCAGCAATGCCCCTTCTCTGGTCGATACCTCTATGTACTGCTGCAAAAAACTATCCTGCACACATTTTACAAACTCCAAACCAGAGTTTGGTTTACTGTTAATATTAAATTTGAATCCTAATATTATTAATTTTGAATCTGGGTCCAGTTTAATTTTAAAAACTTCAGAGATAACTCTAAAGATTTCTGTCTAATAATAATTGAGTTTTATACATGTTACAAAACTGCGTTAAATTAGCTTCCAAGTTCTGACATTTATCACAAATAGGAGAAATGTTAGGATAAATTCTATTTAATTTCATTTTTGAATAATGTAATCTGTGTAATACCTTAAATTGTATCAATATATGTCTAGCATTTAATGAGCAACGATGTATATGGTGTAGGCTTTCTTCCCAAGTTTCCTTCGTTATAGATAAACCTATTTCATTTTCCCATGTTTGTCGATATATTTCCGAAGTTGGGATTTCCCTATCCAAGATAGTATTGTATATATACGCTATTAATTTTTCTGTATGTGGGTGTTTATTAAACAATTCATCTAATAATCCTGGTTTTCTATTTTTATAGTCTTGCGTATTTGACTTAATATAGTTCCTAATTTGTAAATACCTAAATATGTTATTTGACTGCAATCCATAGATATCCTGTAACTCTTGAAATGAAAGAAATGTTCCTTTCTTGTAAAGGTGTTCTATCCTTTTAATTCCTAAATCATTCCCGTGTCTAAACCCCTTGTCCAATACAGAGGGCTTAAACAAAGGATTATTCATAATTGGCAAACAAAGTGACAAATTATCCATATGTAGCGTCTTAAGTATTTGTTTCCAAATTACGTCTATTGCTATGAATTATAGGGTTATCACCATACTTTTTTTTTGTGCAGAAAGAATCGAACCTACATCAAAAGGCAAACAGTCTTTCTTTTCCATCTTTAGCCAGCTTGGCTCATAATCTAAATTTACCAACCAAAAATTCATATTCTTAATCTGAACTGCCCAGAAATAATATAAGAAATTTGGTAGTGCTAGTCCACCATTTATTTTAGATTTACATAGATTTTTTTTAACTTATTCGATGATTTTTATAGTCCCAAATAAAACTATTAACCAAAGTATCTATTTTTTTTAAAAACATTTTAGGGAGATATAAAGGGATAGCTTGAAATAAATATAACAATTGTGGCAAAAAAAAAAATCATTTTTATAGCATTTATTCTACCGATCAGTGAAATATATAAAATATTTTTTTTAGTTTATTTAACAATTGAGGGTAATTATATTTAAATAGACAGTTATAGGATTTAGATACATTAATTCCTAGATATTTAAATTTGTTCGTGACTATTTTAAGTGGAAATTGTTCTAATATATTTAATTTTATTCCAGTTATAGGCATAATTTCACTTTTATTCCAGTTAATTCTATACCCAGAAAATGTGCCAAACTTAGTTATAACATTAAGTAGATTGAGAATACTAATCTCCAGTTTTGTGATATAAATTAAGATGTCATCTGCGTATAGAGACATTTTATTTGTTGTAGTTTTGGTATTATATCCATATATTTCTGTTTCTGATCTAATCGTTTTGGCTAATGGTTCTATTACCAGAGCAAATAGTAATGGTGATAACGGGCATCCTTGTCTACAACCCCTAAAGAGATTAAATTTTGCTGATAACATTTGATTTGTTAATATTCTTGCAGTTGGATTTGAGTATATGATTTTTACCCATTTGGAAAATCTATGCCCCAGTTTAAATTTCTGCATTATTTTAAATAAATATGGCCATCATCCTGGTCAAATGCTTTTTCAGCATCTAAGGATATGACAGCTAGTTCAATATCATTCACTCTTTTTGAGTATATGATATTGAATAGACGTCTCAGATTATAAGATGAATAGTGTTTTGGGATAAAACCTGTTTGGTCATGATGTATTAAGTTATTAATCACTAAACTTAGCCTCCGAGATAAAATTTTAGTTAGTATTTTTTGATCAGTGTTTAAAAGAGCTATTGCTCTATATGACCCAGGGTCTTCCAAATCTTATTCTGGAAGACCCTGGAATACACTTATTCCAATAGTCTATCCTTGAATACATTTGGAATACACTTATTCCAAATCTTTATCAGCTTTAGGGATAAGTGTAATTGTAGATTCATTTAATGATTCTGGTAACTTTCCTTGTTCGTAAGCATATTTATATATTATATGTAAATGTAGAGAGATCAGATCATAAAACTTCTTTTAAAATTCAACAATTAAGCCATCAGGGCCTGCGGCTTTTCCGTTATTTAATGATCCAATTGATTCTTCAATATCTCTTACTGATATATCAGCATTTAACAAGTCCCTACCTTCCTGATCCAAACTATTAATATGACATTCTTGTAGGAATGTTTCCATTCCATCTGATTGTCCTGCTAGTTTAGATGAGTAAAGATTTTGATAATATTGTAAAAATGTATCATTGATATCTTTTGGTAAAGTCAATATTTCTCCTTGTTCAGATGTAATTTTATGTATCATTTTCTCCTCGTCTAATTTTCTAAGCTGGCGTGCCAGTAATTTCTGTGGCTTATCCCCAAATTCAAAGTGTACTTGCTTAGTCTGTTGAAAAAGTTTAATAATCTGATTTGAATATATTTTATTTAGCTTATATTTTAATGATGCAATTTTATTACTTAGCCCCTTTGAAGGGATATTGCATTTTCAATATCTAATTGTTTTATTTCATTTTCCAACTTTTGTTGAGTCTTTCGATTTTCCTTATTAAAGTATGCGTGTGCTGATATTATCGCACCACGCATAAATGCTTTAAATGTATCCCAAAGCAATGATGGTGAAATTCCAAGTTTGTCATTAGTTTCAAAGAATAATTTAATCTGTTTTACCAAGTAATCATAACAAGCCATCATTTAATATTTGGGGGTTGAGTCTCCTGTTAGAGGTTTTAATAGTTATGTCTTTTAATTTTATCTTAAATGTTAATGGAGCGTGATCCGAGATAATATTATGATATTTTGAGTCATACGTAAATGGGATTAGTTTTGAATCTATTAAAAAATAGTCTATCCTTGAGTAGGTTCCAAATACAGGGGAAAAGAATGAATATTCTCGACCAGATGGGTTATCTGTTCTCCAGATATCCTTAACATTTGCTGTGTTAATAAAATAATTTATAAGTGTACTTGACGTAGAAGTGGTTTTCCTTTTCATTGATGATCTATCTAAATAATTATCTAAGGTACAATTAAAATCACCTCCAATTATTAGATTATGTTGAGTGGATATAGGGATATTAAATATTTTCTTGAAGAATAATGGGTTATCAAAATTAGGACCATATATATTCAAAAGGATTACTTTTTTAGAATGTAATTCACCTGTAATTATTATATATCTACCCTCAACATCTTCTATTATTGAGCTTTGTTTAAAAGGTATACCTTTACGAATAATTATTGCTACCCCTCTAGACTTATGTGTAAATGAAGAGTGATATATTTGGAAATCCATTTTGCTGTTAATCTATACTGCACGTCTTTTTTAAGGTGTGTCTCTTGGAGAAAAATAATATCAGATTTCAATCTATTTAATTGAGCTAAAACCTTACCTCTTTTAATTGGTTCATTAATTCCCTTAACATTCCAACTACAGAAAGTGATTCCATCACCCCCAATCCTAGTATTTATGTCATACATGTTATTATTAAGGTGGTTTATAATGGAGTAGATGTCTCAGCTCATCTAACCCAATCCTATACCCAAACCTCAGATCGATGAAATTTAATATCTGTGTCATTGTCTTATATACACGAATCTTTAAACTAACTATATAATACCAATCATACTTAAATCTATATAATATATAATATGAAATAAAATACATAATATAAAAAGTAATAATAACAAATGTGAGTAAAGTAAGTGATGTTAGTAAAGTGTAAGGGGGAAAAAAAAGTGACTACAACTATAATTAGTGCAGTTAGTATTAGTGTAAGCCACACTGGCGTGGCTATTAATCTACGGACTTCCGTGAAAAAAAAATGTTAATAGTTCCAGCTCCGTTTTTGCCTTAAGGGCTATATATGTCGGGGTGGGGTATTACATTTATATACTTAATAATTAATAATACTACTTATATCAAATATAGTTAGTGTCATAGCGCTATATTAGGAGAGCTAACATACATTTTTAAGGGGTAGTTAACACAAAACTATATTTATTAATAATCTGCATTTCTCAGTTATTTTGTGTAATAATTCTGATAAACGCTTGTTCTCGGCAAGACACTTCTCGGCTGATTCAGTCAATTCTTTTATTTATTATCAACTCCAGTTTTACGGGTTACGTCATCCAACTGTTGTTGCAAATCAGTACCTGCTTTATCTTTCCATTCGTCCATCATAGTCTTTACAGTGGCTATAACTTCTTTTTTGAACTCTTCTTTCAAATTTTCATGATACACCAAAATATCAGCTCTTAAAGTCTTTATTTCCTCTTTATTTTCTTTTTTCATATCCAAAAGCATTTTTTTTAGCTCACCCATAATAATTTTTTTGAGGTCATCCATCTTGAAAATATCTTCCTAGGAGGCACTCAAACTCGAGCCCGCGGCTCCAGTGAGGCCTACTTCCCTTTTCACACGCTTTTTCCCTTGGTGGGGGGGGGGGGGGGGCAATGCATCGACATTTTCTTAGTAAAGTCGCGTGCCTGATGACGTCATGTACCTTTTTAACGCTACCGGAACCATTCACACCCGTTCTCCTCTGGTGAGTAGTTTCAGTTAACCCCTTTTACCCCCGTTTTTTATGCAATTTTTAGCGGAGTTGAATGGCGCGTGTTCCACTCACACCATAGCGCCACCGGAAGTCCAACTTGCTTTCTGTTTGAGGATGAATTGAGGCTCACTGCTCCGGCAGTAGCATTCTATTGTTGATACGGAAAAGTGATTGAAATGGAACGGGGAATGAGGTGTTTAGGATAGTGAGGATGATCTAGAGTTACCATTTTGGACATCAATAGTACATCAATTATTTGGACTGCATTGGCGCTACATCCTGCTCCCATGCAGAAATCACTGACTTCATACATTTCACCACTAACTTCCTTCCGGCACTCAAAATTCACCTGGACCATTTCCGACATCTCCCTAACATTTCTAGACATCACCATCTCCATCGCAGGTACAAAACTACTGACCGATATCTACTACAAACCCACTGACTCCCATGTCCATCTGGACTATACTTCTTCTGGCTATACTGGTTGTAGATTAACACTTATTATTGAATGCCATTTGGCATCAATTCAGCCAGTGAAGGTTTGCAACGTACTATGGAACAACTATTTACTGGCTATCTATGCGACATAATTGCGGACGACATCCTGATTGACGGGTGCAACACACAAGAACATGACTCAAACCTGAAGCGGGTCCTGGATCGTGTCAGAGAGGTAAACCTCAAACTCAACCCTCTCAAGTGCAGGTTTCAGGTCGACTAGGTGACTTACAGGGGCCACGTGTTCACTAACAACGGCCTCAGGCCAGACCCTTCTAAACCATTGTCATCAATGAAATGCCAGGACCTACAGATGTGACTGCTCTACAACGATTTCTAGGCATGGTAAACTACCTGGGGAAATTCATCCCAAACGTCAGCGAGCTGTCAGCCCCTTGCGACAACTAACCCACAAGGATACGCACTGGGCCTGGCACCAGCACCAGCAGAGGACATTTGAAACCCTCAAACAACTAATGTCTTGCACCCCAACCCTCACATACTTCGATGCCGGGCTACCCATCGCCCTCACCTGTGATGCCTCCCTGTACGGACTGGGTGCCGCTTGCCTACAAGCCGACGGGAAGGGTCCCGGACCAGTTGCCGTTGCCTCCAGCACCATGACCGACACTGAACAGCGCTACACTCAAATCGAGAAAGAGTTACTCGCGGTAACTGTTGCCTGTAAAAAATTCAAGGACTTTATCTTTGGCAACCCGATCACGATTGAAACCACTGATCCACACCAGCGAGTTTACAACGTATGATGATGGAACTACGGAAGTATGACATCAGACTAACCTACAAATCCGATAAGGACATGCACTTAGCTGACACCCTCTCACGGGCACCTCCCCCAACATGCGAAAAACACCTGTCTGATAATGAACACGAGGGGTACACAGTTACCGTGGTCTCCTGCCTTCCATCCGCTGGCTTAGACATCCTAGTGGCACAAAGAGCTGCAGACAAAACGCTGCAATCGCTTGCCACTGTCATCCGCCGCAGCTGGCCAGACAAACAGCACCACCTGCCGCTGGCTATCCGCCTGTTCTACCCTGTCCGCGACAAACTGGTCATTTAAGACGGCATTATACAGAAAGGACATAAGGCAGTTATCCCGACGTCTCTTCACAACAAGTACCTTGATATTGTCCATGGGGGTCATCCTGCTGCAGAAATAACCCTCCAACATGCAAAATGTAATGCTTTCTGGCCTGACATGGCTGACTACATTCTCGAGAAAGTTGTTGCCTGCCCGATTTACAACAGCCTGACCCCGCACCAACTTAAACAACCACTTCTCCCACACCCCACACCAGACTTACCCTGGTCCACAGTGGCAGCCGACATCATTGGCACGGCAAACAATACCTGGTTCTAGTCGATTCCTACTCAGGATGGTTTGAAATCGACCTGCTGAGTAGCCCGACCTCAGCCATGGTCATTCAAAAACTCACTCGCCACTTTTCTTTTTTGTTAAATATTTTTATTAGACGTAAGTACATATTAAAAGAGTATACTTGTCACATACATTCGTAATATTAAACAGGTTATCCATCATTGGAGATATATCCATGATTTGTTATATATGATTCTTCATCCATTCCTTTATTCAGGCTTCAGTCAGGCTCTCGCACCAAGCCATTTTGACCCTTTAAATATTCAATAAATGGAGACCATATCCCTCTGAAAAGATCCAACTTGTCCAGTAGGACAAGCATTAATCTTTCCAGATGAAGTGTCTCCGACATTCCTGTAATCCACATTTTGGTTGTGGGGGATGTATAACCTTTCCAGAATTTCAATATTAATTTTTTCCCAATTATTAAACTGTAATCAATAAAAATAATTTGATTTGTTGTTATTAGTTGATCTGTTTCTAATATTCCCAATATTATTAATTTTGAGTCAGGGATCAGATTCATATTAACAACATTTGAAATTATCTTAAATATTTCTGCCCAAAATTTAGTAATTTTTATACAATTTGTAAATGAATGCGTTATGTTAGCTTCTAAGTGCTGACATTTGTCACATATGGCAGATACATTTGAAAAAATACTATGTAATTTCGATTTTGAATAATGTAATCTATGTAATATTTTAAATTGTATAAGAGAGTGTCTAGCATTTAATGAACAATGGTGTATATGTTGTAAACTTTCATCCCGTACTTCTGGTCTGATTAATTGACCTAATTCGTTTTCCCATGATTGTCTATATATTTCTGTCATTGGAACATCATTTTCGAATAAAATGTTATAAATATGTGATATTTTTCTGTGTTCGGGTGTTTATTTAGACATTCATCTAAAATTTCTGTCTTTCTATTTCTGATTTCTTGTGTGTTTGTTTTTACATAGTCTCTAATTTGTAAATATTTAAAGTAATCTTTTGAATGTAATCCATACATTTGTTGTAATTCTTGAAATGACATGAAGGAGTTTTCCCTATAGAGATCGGCCATCTTATTAATTCCATAGTTTTTCCATTGTAAAAAACCTTTGTCCATGATTGAAGGTTTAAATGTAACGTTATTTACAATGGTTAGGGCTAGTGGTATACATTTCAATTTTAATGTTTTCTTTATTTGTTTCCAGATACGTATCCCACTTTCTATTATAGGATTTTCACTATAGATTTTCTTACCTAGTTTAATATTAGCGAATAAAATTGAGCTAATTTCAAAAGGCGAACAATCTTCTTTTTTCCATTTTTAACCAGATTGGTTGTTTATCTGTCTCCACTAACCAAAAATTCATATTTTTAATGTTAACTGCCCAGTAATAAAACATAAAGTTTGGCAGTGCTAGACCTCCATTTCTTTTTGATTTACATAAATGTTTTTTATTTATTCTATGGCTCTTATAATCCCAGATAAAGTTGCTGACTATAGAATCAACCTTCTTAAATAAATTTTTAGAAAGATATATCGGAATCAATTGGAAGAGATATAGTCATTGCGGGAGAAAAATCATTTTTATTGTATTAATTCTACCTAGCATTGAAATAGGTAATGTTTTCCAATATAAAATATTCTCATTTAATTTATTCAATAAAAGTGGAAAATTTGATTTAAATAAATAATCAAAACTTTTTGTTACATAAATTCCAAGATATTTGATTTTTTCGTTTGCTATCTTAAAAGGAAATTGTTGTAGTATATGTAAGTTATTTACCATTATTGACATAAGTTCACTTTTATTCCAGTTAATACTATATCCTGAAAATAATCCAAATTCAGTTATTAATTTTAGTAAATTTGGGATAGTAATTTCCGGCTTTGTAATATAAAGTAATACATCATCCGCATATAAGGAGATTTTATTTTCAGTATCTCTGGTGTCATACCCATATATTTCAGGATGTAATCTCACACGTTGAGCTAATGGTTCTATTGCAAGTGCAAACAATAGCGAGGATAAAGGACAACCTTGTCTGCAGCCTCGGAATAAATTAAATTTTGTTGATAGCATTTGATTTGTTAGTATTCTGGCTGTTGGATTAGTGTATAATAATTTAACCCAAGTAATAAACTTCTCTCCCAACTTAAAAGTTTCCATAATCAAAAACAAGTAAGACCATTCCATCTGGTCAAAGGCTTTCTCCGCATCTAACGATATAATTACTAGGTCTTTATTAATACCTCTTTTTGAATATATAATATTGAATAATCGTCAGATTATATGAGGAATATCGTTTTGGTATAAATCCTGTTTGATCCGGGTGAATTAATTTATTAATAACTGTGCTTAGTCTGTGCTAATATTTTGGTTAGTATCTTTTGATCAGTATTTAAAAGAGCTATAGCTTTATATGATCCTGGGTCATCCAGATCTTTGTCTATTTTAGGTATAAGTGTTATAATAGATTCATTTAACGTTTCTGGTGGGTATAAATGTATTCATAGAGTATCTTCAAACGTGGTGCAATCAGATCATAAAATGTTTTATAAAATACCGAACCAATACCATCTGGTCCCGGTGTTTTACCATTTTTTAATGATCTGATAGATTCTTCGATTTCTTTTACTGATATTTCAGCATTTAGTGATTCTCTATTTTGTGAATCCAACCCATTCAGATTACATTTTTATTTTAAATGCTTCTATTCCTATCTTGATTTCTGTCGTTTTAGCTGAATATAAATTTTTATAATATTGCAAAAATCTCTCATTAATATCTTTGGGTTGTACTAATGGTTCGCCATTGTATGATTTAATCCTATGGATTATTTTTTTCTCCCTCCATTTTCCGTAATTGACGAGCAAATAATTTTTGAGGTTTATCACCAAATTCAAATTGTAATTGTTTAATATATTGATTGAGTTTCACAACTTGATCTGAGTATATTTTAATTTATATTTCAGTGCAGCGATTTTGTTATGTTTTGTTATGGATGATTAGCAGCATTCTCTGTGTCTAATTATTTAATCTCCTTTTCCAATTCCTGTTGTTCCCTCCAATTCTCTTTATCATAAAATGCTTGAGAAGAAATCATAATTCCACGTGCATATGCTTTAAAAGTTTCCCATAATAGGGAAGAAGATATTTCCGGTTTATCATTTATTTCAAAGAAAATCTTGATCTGTTCTATAATATAGTCCTGAGTTGCTTTGTTTTTTAAAATTGTTGGGTTAAATCTCGATTGTCCCTGTTTTTCCGTTTTACCATTTATTTTAATCATAAATGTTAAAGGTGCGTGATCTGAGATTGTAATATTATGGTATTTTGAATTATAAGTAAATGAGATAAGTTTAGCGTCAACCAAAAAATAATCTATTCTTGAATAGGTTTTATGTACAGGTGAATAAAATTAATATTCTCGTCCAGTTGGATTTTCTACTCTCCAAACATCTTTAATATTACTAGTATCCATACATGCATTTAATAAGTCACTGGAGTGGGATTTGGTTTTCCTATGTCTTGTGGATCTATCTAAATAAGAATCTAATGTACAATTTAAATCTCCTCCAATTATTAAGTTATGTTGTGCTATTTCCGGGATGTTATTAAATATTTTCTTCAAGAATAGTGGACTATCAAAGTTTGGTCCATATACATTGACAAAAATCATTTTTTGTGCATTTATTTCTCCTATTATAATAATGTATCTACCGTCACTGTCAGTTATAGTTGATGTATGTTTTAATAAAGTGCCTTTAGGAAATAATGTTGCTACGCCTCTGGATTTGTGTGTTAAAGAAGAATGATACGTTTTATCTATCCATTTAGCTTTCAGTCTATGCTCGGCATCTTTTTTTAAATGTGTTTCTTGAGTAAAAATCACATCAGCTTTAATTGCTTTTAGATGTGCCAGTACTTTACCTCTCTTAATTGGTTCATTAATACCTTTAACGTTCCAGCTACAAAACGTTATTCCTTCATTCCCCTTATTCATTTTTAAATCTTGCATCTTTTGTCTATGGGGGTCTATAATAGAGCAAATGGTTCAGTTCGACAGACCCGACCTTACACCCGAACTCCGAATAGACGAATTTTAAGACCCTTGAATGTCTCTCACGTGTATATCTCCTTTGATCCAATTTGTAACTCCATTCAAACTGAAAATAATAATGATAGATTATAATAGAGAAGAAAAGAGGATAGGTTAAGAAATTAGTATTGTGCACAAAGAAGGAAAAAACTACATCTAGTGTTAGTGTAGTTAGTGCTAGCCATACTAGCATGGCTAACCATCTACCGACTTCCGTAGTTGATGTTACCAACTTAACCAGCTCCTTGGTCTCTTGGAATTTTTATTCTACCGGTATTTTACCGGGGATATTAGATTTTAAAATATTCGGGTTCCAATAGTCGGAAATGTGAAGATACATATATTTAAAACTTGTTTGAAAATATAATAAAAAAACAAAAAGAAAGGAAAAAAGAAAATAAAAATAAAAATTACTAATAAAAAAGAAAAAAGGTTTCCAAGGAGGGCAAATGAAATCAAACTCTACATTTGACTCTAATCATTCCATTTTCAGTAAGTATTAGTCATTCGTGATAATTATTAACTCTGATTAGTAAAGAAACTACGCTATAATTTTAGTATTTATTAGTTATTTGTATTAGTAGTGCAGTTATACTAATTATTAGTATCCATGGGAGAGTTTCTGATCCACATCTTTCTCCAGCTTCCTTAGTCACGACTTTAATTCCATCCAGTCCTGCAAAGTCAGTTTATTCAATGATGAAGTTCAGTTTTAAAAGTATTATTCAAGCATCCTCTCGAACCTTAATCTTCTGGGCAAAGTCCAATGCTTCCACAGGGTTGGTGAAAAGGTGTATCACTCGCCACTTTTCTGCCCACGGAGCACCCCTCAAGCTACTCTCAGACAATGGAACTCAATTTTCCAGCCAGCTCTTTAAGGATTTCACGAAATGCTGGGATTTTCACCACACCATCATAGCCCCGAGTACCTGATTAGTCCAACGGCCTGGCCGAGCGCGCAGTAAGAAGTGCAAAAGAACGAATGGAACGGCTCTGATGTCGATCTCGACCTACTCAACCTACGGAACATTGTCCACGGCCCTCTCCTGGGATCTTCGGCCGAACGACTCGTGTCACGGCGAACCCGCTCCACCCTGCCTATGTCCAAGCAACTGCTAGAACCACAAGTTCGCGCGCCGTCGGCGATCCAATCCCAGCTCCAACACCGCCGAAACATACAAAGAAAATACTATGATAAAACCAGTTCTCCGCTTCAACTGCTCAACAAAGGACAGGTTGTCCGCGTACGGTCGCTCAGAGGCTAAGACCGCCTCGGAGTCATTCTGGGGTCAACTGCGGAGCCACGCTCATGCCTGGTCAATGTTAACAATGGCATCTATCGACGCACCCACCATCACCTCCTCCCGGCTAATGAACCAGCACCTTCCCGTCCTTAGCCTGACCAGCCTGTCGGTCTTCCCTCATGCTCCATGAATGCCACTCCAGCAATGCCAGCACCATCCCTGCCTTCCCCGGTGCCCCCATCTCCACCGGTGTCTTCTCCTCTGCGTTCACCCAATAAGGGACTTGCTTCTTCTGAGAAGGATGAGGCGCACGAGGGGTACCACCGTCCACGTGCAGGATGTGTCTGTAAGCCGAACCCGCAGATTGGAAAGTTCACCGGACTATACTTGAACTGTGCATGGCCCGTTTTGTTTTATGTGCTCATATATGCACAAGCATGTACAAGTAAAATAAGAAACATGCAAAATATATACTCCACTAACCACTCTATATATGCTTTGCTTCTTTAAGAGGGATGTAGATTAACCTTTATTAATCCATGCCATTTATCATTTCCACTACACATATATGCATGCCACCCATTACATGGTATTACGGTACTACACGTTACTACACTAACAAGGTCAGCCAGCTCTCGGAAGCCACGCCGAGCTGGGTATGAATGGCTGGCAGTTTAAATGTTCTGGATTACTTGTGGAATAAAGACTAATCTTTCACTGTGTATGTTGTCTTGGATTATTCACAAACACTGGTCAATTCGTCCCTTCACATCCAAACCACCCCCTCCCCTAGTACTTTCCCTTGCAACTACAGGAAATGCTACACTTGTCGCTTTACCTCCATCCAAGGACCCAAGCAGTCTTTGCAGGTGAGGCAGAGGTTCACCTGCACCTCCTCCAACCTCATCTATTGCATTCGCTGTTCTAGATGTCAACTGCTCTACATCGGTGAGACCAAGTGCAGGCTTGGCGATCGCTTCGCCCAACACCTCCGCTCAGTTTGCAATAACCAACCTGATCTCCTTGGTGACTCAGCACTTCAACTCCCCCTCCCATTCCGAATCCAACCTTTCTGTACTGGGCCTCCTCCATGGCTAGAGTGAGTCCCACCGCAAATTGGAGGAGCTGCACCTCATATTTTTGCTTGGGTAATTTACACCCCAGTGGTATGAACATTGACTTCTCCCATGTTAGGTCGTCCTTGCTCTCTCCCTCCTTCCCTTCCCATCTCTCCCACAGCCTACTGTCTCTGCCTCTTCCTTTCTTTTTCACGCCCCCGCCCCCCACATCAGTCTGAAGAAGAATCTTGGAACCGAAACATCACCTATTCCTTCAGTCCATAGATGCTGCCTCACCAGCTGAGTTTCTCCAGCATTTTTGTCTACCTCCAATTATTTGGACTTGGTCAGTGAACATATGAAAAATTAGAAAGTAAGTTTAGCCATAAACGAATGAGGTAGACAACTTTTCCCAGCAACAAATCCAGGCTCAAAGAGAAGAGATTTTAACAAAGTTCTCTTGGGGATCCTTGTAAGAAAAAGAGTTGCTTTGCAGATAATGACAAACGGGGACCCTCTGTCGACGACTGTCTCTTCCAGCCGACAAACCACTTATCTTGCACCACAGATTGTTCCCCATCAGCTGCCTCGTGTTGCTAGAGTTCCAGCTTTAAGACACCTATTTTGGCCAGGAATTTGTCCACATTAAGTATTGCCATTACGTGAACTAGGCTCCCTGGCTATTACACATGGTTAGCTGATGGTTTGCTAGGTCACATTCCTATCCAGTATTTGAAATAGCCTGACTTTAGATAATACTAGTTGTATTTTGGGTTCATCTCTGGTGGCATGCCACCCATGTGCGCAGCATGGTGGCACAGCGGTGGAGTTGCTGCCTTACAGCGCCAGAGACATGGGTTTTATCCTGATACGGGTGCTGTCTATGCAGAGTTTGAACGTTCTTACCATAACCTGCGTGGATTTTGTACGGGTTCGCTGGTTTTCTCCCACACTCCAGAGACGTACAGGTTTGTAGGCTAATTGGCTTGGTATAATTGTAACCTCCCACCTCTCCCTCAGCCCTCGGGCCCTGGCATTCCCTCTATCTCTATCTCCCTCCCCCACCCCAGTCGCACCAGCTTCTCATTTTCACACCACAAACAGCTTACAATGGCTTGTTCCCTTTATCATCGATACTTTTTTGCATATCTTTCATTCATTGTTCCTTATCTCTCCACATCACCGTCTATATCTCTCGTTTCCCTGATCCCTGACCAGTCTGAAGAAGGGTCTCGACCCGAAACGTCGCCTATCTCCTTCGCTCCTTAGATGCTGCTGCACCCGCTGAGTTTCTCCAGCTTTTTGTGTACCCCTGGTATAATTGTAAATTGTCCCTATTGCGTAGGGTAATGCTAGTGTATGGGGACCGCTGGTTGGTGTGGACTCGGTGGGCCGAAGGGCCCATTTCCGCACTGTATCTCTAAACTAAACATTCTGCGTCCTTCCTTGGCATCGTCCAGGAGGTGGGGATAATGCTGTGAGATTTTGAGACAAATCTAAACATTCTCAGGTAAAGTACACAGTCGTCATACACTCTGTAACCTGGAAGAAAATCTCAAGAAAAGGAGTGCAACTTTTACATTGTTTTGTGGTTTAGATCGAGCAATAAGCTCCCCCTGACATGCTCCCATGTTGCATCGGCTTTATATTCCTTGTCTACGTCTCCCCCCACCACCCCCCCCAGCATCGAGGGAACTGATTCCGCAGTCTCCAACGAAGCCAGTGACCACAGAAGTGATTTCCATTGTTTAATAGGAACCACCAGGGGGCGCCGCACAATGGCAGCCTCGCCAACAGTCTGTCTGTCTTTCCGTCTTTTTTGTTATTCTTAGTGTGTTTTAAAAGTTTGTGTCAATGTCCTCTGGTTTGTTTTATGTGGGGAGGAGGTTGGGGGAAACTTTATTTTCAATCTCTTACCTTGGCGGAGATGCGTTTGTTTTCCGGATCGTACCTCCGGTTGCTCTGCGGTCTACCATCATGGAGCTGGAGATCTTTCAGGAGGACTGACTTCCAGCCCCACCGCGGGGGCATGGACTTGCTATCGGAGCCGATCCCTTGCCTGGGATCAATGCTCCAACCGTGGCCTGCGGATTTCAACATCGAGAAGCTTGCAGCTCGGATAGAGACCGATGTTGGGAAGCTCCAGATGATGCAGAAGGTTCGACCAGCCCCGACCCGGGGTTGATCGCCTCAGCGCGGAGGAGCTGAGACCCCCCCCCGGAGCTTGATCGCCCCGGCGTGGAGGGCCCGACCGCCGGCTACGAGAGCCAAGATCGTCCCGTCAACAGAAGGCGCAAGGCCCCCGACTGCGGGAGAACAAAGAAGGGAGAGATTTAATTTTATTTTCGCCTTCCATCACAGTGGAAAATGTGGAGGAGTCACTGTGGTGGATGTATATGTTAAAATATATTTTGTGTGTCATGTTGCTTTTTATTGGTGTGAGGACTGCATGGCAAATCAAATTCCTCATATGTTGCAAAACAAGGCAAATAAAGTATGATTATGATTAATGCACAGCTGTAGCCCTTTCATAGTTTTTATTGTTTAGTATTTTTATTCGAAGCAAAACAAAACAGGAAGCCTGATTTGAGAATATTGTGTTCAAAATATGTGATTGCAGTATACTTACAAATGAAGCCTTGCTATTCAACCTCAAATTTTTTTCGATCTATCAGAATTGTAATATAGAATGGGAGAAAGGATGAATTATCTCTGAACCATTTCAAACTAAAGTCAAAACCTCTGACAGTTTAAATGTAGCTTTATTGTGAAAATTCATATGTAGCTGTTATGTTGTTGTTTGTTGGCCCATGCAGTTTATTTAATTTTAGTAATTGTTATTATTGTTGCAATGCAATATGTTCCCAATATTTTTGTTTCGGTCAAGTGGGTTTGTGGACCTTAGAGGGTTGATATCACTTCTGCGAACAGTTGACAATTTCTGAAAAAGACTCCCTGGATATTGCTATCTGGGCATGGATGTCTGGATATCTGATGCTTTGTGCCTCTGCTTGAAAACAAACAAGCTATGGGTACCTGAGCTTTTCCTCCCTTGTTAGTAATAGGGCTGGCATCTCTTCAGAACTGAATGCATCTTCATCGTTCCCTCAGGTTTAATCTGTTGGCTGATCGCGTTCACATAAAATACGGAGAAAAAAACAAAAATGCTGAGTTGCAATAATATTAATGCTTTAGTTGGTTGTGATTTTCACTTTGAAAATCATATCCTGGAGTGAATGACTGCGTGCAAAAAGAAGATCGTGCAATTTTTAGTATTCCTGACTCAAACATTAGAAAGATTCTAGTTTGTTGGCAATGTCAAAATTTACCCGTTGTTTTTGACAAAGGGATTGGATTAAAATGCCCAGTCAGAAGTAACAACGCCATATTCTGTGAGCAAGTTCCTCATATACATCTCAGATTAGTGGAAAAAACTCCCATTGGTTTTTAGATACATCTGAACCGATGTGAGCTTGTGTCAAAGGCCATTTTAACCCCATTAGAAAAAAAGGTGAATACTTGCTTTACAGAATCATCAAAACTCACACAGAAATAAGCCATTTGGCTTATCCTAGTGCCAGCACAATGAAAGAGCTATTTCATTTCCTCATTTAACCCTCCCTATTCTCCATAAATTGCAGATTAGTTCTCTTCAGAAATGCATTCAATTACATTTTGTAAGATTATATTAAATCTGATCCCATCAGAATTTCAGTTTATATGTTCCTATCTTATTAAACCAGTGTGTCCCAAATTTCTCATATCATTTTTCATTGAATTTCATGAACAACCACTCGTTTCTACCAGGACTATTGCCAAAGGAAATAATGTCTCTCTCCTTGGTCCTCATACATTTAGCTTCCCCTTAACCTCAGCTCTGAGGAAAGCAATAATGAAAACATTTGGTGGTGCAGTGGTAGAGCTCTGCAGCTGAGAAATTTAAATTTGAATAATTAAATAAACCTGGACTCCAGAATAAAAGCTAGTTTCAATAATGGTATTGTAAAACCTTCATTAACAGCCTTCGGGGCAACAAGTCTAAATTTGCATGGTATGGCTTGTTTGTGACTCTAGAGCTACCAATGTGGTTAACTTTTTTAACTGTCTTGTTAGTTCAGGTTCACTTGGGAATGAAAAATAAATGCTTATAAATGAACATAGAACAATACAGCACAGGAACAGGCCCTTCTGCCCACAATGTCTGTGCTGAACATAATGCCAAGTTAAACAAACCTCTTCTGCCGGGTTTAATATTTATAATATAGGTTTAACAGATGTTACAGACATCGTAAGGAAACGTGTGGAGGAGTGTGTTCCCACAAAAAAACACCTGAGTTTCCTGACAAGAAGCCTTGGATGAACCAGGAGATCTACATTCTTCTGAGGACCAGATCCTGATGATGCAGAGGTGTACAAGAAGTCCAGATATGTTCTTGATAAGGCAATGAAAAAGGCTATATGTATGTATATATGTATGTATATATAAGTGTGTATATGTACGTATATATGTGTATATGTGTGTGTATGTATACGTGTGTGTATACGTGTGTGTGTATATGTGTGTGTGTGTATGTGTATATGTGTGTGTGCATATGTATGTGTGTGTATGTGTATATGTGTGTGTGTGTGTGTGTATATGTGTGTGTATATGCGTGTGTGTGTATGTGCATATATGTGTGCGTATGTATATATGTGCGTATGCATGTATATATGTGCATATGTATGTATGCATATGTATGTATATATGTGTGTGCATGCGTATGTGCGTACATATGTATGTGCGTGCGTATGTATGTGTGCCTGTGTGTGTGCGCGCATATGTGCATGTGTGTGTATATATATGTGTGTATATGTGTTTATATATGTGTGTATATATGTATGTATATGTGTGCATATATGTATATGTGTGTATACGTGTGTATATATGTATGTACATGTGTGTGTATATGTATGTATATATGTATGTGTATATATATGTATGTATTTCTATGTGTGTATGTGCGTGTATATATATGTGTGTATGTACATGTGTACGTGTATATGTTTATATGTATGTATATATGTGTGTGTATGTACATGTGTATATGCATATGTGTGTGTATATATATGTGTGTGTATGTATGTGTGTATGCATATGTGTATATGTATATATGTGTACATGTATAGGTGTATATATGTGTGTATATGTGTATATGTGTGCATGTATATATATGCGTGTGCGTATATGTATATGTATATTATATAAATGTATGTATATGTATGTATATGTGTGTATGTGTATATGTGTGTGTATATGTATGTGAGTGTATGTGTATATGTATGTATGTATATATATGTGTGTGTGTGTATATGTGTGTGTGTGTATATATGTGTGTGTATGCACATGCGTATATGTATATATGTGTATATGTATGAATGTGTATGTATGTATATGTATATGTATATATGTATATATATGTGTATGTGTGTATGTATTTTTAATGTGTATATATATGTATGATATATGTGCATATACACATACACATAATATATACACATACACATATGTAATTATTTGTGGGTATCTATATATATACACACACACTGAATCTTTTTTTCTTCTTTATTATATTGTTTACAGTGTACTGTTTACATATTCTGTGCTGCAAGTAAGAAGTTCAGTGTTGTATCTGGGGCATATGACAATAAAATTCTTGATGCTTGCCTATTAATTAAATATATATCACTCTGTCAGCAGCTGATGGGAGCCTCTTCCAATAATTTGAGTCGTACACAGAAGTGCTTGTTCAGAGAACGTAAATTTATAACTTGACACTGGGCTTTGTAGTCTCGCACATCTCCCAGAAATCAAGTTGGTCTCGCATACATAGGTCTATCGCCATCGAACCTAAATCATACTAGTGTTTATTGAGATCATTTCTGGGTACAATCATGCCACTCCAGAAATTAACTGAGCGAGTCACGTATCAGTTTTGCAGTTTGCCCTTCAACTAAACACATAATGTGATAAGTCCCTGTTTTCAGACCCATTCTTCCGAGAAACAATTGTTATCAGTCATTCCCAGAATAATTCATAGCTTTCATAGTTTTTTTTTGGCTTGTAGCAGTTCGATATATAGTGTTCGATAATAGTGTTTCTTTCATGGTCAGAAACACTATTATGCAACAGTATTGGTTAATTGAAAGCAGGATGTCAACTTAAGGATATAGCAGACAATAAGAAAATAAGATGCGCTTTGGTACAAGGAGATAAACGCAAAGTGCTGGTGTAACTCAGCGCATCAGGCAGTATCTCTGGAGCAAATGGATAGGTGAGGTTTTGGGTAGGGACCCTTATTGAGACTGAAGAAATATTAAACATCACCTATCCTTTTTCTCCAGAGATGCTACATGACGCGCTGAGTTAATCCAGCACTTTGTGTCTATCTTTGGTATTAACCAGCTGTTGCAGTCCTTTGTTTCTTCATTGCAAAGAGGTTGGACTCAAAAATATAGGGAGTTACTGCTCCAGTATTCATTTACTGAATTGATGACAATGTGGGTATGAAGCGCACGCATGATCTTATAGAACCATAAAGGAGGCTTTGGAAAGCATTTGGCTTTAATCTGTCAGCAAACTGAAATTTAGAGATGCCATAAAAAACAACATTTAAACCTGTGCCTATGTAGGTATAAGGAACAATACTATGCTATGCATGGCTAGGATATAATCACTTTCATGTATCAGAATCATAGCTTTCCAATTGCATTCCTCTTGAACTAAATGTGTTTGTGCTTTGTAAATGGAAACGTTTTAGCGTATCATTTGGTCGGTCTCCTCACTTTTTGCATGTTCTTGATATTTACCTTGTACAAATACTTGGACAGTAAACTGGACTGGAACAGACACGCTGAGGCCCTGTACTAGAAGGGACAGAGCTGGCTGTACTTTTTGAGAAGGGTCCGCTTCTTCTACGTCTGCAGTAAGACGCTGCAGATGTTCTACCAATCGGTGGTAGCCAGTGCTACCTTCCTCGCTGTTGTGTGCTGGGGCAGCAGGGCGAAAGCCGCAGATGCCAACAGGCTCATCTGGTAGGCTGGATGTGGAGTTGGATTCATGGGAGGTAGTCTTGGAGGGGAGGAGCTCGTCAAACTGCGGAGCATTTTGGACAATACAGCTTACCCCCTCCATGACACACTGATCAACGTGAGGAATACCTCCAGCAGCAGACTGGTTCCACCAAGATGCAGGACAGAATGCTACAGGAGATCCTTTTTCCCTGAGACTATCAAACTGTACAACTCCTCCTCCTTCCGTCGTGGGGTGTCCAAATCTTTGTCTTTGGATTACCCATCTAGAAACTTGCTGGAAGAAATGCAAAAGGGCTTGCCAGTTTCCATGTTCATTGCTCATTTGCAACTGAATCATCTCATGGTGGTATACCAACTCGTGAATACTTGGAGCACGCTAACTCCATCAGTATGCAATCATTATTGTCAAGGATTCTTGTGATCTATTCTCCATGATTACTGGGTGGATGATAGCTAAATTCCTAAGAACATTTTGCATGGTGAACTGCCTACTGGGTCACAAACTGTTAACGTCTTTACCTCCTGGACAAGGACAGGTGCATGCAAGCTATGAAAATGTGGGACATTGACACAAGCAACTGGAAGATGGTTGCTGATGGTCAAGTCATCTGGAGGTTAGCTACTCAGGGCAACACTGAGGAGCTGGCAATCAAAGTTCAGCAGGCTGAGCAGAGAAAAACATCATCTTTCTCAGATGCATCAAACAAAATTAGACCACAAGACAAATCTAGGCAAAAATCTTAAAACAGTTGTAGTTTCTGTTGAGATGTGGGAAAATAAATTAATCATTGCAGCTTCCCTTTTATATCAAATTAAATCTAAAATCTATGCTTATCCTCTGATGTGCTGCCTTGACTTTCTTTCAAACTTTTTTTCTCAGAAATCCCTTTGCTCTCTGCATGTGTGTATTCCTTTCAGAGTATAATCACCGCAGCAATATTGTTTTAAAATGCATTACCTCACAGCAAGATTGAAGTAATCTGTCACTTTTTTTCCCCAATTCTCACATCTCCTAAATGTTTCTTTTCAATATTCTTTGCTTTTCTAAATTATTGTCTCTCCCATTGGACCAATTCTATTCACTTTGCATACCATAAGTTTCAGTACTGCCTCTGGGGTTGTATCCAAACTATAGATATGCAAAGTGAATTAAATTGGCCTTATACTCACTTTTGAAACACATCACTAGTCACAGCATTTGAGGTACTTTAAAACTTCTCTTAATTCTTTTTTTCACTTCTAAACCTTTTCCCCCAGTCTGTTCTACGCCCACTGAATCTATTATCAATCTTTTTAATACTCTCCCATGAGGTGTCATGTCAAAGACTCATTTAAACTTAATATATAAATCTACAGCAAATTCTCCACTTAACCTGTTTATAATTTTTTCAAAGAATTCTTAAGTTTATCAAGGATGGTTACTTTTTTTGAAGTCCATGCTGCTCACTTTCTCCCCATCTAGATGTTTGATAAATCTGGGCCGTATTTTGCTCTCAAAATAAGTGTAATTATTTCTGTAGAGATGTGCAACAACCAGATACATAGTTAATGCCCAATGTTGACATTCAAATCACACCAATTACCATTAGCAGAAAATCGCAATTCATTGCCTGAGACAGGATTGAAATGCATCAAAGACCAGTAAGTGTTTTTTATTATGCAGTACATTTGCACTAAACTCATCATAGTTCAGCTGTGGAGAAGCACAGGGAGAGGCACATCAGCCAACAATGTCTGTTCTGAACATGATACCAAGAACAACTCTTATCCGCCTACCCTCCATTCCCTGCATATCCATGTGCATATCCAAAAGTCTCTTAAATAGAACTATGGTACCTGCCTACGTCAGCCACCATCACCGGAGTAAAAAAATGAGCCCTGCACATCTCCTTGAACCTTTACCCCTCTCACATCAAAGCCTCACCCTTTAGTATTTGATTTTTCCATCTTGGTAAAATGATCTGACTGTCTGCCCTATCTATGCCTCTCGTAATTTTATATATTTCTATCATGTCTCCACTCAGCCTCCAGCATTCCAGAGAAAACAATCCAGTCTGCCCAGCAACTCCCTGTAATACCTCCTGGTCCAGACAGCATTCTGGTAAACTTACTTTACACTCTTTCCAAAACCTCCACATCCTTCCTGTAATGGGGCAACTAGAAATGCATGCAATTCTCCAAATGCAGCATAAAATTCATGTAAAGCTGCACCATGTCTCTTTTCAGGGAGTTATGGACAGTCCCCAATTCCTCTATACTTTTAAGGGTCTTGGCACTAATTCTATATTTTCTCTTTATATTTGTCCTCCCAAAGTGCTTAACCTCATATTTACTCGGATTAAAATCTATCAGCCATTTATCCACCCATTTCTGTAGCTGATCCATATCCCGCCGAATGCTTTGACAGCCTTCCTCTTGGTCTGCAACTGCAGCAATCTTGGTGCCGTCTGCAAACTTACTAACCGACCTGTTTACATCCAAGTCATTTATCTATATCACAAACAACACAGATCACATAGTTCTTGCCTGATTATTGTCCTTCCACCATGACCCTCTGTATTCCATCAGAAAGCCAGTTAAGAATCCATACAACCAAGTCATTGTTAATCCCATGTAACACTCTTTTGGATCAGCCTACCACAAGGTCATTATCAAATGTCTACTTAAATCCATGTAGACAACATTCACCTTCCAACCCTCATCAATCACCTTTGTCACTTCTTCAAAAAATTAAATCAAGTTCATAAGACACGACCTACTGCATACAAAGCCACTCTGACTGTCCCCAATTAACCCATTCTGTACCAAATGGAAGTAACTCCTATCCGAACAATCCTCTCCAATAGCTTCCCTACCACTGATGTAAGGCTTACTGGCCTACACCCTGGATTCTCTCTACTTCACCTAAAATAAAGAAACAACCTTAGCTACTCTCCAATCTCCTGGGACCTTGCTTGGGGCTAGAGGAGACACAAATATCTTCGTTAAGGCTCTCACAATCTCGCCTCTCTCAATAACCTGGGATAGCAAAACATTTGGACAAGAACATGCATTGGAATGGTTTAGAGGGGTATGGGCCTAATGCAGGCAGATGGAACTAGTGTAGATGGGGCATATTGGTTGACGTAGGCAAGTTGGGCTGAAGGGCCTGTATCCATGCTGTATGACTGCCTATAAATATGGATAAGGCCATGTTTGGTGTGCAAAGTGACAAAATAGGTATGGTCTGGTCTGGAAGTTTCTTTCATCTCCATTACCATGATGCAAAATAACAAGCTGAAGGTCTGGTTTTATGTAGGCCAATTAACATACTCCATTGGCTTAAATTTGGCTAATGAATACAAGAATGTGTCATGATCACGTCAGCAGACAGCAATGTTTGTTTGCAAAGCTGTTCTTTTAATTTCAAACTGATTATTGTTTGCAATGTACATTGGACAGGTATTCTGTAGACTGGTTCATGTTTGAATGTTATATACCTGTTATATCCATAATTTTACGACTCCTGAATAATGCATAACAATCCCCATGGCCACCCAGTTTTACCCTATCAGAACCATCTCCCTTCCCATATCCCTGTAGCCTCTTCGGTCTCCAACCTGAAACGTTGACGCTGATTCTTTTCCCATGGAGGCTGCCCGATCTGCTGAGTAATTCTAGCAACGTTTGCATTTACTTTTAAAAGCGTAGATGTTAATGACTGCCAATCAATGTTTTAACACTGTGAATTAACATTTAAAATTATGGACACTCATTCCTCCAATTAGAGCCTTTAGGGATTTTAAAGATGTTGTATGCAAAACACATTAATTTTATTTTTCTTTGTCTTTCTGTTTCATTTTCTGGGTTTTCAATTTAATCTTTTCTCCTCGCTCTTTATTTTAGTTTCTATACTTAATTTTATATTGTTTTCATACATTTCATAGTGAAAACCATACATGCAATTACAGAAGATAAAAGGAGCCAACATTATCTATGTTGGCCTGCTCTTAAGGTTCAATACATCTCAACATCAGCCTTTCTATTGATTCCTCAATTCTTGATACCAAATGGATACAGGAAAGGCTAGAGGGCCCAACATCACTAGATTCAACCTCCAGAACCTGGAGCTAAACATTTCCAGTGTAGCTACAAGACCATCAACTTCCTGGAACTGGAGAAAATTGGCCCATTGTGCACTGTCCATAAAAGTCAAGATCAATTGCATCGTGTTACTTATATCCCTATTAATCTACACATAGTCAGCAGTAAAGCATTGAATGGTGTTATTGACAGTGTCATCATATATTACCTTTAAACTTCCTCATTGATGCTCATTTTGGATCTACCAGAACCATTCAACTCCAGACTTCATGACCTGCATCTAAACTTGTCCTAAAGAGCTAAATTGCAGAAACATAGAAATTAGGTGCAGGAGTAGGCCATTCGGCCCTTCGAGCCTGCACCGCCATTCAATATGATCATGGCTGATCATCCAACTCAGTATCCTGTACCTGCCTTCTCTCCATACCCTCTGATCCCTTCAGCCACAAGGGCCACATCCAACTCCCTCTTAAATATGACCAACGAACTGGCCTCAACTACCTTCTGTGGCAGAGAATTCTACAGATTCACCACTCTCTGCGTGAAAAACGATTTTCTCATCTCGGTCCTAAAAGACTTCCCCCTTATCCTTAAACTGTGACCCATTGTCCTGGACTTCCCCAACATCGGGAACAATTTTCCTGCATCTAGCCTGTCCAATCCCTTAAGAATTTTGTAAGTCTCTATGAGATCACTCCTCAATCTTCTAAATTCCAGCGAGTACAAGCCGAGTCTATCCAGTCTTTCTTCATATGGAAGTCGTGCCATCCCAGGAATCAGTCTGGTCTGAAACGAGATGAGAATGACAGCCAATAATCTGATTTCAGAAAAGGGAGCATTATTTAAATATTCCTGGTTTTCTTCCTTTGAATTCACTCTTTTTTCCCAATCCTGTTTAACATCTACCTTCATTGGCATTCCCGTAACATTACCATCTTATTAGATCTTTCCACGTAACGTTGTATTCTGGATAGGTCTTTGAATAATTTTCTCATCACAGTTTTGGGTCAATCAAGAGCACCCATCCCCTGCCCAGAAAAATATATTCCCTCCCTAATTGCTTCTCAACATCACCACCAAAACACATCTCATCCTCCAGGTGCTTTTATGCTCAGTTGCTATCAGCCTACTTTCTTAACTTTTACCTCTCCATTGCCTTTCAATTATTTACCAAGCCACTGTGTCTGATCAGTTTCTACTTGTATAACTTGGATCTGATGACTCAATGCTCAAATACATAACAAGCTTTTAATTTTATCAGTGTATCCCTAGATCCCTCCCATGATTTGCTGATATTTCAGGATTATTCTGAAGGCTAAAGGACCTCCCTACTATCCCCAATGACAAACTATGTTTGTAAACCCTATCTGTCCCTACCCCTCCCTCCATTTTCCCTCTATTCTCATGCGAGGAGCTCTTGGATGTTTTCAGATTTAATTTATTGTTTTAGTATGTTTAATAACAACTGAGATTATGTCGGTATTGTGGATAAAGCTTAGTTGAATCAGCTTAAGGTCTTAAATGATAGCCTGGGCGGATTGATGAATGTAATGAAAGTATAGGTTTATCATAATGGAGCACTTCAGTGATGAGAAGTAATTCACAATGGCACAGATCTTATTTCAAATAGAGGGAAGTTAACCACTTCTAGAGTGGCTTGGCTTATAAACAAACAAGACTAGAAAAGATATTATAGGCAGGGTGCAAATATGACAAAACCAAACCAAAAATACTGTAAAACCTCAGCAGGTCAGGCAGCATTTGTAGAAAGATAACCTGGTCAGATTTCTGGTCTGAGACCTTTCTCCACCCTGTTCAGTTCTGGCAAGGAGTCGTCGACCCAAAATGTAACTGTTTCTCTTCCCCCCAAATGCTGCTAAACCAGTTGAGTGTTATTGACATTTCTGTTGTTGTTTCTGATTTCCAACAATCACCCTTTTCTGTGATATGCAAATATAACTTCACGTTGCTGGAATTTTGCCATGATGAAGGACCTGAATTATATGAATTTCCAGAGATGAAATGTCCATGCCATGAGGGTGTATTGAGGGTAATCACTTAGTTGCAGAAGCTAGAAGCTCCAGCAAAAGCCACCGAGTCAGGTGAAGATTCCAAGTACACTGTTATAACTTAAGTGAAATCTTGTGTTCATATTCATCTCAGACTTGGATCTTCAGGCAGGTTCCAGTTTTGTTGTTTGATGGCCAGAAATATCTGGTCTGTTATCGGCTGATCCTTACTTATAAAGAACAAGATATTCTCCGATGTTCTCCGATATTCAGAATGATCTCTTTGTTACTTTTCTCCTCTCATGCACTTTTCTCCTCATTCCTTCATAATGTGATCAGAAAATTAAAAGCAAGATTTTCTGCTAAATGCTGGTACATAGCCAGGTCCTGACTTAACTTCCAATGTTCTGACTGACTGCTGCTCAAATTAGCATAGGAGGATATAAGATAGACACAAGATTTTAGAGATCACAATTCTGATCTTTTCAAGAGTATTTTATTGTCATATGTCCCAGATAGGACAATTAAATTCTTACTTGTTGCAACAGAACAGAATATGTAAACATAGTACATAACAGGAGAAGAAACAAAGTTTAGTATGTGTACACATACTCAATAAATGACAAATGAGTTTGACTTTTCAATGCAATTGACATAAAGATCGGCACCTGAAATTTCAAAAGCATCTTCTTCAACTTTTTCTAATGTCCACTGAACTGTGCTTCACATCTATTTGAGCAGTGTAATGCCCAGCTTGTGAAACCTAACAGCTAAATTCAAGTGGTATGTCTTGTAAATTGAAGTGGCATATCTTGATATGGCAGCAGTGCAGTGGCTGCGGTAGGCGAGGGGATGACATGTTTTTCGTGTTGAGGTGTGGTGGAGTAGGCCGGTGGAGGTCCACTGCAACCAGGGATCACATTGCCCACAGAGGCGGAGGGTGTGGATCAGATATAACATGCAGCGGAGCGGAGCAGCGAGCAGAGGTGAAGGACACCGACGGCATCACCATGCCAAGCCGACCCCTGCAACACTGACCCAATGTCACAGCCTAGACAACAGGTCTTTCTGTTTGCTATATTTAAGAGGGAGTTAGATGTGGCCCTTGTGGCTAAAGGGATCAGGGGGTATGGAGAGAAGGCAGGTACAGGATACTGAGTTGGATGATCAGCCATGATCATATTGAATGGCGGTGCAGGCTCGAAGGGCCGAATGGCCTGCTCCTGCACCTATTTTCTATGTTTCAGGGAACATGAGCACGGTAAAACGATTACTCTGCAAGGCAGCATGGACTCTATGTTTCTATGACTCGATGGGTCGAAAAGGCGTCTTCCTACAAGTAAAGAAATATGGAACAATTATAACAATTGTTTGTAGAGAGTGACGCAAAATTGTATTGTTCTCGACTAGGAAGAGCTAAAATCCTCAGCAAACTGACATTTCTGTGAAGGTTTCGCCAGAATTATGATGAGCACATAGAGAATTTCAGCATGTACGATTCTTTCTGTCTCTCTTAATTGCTTTATTTCCATTTATTCCTTTTTCTCTGTCCCTTCACACGCAGTGAAGTGCTATCCAGCTCTTCAAGCCTTTCAGGTCTTTGTATTTCAACTTCCCCTCATGCATGCCCCTAATGTTAATAGCTGCATCGCTAAATCACCAATTTTTTTAATATCTCTCTACCTTTTTACTTTTAGCTCTTTAAAATCTGCCTGGTTGATCGAGTTGGTGTATATCTGAGCTTGCTGCCACATGGTTTGACAGCTCTTGGGAGGCAACTTGGGGTTTAGATTAGTGGTATATTATGAATGTCACTGTACGTCAAAGTATCTGGCAGCACGTCCTGATCTGGACTAGCTGCCAAAAATGCTCTTGGCAGCTCACAAAAGTTCCATAAGCAGAAAATACCTCTTCACGATTTCAAGAGTTAAATAAATTACTGTGGCAGGTTGATAGTTGCCTGCACTGTAGATAGGGAGGGACCAGTGAAGGAGTACCGAGTGAATTTAAAGGGGGACAAGTGTAGAATAGTGACAATATTTTGCAGGCAGACACAGAGAAGGACAATTAGAACATCTATTTAATTCCTAACATGACAATTTCAATTACAATTTAAATTTTAATATATTTAAAATATTATCATACGGTTCTAGTCACAGGAAAATAATCAGTGAGATGGAAGGCTTCAAGGGGGTTGGCTGGAATAAGGAATTGAATTATATTAGTTCAGCTATGAATGGTGGAGTATGCTTGAAGGCCTGAGTGCCCGTTCCTTCTAATTCATTTGTTTATATTTGCACAACTGCCAGTTCTTATTTTTTGGAATATTTTATTTGCAGTTGGTATATTACAAACACTTTCTTTCTGCATACTTGCATGTAGTTTAAAGAAAAACTTTATTTATTCAACAATAATTGCAACTGAAATTAAATTCCTTAATATTTTTTTGATTTGTATTATCTTTGTGATAATTCAAAAGGTATGATTACCTACATTTGCTTTATTGCCTACCTTATATTTATTTCAAAGTGCTCAGAGAATGCTAGTGAATGGTATTCAGTTAATGTGCAGGTGCTGAAAAATTGAAATAGAAAATCCTGGGGAGAGAGAGCTCAACAGGTCAGGCAGCATCTGGGAAAGAGAAACGGTGTAAGTTTTGGATCTTTGACCCTTTGCCAGAATGTTGGTGTTTGATCGGTATTCAATAAGCTAGTTGAAAGTTTTTAAGTACATGGGACTACCATAAAGCCACCAGTGTCCTTGATAACAGAGAACTGAGGAACACAAATTGGATTGAGGATTGCCTAATCGGTTACATATGGTCAAATCTCTGAGGAAAATATTTTTCCGATGAATGCAAAACATCTTTAATGAGAAAATACATGTCAATTATATACAGGTAATGAAATGCCATCATTGTGCGATGGAAATTAATGACGCAATATAAACCTTGAGTCAAATCAAGAGTGTTTAATTGTCATATGCAATGACAACGGACAATGAAATACTTTCTTGCAGCAGTGTAACAGGCCCATAATACATAGATAATATATCATAAACAAACTCAATAAATTAATAATACTAATACTAGTGCAAAAAAAAGCAAAAGCCCTTAGTGCAACTAAAGACCGCCCATAGGACACAGTTGAAGTTGGGTTTTCGTATCAAGAGCTTGATGGTTGTTGGGATAAGGTACACTTGAAACTGGTCATAGATTTCAGACTCCTATACCACCTTCCCGATGGCAGAAATGAAACGGGTACTGATGGTGAAGAGGTCAGTACCCGTGATGGACCAGGCAGTGTCCACCACTTTTTGTAATCTGCTTCATTCTTGGGGTTGGAATTGCTGAAGCAGGCACTGATGCAGCCAGTCAATGTACTCTCCACCAGTAGCAGTTGAAGAGAATATTCATCAAAATATTGACATGCCAACATCCGTGTGGCGTAATGATGCAGCGCTTGATTCGCTGCCTGACAGTGCTGGAGACACGGGTTTGACCATGACCATGGATGGTTTCTACTGAGTTTGCACATTCTCTGTGACCACCTGGGTTTTCTTGGGGTTTCCTCTCACATTCCAAAGACTTGCAGGTTTGTGGGTTAATTGGCTTCTGTAAATTGTTCCTATTGTGTTGGATACAACTAGTGTATGGATGATTGCAGACTCTGAAGGCTGAAGCGCCAGTTTCCATACTGTATCTCTTTTAAAAATCACCTCAATCCTTTAAGGAAGTGGAATTAATGGGCTTTTTTTAATGATTGCACCAATGCAAAGGACTCAGGACAGATCTTCAGAGATGAGGCACTTTAAGCTATTAACTCTCTCCACAGCCAACCTGTCGATGAAGACAGATTTATGGATACCTGGCTTTGCCCTGCTAAAGTGAACAATCAGCTTCTCGGTCTTCCTGGCAAAGAAAAGATTGTTCTGACATGGGTATAGAGCAGGGGACTGAGCATGCAGCCCTGAGGTGCTGCTGGTTAATGAGGAGGAAATGTTGTTGTCAATGTGTAGTCTGATTGTGGTCTGCTAATGAGAAGTTGTGGATCCAGTTGCATAAGGATGTGGTGAGACCTAATTCACTGTTTAATACCCAGTTTTGAAGGATGATGGTGTTGAACACCAAGCTGTAGTTAATGAACAACAGCCTGATGTATGTACCTAACATTGGATTTGTGAAACTTAAAATAACCAAATGGATAAGCATGCCAAGATTATCATTGTGACTGTACACCTGCATCAGTAAAGCTAGATTCAATCAGCTTACAGTTTTAAACACAAGATAAATGTCATCAGCGATGAGTGTTTTAAGATAAATCGGCACATCATTTTGAAAGTCTAACCAATAAATTTGGTAATAACTCCTTCAATTTGGCAGTATTATGATCACATCCTGTTTATGAAGTACCTGATTCACAGCTGTAAGATTGTATACATTTGTTCTCACTTGGATTCTGGTCATTCTGGTTAAAGTAATTTCTTACAACGTTATAATTATTTTTATTCAACTGAAAGTACATTTATAAAACAGTCATTGTGATGAATATCTGGCTAAAAATAAAATAAATAAATTCAATTTTTTAAACTAGGGCAAATTAAATATCATCTCAGGTACTAACCATTACACAACTACCAGTGTTTAAAAAACAATCTAAACAAATTTCAGATATTTAAAACCTGAATGACATCTTTGAAACCTATTAAGAAATATTTGTGAAAAAAGTCACTTACTTGCAAGGCGTGTGCTCCTGAGTAATGGCTCATCAATTATGGATTCATATCCAAGCTGTTTTAACATTTTCCATCGCATCACGGCAAAATGTATGTTTTATTTATTTTGATTTCCAGGTTAATAGGAATAGAGAGAATGATTTCCTGGGACATTTAAAGAATACTGGCAGACATTCATTTTGGAATTTAGAGACAAGTTGAACTAAGGGAAATAACTGAAGCGTAGAAACTGCTTCTAGTTAGCAATGTTTTAATTAAAAATCATGATTGCAAACTATGATTTGGTGCACACTAATGAAGGGATGCAACACAAGTTCATCATCAGTTAAATTCTTGTCATGTAGCTACTCTATAGTTCATTCTAACTTTCCTTTCAGCCAAACTTTTGCAGGTTGCTTTTTTGTATCAGTACGTTAGAAAACCTTTCTCCGGGTGCTCCGGCGTCCTCCCACATTCCAAAGATGTGCAGGTTTGTAGGTTAATTGGCTTTTGTAAATTGCCCCCAAGGATGTGAAACTGGGATAATATTGAACTACTGTATGAGTGACTGTTGGTTGGTGCGAACTTGGTAGGCTCAAGGGCCTGTTTCCTCACTTTATCTCTAAACTAAACTAAAATAGTAAGATTAAACGAGAACTCACCTGTTCGAAGTTTGATCGTTATTTTACGAGGAGTTACGATGAGGGATTACGTGAAGAACCCGCCTCACGCTGGTAACGGCATACTTCAAAGCAACGGCATGAAAAACACAGAACACCAAAGCCGGAGTAACATAGTAAGGCTCATAAAAAGACTTAGAACCACCATTTGATCATTTATTTTACGAGGGTGGGAGTGGAGGGCACGTAATCCCTCATCGTAACTCCTCGTAAAATAACGATCAAACTTCGAACAGGTGAGTTCTCGTTTAATCTTACTATTTTACTTCGGAGTCACGTGAGTGACTACGTGAAGAGTTTTAAAGCTTTCTGTGTTTTTTATGTCGTAGAATTAATCGTACGACAATCCGGCTAAGTAAACACATACATGAGAAAGCACACAAATGTTAGATCTTTTCACAATCAAGTTTTTTAATGGCTGAAAGACCATATAATACCCTCCTTATATTTGAGGGAAAAAATGATTACAAGTGACAAAAAATATCAGTGACTACACAACTGATTATAGCAATTAATAGCAAACAAAGCAGGTGATTATAGTGCTCCCAACACCGCGTGTCCAAAGCTTGTCATAGTGTGAACAGGTTTGTTGTTAGAACTTTGAAAAAGTTTCTTCTTTACTCCACCCTGCGATTTTTAAAAATATGCTCAAGAGGTACGTCCCGCCCCTTCGTCGCGGACGTAGCTGCCGCCCTGGTGGAGTGAGATTTGAAGACATCAGTGTCTATTCCCGCTAAAACCAACACCTGTTTCAACCATTTTGAGATAGTTTGAACTGAAGCTTTTGTGTGTGGCTTTTTGTGCGTAAGCAGCAATGTCTTTTCGTTTCCTCGAAAAGTGTCCGTCACTTTAATACATTGGTTCAAATGTCTAACCACACACAAAACAAGCTCAATATGAAAAGCTTGAAAGGTTACCTTTGTTCCAGATCTCCCTGGTCTACTTTGTTTGATCAGATCGTAAACATAGAATACAACATTATCTGTAGTCACATGCATACAGTCTAAACGCAACATTTGTAAAGTTTGCACTCTTTGGGCTGAGACCAGTGACATTAACATGACCAATTTCAATGTTAACCTATCCAATGACAACCCTTCAATTGGCGTCCATTCTCTAAGTAGAGCAAGTACTATGCTCACATCCCAAATCTCTGTATATCTATGTTTTGGCGGATTCATGTGAAAAATTCCTTTCATGAATCGTAATATTAATGGATGCGACCCAATTGATTTCTCACCAGTCATAAGTCCTAAATAGGACGACAAGACACTGCGTGCAGTGTTAATGGCACTGTAACTTAAATGTTGACCAAAGCGCAAATTGGCAAGGAATTCCAAAACATGAGTAACATTCACATAATCATCAGAAATATTTTGACTGTGTGCAAAATTCTTCCTATTTCTTAATATGTGTCATATATTGTTTCTGTGTGCTATCTCGCCATGATGTGCCAATAACTGTCAAGTTTGGTCCGACAATCCCAGTTCCTGTAGTGGTCTGGTCAAAACCTGCAGATTAACAAATTCATATATGCATATAATGGGTAATCTTCATTTGTTACTGGATTAGTCAAGATATCACTACAGTTAAGAATCTGCATATACGGTTCTTTAATCATATTCAGCATAACTGGGAACCAAGGTTGAGTTGGCCAATTTGGTACTACCAACAATCCGGAAGCTGAATCTTGCTCTATTTTCTTCAAGCATCTCTGGATCAGAGCAAATGGTGGAAAAGCATAAAAGAACATTTTTCCCCAGTGTAATAAAAATGCATCTACTGCAACTGCGTCCGGATCGTGTTCCCAAGACACATAATGAGGCAAGTGATGATTAAGCCTAGATGCAAACAAATCAATTTCTGGCAACCCAAATCGTCGAACAATATTCTTAAATATTGGTGGCTTAAACATCCATTTCGTATTATCTTTAAAAATCCTGGACCTTTCATCTGCTACCACATTGTCTTTACCTGAAGTATAGCTTACTGCAATCCATATCTGCCTACCAATACACCATTGCCATATCTCATTGACCAGACAATCACATGATACTGATCCAACTCTCCCCATGTGATTAATGTAAACCACAGCTGTTTTATTGTGTAATTGTATTAACACATGCAGACCTTGTTTAGCACAACAATATGCTTTAAGCCCATAAAAGGCCCCCAATAACTCCCAATAGTTAATACCATATTCTTGGAGAAACACTTGTTCTTCAGTTTTCCATCTACCTCCACAACTGGAGGATAAATCTGTGGCCCCCATCCGAGAGCACTAGCATCTGTATGTAAACCATTTCAGGCTGTTTAATCATAATATTTATTAGCAGCTTGTGGGACATTTACCTTTTTTAACCCACCATTGTAAATTCCAATACAGCTTCTTTTGTTAATTACATAGGCCTGTCAAATGGCCTGCCTTCTCTTTGAGAGCTTGTATCTTGTACCTTCGAAGATATCAATAAATATAATGAACCAAATTCTAGTGCAGGAAATGCTGCTAGCAGTTCACCAATGGTTGTCACCATTTCTCGGATGGAAGGATAAGGTTTTGAATGAGATAATGACAAGTTACCAAAATATCATCGACTTTATCTGTTGGTAAAGGTATTAACATAGTCACTGAGTTAATTACAAACCCCAAAAGTAAATTGTTTGTGCTGGCTGCAGCTGGGGCTTAATTAGATGAATTAAGAACCTTAGCTTCCACAAAGCTTTAGTAACTGAAAACTGAGTCCTCAGCTGACTCCTGATAATCACTAATGACCAGAATGTCATTGAGATAAGCCATAATGATGTGCATTTTGTGCTCTAATTGGGCTAAACTGGTTTCAACAGTTTCGTAAAGAGTAAAAAGCTGAACTCAGTCCATTTGGCAAAGCTTAACTGCCATAATTGTCACAACCAATTAAAATTTTAAGTATCACCGAGACCTGATGCATAGGTACAGAATAATAGGCGTCTTTTCATCAATCTTAGCCATATAACAACCTGCTGAATTAAATATTTTGCAGTATTCAATGTCTCCATTTGAACATGTTTGTATTCTACAAACTTATTTAGACCTGTAAGGTCCAGAATACTTCTGCAACCATCATCTGTAATGCCTTCTAACATTAAAGACAAATTTATGCTCGTGTTCAAAAACCTTTTCCATTACCTCTTTTCCAGATAACTAGGCAATGTGAACATAAATCTCTGCTTTTTTCAATTGCAGAAAACACGAAAACATAAGCAGGTTTATTCTGTACAGGAGGATTAACCTCTTTTTTTAAAAGTAATAGTAGCTAATGAAACTGCTCGTAATATACTGATCAAAAATAATAGTAAGCCAGTCTTAATAAACTTTTTGTAATCTCCCTCTAACTGGAGATTAATCCGCAGTTTCTTTAAGCAGGGAACAAGTCTTTAATTCCTCTGCATATGAGCGTGGTGTTCTCCTTATCCCCTGAATTCGGGTAAGTATTTGGTTGTGCAATACAATAAAACTTCCTTGACATATTTCTGCCTATATTTCCAATATCAAATCCCCTTCTGGGCGAAAATACCTTTTCGTCCAAAGACGAAGGTTTCATGCAGCTAAAAATTTAGCTTTTCATCCAATTTCAATAAGTTAGGCAGATTACTCCAAACAGATAACCAAGAGCTTAAACACCACTTGCTTGACACAGGTATGCAACCTTGGGTGAAAAAATGGCCCAAATAGCCATTTATATTATATAAAATTTCATAGAAAGAATTGCACAATAGCGTCTTTATTATGTTTTCCTTTCATTTGCCCAAAAGCCATAATAGCAGCAGAATAATTTGTGAGGATTTTTAAACCTCACTATTTGACGCTCTCATATTTGGAGTCATGGATGCCCATATTAACGGATAAACCGTAGGCTCTTCCAATGAGGCACAATTTCCTGTGCTGTGCAATTTTAATATTTCAATCATCACAGAATCATGAAGTTGGTGAGATACCATATATATATGTTGGCAGCTAGGATTTCTTCCATAGCCTCACCACTTCCTTCATATATAGCAAAACCTTTTGCTATTCCATGCATCTTTGGCCTCTTTTCATATTTTTTTTTCATTTTATTTTTATTTTTATTTTGTGGTGTGCTTTCAAAAATGCAAATCACCATCAACAGGGTCTGCCTTCTGCAGCCCTAAATCAATTGGGATTTCATCCCATGAGACTTCTTCCGGCCCAAATCCTGGGTCCGGAGTTCCAACTTCCAATTAGGCCCATGGCCATATTCAGAATAATTAAACCCCTCAGGGCTAACCTTAGGAACCTTCAGGGTACTATGACCCTAGTCTCATAATTATTTGGAGAACTTTCTCCATATGCTCCATAATCAGTTCCACATAGTTTACTTATGTGGAGGACTTTTCAATGTCAGAGTCATCAGAACCACGGACCTCTCAGATTTTTTATTTTATTTTATTTTCCATTTTTACATATTCGGGAGCATTTCTCTCCGTGGTTATCATTTTGTAAACTAATTCGCTAACGGGTATATCTGCGGCCACCGGTATCGGAACCGGCTCCGCACTAGCTTTCCCGTATATTTATTTTTCACCCCAGGAAGCATTTAACCCGCGAATATAAATTTACTTCATCATTTGTGCTTATCCAGCACTAATATGACTCTGACCTGTTTTAACAAATTTCCTATACTGCTGGACCTACCCAGCGCCCGCTAAAAAACCCAACTTTACTGTTCTTACCTGCGGGCCGTTCCGACCGCTGCGAGGAGCTGCTCCTTACTGCAGCTCCACCTTCTGCCGTCAGCGTCGACGTCATGCCGTTACCAGCGTGAGGCGGGTTCTTCACGTAGTCACTCACGTGACTCCGAAGTAAAATTTACTTTGGATTGTATAAAGAAACTGTTGGAGTAACTCAATCTATGGAAATGGACACATTTGGCTAAATTGGGGATATTATTACTTCTCTGAAAGTGAGATAAACTGAAGTGGCTAATAATTTATCTTGCACACATACCTGGCAAGCTTTTCTGAGACTTTAATACAAATGGTTTTATGGAGTTTACAATTGCACTCTGTAACCATATTTCATGACACCTGAAGTATCCGAGTAAGCACAGATTTAATGTAGCAATGAGAATATATTCATCAAGTTGCCCACTCAGATGTTGAAGAAGAACTTTGGGTGTTTGGATGGATCCACCATCTTCCTGGCGGCTCCAGAGGAAGGGTAGGCTACCCTGCAAGAACAATAGGAGGAGCAGGAGCAACCTCCATGTGCTTCCTGTGTGACTGGCTCCTGACTATTAACATGACGCAGACAGGATGCCTCATTGCATATTTTTAAAGAAACACTAACACATGCTTTTTAGTTAGCGTGGGGTTGTAAAATTAATTCAGAACATGCTGCTCTTGAGGGTAGGGAGTGAATCACTTGAGAAAGCTCAAAAGAAGTGGATTGTAGCCCTGACCGAAGGGAAGTTCCCACCTCCCCATGCCCAGCACTACCACTGGACTTCCTTCATAGGCCATCAAAGAAGCCTTTTCCATAAAAGGCATGTGTTCTGATGTTTTGTCTTCCCATTTGTAATATTTTGTTGGACTAGCAACATTTCAATTATTCAGGAGCTGAGCTGTAAATGGAAGTGTCAGCAAACATCCCATATAGAAATGATGATATAAAACAACCATGCTAAATTATGTGGAAGAAATGCCTTCTCCTGAGAACTAGCAAGGATCGTTGATAGATGTGTGCTGGCCCTGTAAATTGTATTTTATAGCATAAGTTTGCAAACGCAAGGATAGGTAAAAGTAATACATGAATAATACATTGCAGTAATTCAAAGAGAGATTACAGCGTGGAAGAAGGCCATTTAACCCATTTATTTTGTGCTAACTCTTCCAGGTTGGCCTGCTCTCCTGCTCTGTAGACTGGCAGATTTTGTTCAAACGCATCCATTTCGCTCTTGAATGCTATGATTGAAGCTATCTCCACTATACCTGGCAATACATTCTGATGCTAACCACGTGCTACTCTAGCAAACTTTGCCTCTTTTCATTTTCTTTTGCCAATCATTTTAATTCTACATCTTTTGGTTATTCACCTGTGCATTAATGGGAAAGTTTCTTAACAGCTGCTCTGTTCAATGTGTATGGGGAACATACACATTGTATGTTCCCCATTTGACCTGCTTTAATGGACTGTTAAAGTTTGGTTTTGTTTCTTAAGGATGTGCACAACTCTAGAGGAGACCGGGTAGACACAAAATGCTGGAGTAACACAGCGGGACAGGCAGCATCTCTGGAGAGACAGAATTGGTGATATTTCGGGTCGGGACCCTTCTTCAGACTGATGTCAGTGGAGAGGCGGGACAGAGATAGAATGTAATCGGAGACAGTAAGAATGGTGGGATAACTGGGAATGGAGAGAGAGAGTGAAAGCAAGGACTACTTGAAATTAGAGCAGACGATGTTCATACCGCTGGGGTGTAAGCTACCCAAACAAAATATAAGGTGCTGTTCCTTCAATTTGCGCTGGGCCTCCGTCTGACAGTGGAGGTGGCCCAGGATAGAAAGGCCAGATTGGGAACGGGAGGGGCTGAGAAACTGGGAGATCAGGTAGGTTAAGGCAGACTGAGTGAAGGTGTTCAGTAAACAAAAAAATCGCCGAGCTTGCGCTTGGTCTCACTGATGTACAGGAGTTGACACCTGGAACAATGGATACAGTAGTTGAGGTTGGAGGAGGTGCAAGTGAACCTTTACCTCACCTGAAAAGACGGGCGGGGTCCTTGAATGGAATCGAGGGTGGAGGTTAAGGGACAGATGTTGTATCTTCTGCAGTTGCAGGGGAAATTACCTGCGGAGGGGGTGGTTTGGGTGGGAAGGGAAGAGTTGACCGGGGACTTGCGGAGGGAAAGGTCTCTGCGGAAAGCAGAAAGGGGTGGAGATGGGAAGATTTGGCCAGTAGTGGGATCCCGTTGGAGGTGGCGAAAATGTTGGATTATATGCTGTATCCGACGGCTGATGGGGTGGAAGGTGAGGACAAGGGGGATTCGTCCTTGTTACGAATGGGGGGAGGGGGAATCAAGAGCGCAGCTGCGGGATATTGGGGAGACCTTAGTGAGAGCCTTATCTATAATGGAAGAGGGAAAGAATGAGGACATTTCCGATGACCTGGTATGGAAATCTAATCCTGGCCGCAGATGCGGCTTAGACAGAGGAATTGGTAGCAAGAGATCAAGTCTTAACAGGAAGTATAGTGGGAAGAAGTGTAGTCTTGATAGCTATGGGAGTCAGTGGGTTTGTAATGAATGTCAGTCATTAGTCTGTCTCCTGTGATGGAGATGGTGAGATCGAGAAACAGTAGGGAGATGTCTGAGATGGTCCAAGTGAATTTGAGTGCAGGATGGAAATTAGTCGTCAAGTTGATGAAGTCAGTGAGTTCTGCATGGGTGCAGGAAGTAGCACCGACGCAGTCGTTAATGTAGCAGAGGTAGAGTTTGGGAATAGGGCCAGTGTATGCTTGGAACAGAGATTGTTCAACGTACCCTACAAAGAGTTGTAGGAAGAGACACGTTCACTTTGCTGACTGCTTCCTGTTTCCTCAGGCCTGAACATGAGGATCTGTGGTGCTTACTATTGATGGGCCTTCACAAAAGCTTAAAACTTGGAACGCAATTAAAAAGGGGTGCATGTCCTTTTAAAGTGTTGTCAGAACATTGTAGAATTTGGAGCTCCCTATGATAAAATGCTCTAAAACGGCGCATGGCTCAGGAGCATTGCGGGTAAACGGCATAATTTGGGTTCTCCCCTTTTGCATTTAATGCTAATAACTAAATAGCAACTAAACAACTATCTTTATATTCCTCAGTAGCAAGTAAAAGGCCAGGTCTAAGATGTAGACCAGATGGCACTGGAACTTGTCCCGTTGTCACTGAAGAAAGTTGTTTGATGCAAACTCCAGATTTGTTTTCTACAGTGTAAACTCAATTCCCTGATATATCCTTTATAAACAATTTGTTGCAGTGAGATTAGCCCAAGTGCAAACACTGCACTCACAAAAAGCATTGTAGATCATGCTTGTCTTGCGGAGGTTGAGACATTATCAGTCAGGCTGCAAAGCTGTCGTTGTGATGGGAATGGTACTGGCTCCGCTCTCTTTCTAGTTTAAGGCATGTGATTCCGTTTTATTTCAACTGAATTCTTGGAAATTCAATTGACCAGCCATTACCAGAATAAATTGTTATTCTGGATGTTATTGATTAAACTTTTCGACTATCAATTTGGGTGATTATGGGGAAATATTTATTTGGTGTTAATGCCAGTTCTAATATTTTTATGATCACGTTGTAAAGATTGTTGTAGCAATCTGGCAAGGATTGTTTCTGTCCGTGCCCTCCAGTATTGACCCTGCTTTACTTTTAAAATGAGGATTTATTTTGTATTGAAACATGCGTTGGAATCAGAGACTCTTGAAAACTAATTTGTTCTTTCCTCTTTGACCCTGCTGTTGTTTCCTGGAGGGATTTGTATTTTTACGTAGCAAGCAATGAATCTCCAACGTCCAAGAAAATAGAAAGTGTAATGAACACACATTTTGACTGGTGCCATTACCGAAGGGTTTTTAAAATAAATTTCTCTCATCAGAGGTCTAAACACTGACTTGGTTTGGACCGCATAAGTAAAACATCTGCTTATCTGCAGGAGACTATGCTCTTCAGTATCAGTTTGAGTATTATCCTCCTGTCTGAGCTTGTCTGGTAAAAATCCTTAATATAGGGACTCTTCCTTTCATAGTCATAGAGTGATACAGTGTGGAAACATGCCCTTTGGACCAAATTGCCCACACGGACGAACATGTCTCAGCTACACTAGTCCCACCTGCCGCATTTGATCCATATTCCTTCAAACCTGTCATATCCATGAACCTGTCTAACTGCTTCTTAAACTTTCGGATAGTCCCTGCTTCAATTACCTCCTCTGGCAGCTTACTCCACCACCCTTTGTGTGAAAAAGTTACCTCTCAGATTCCTATTAAATCTTTTCCCCTTCACCTTAAACCTATGTCCTCTGGTCCTTGATTAACCCACTCTGGGCAAGAGACTCTGTGGAGCTACCTGATCTATTCCTCTCATGATCTTATACACATCTTTTAGATCACCCCTCATCCTCCTGCGCTCCAAGGAATTGAGTCCTAGCCTACTCATCATTGGCTTATAGCTCAGACTCTCTAGTCCTGGCAACATCCTTGTAAATCTTCTCTGTACCCTTTCCAGCTTGACATCTTTCCTACAACATGGTGTCCCGAACTGAGCACAATAACCTAAATGTGGCCTCACCAACGCCTGCAACATGACCTCCCAACTTTTATACTCAATACTCTGGCTGATGAAGGCCAATGTGCCAAAAACTTTTTTGACCACCTGATCTACCTGCAACGCCACCTTCTGGGAGCTTTGCACCTGCATTCCTAGATCCCTCTGCTCTACAACACTCCCCAGCGCCCTACCATTCGCTGTGAAGGTCCTGCCCTTGTTAGACTACCCAAAATGCAACACCTCACATTCTTCTGCATTAAATTCCATCGACCATACCTCAGCCCAGTTGACCAATTGATCCTGCTGCAATTTTTCACAAACAGTTTCACTATCTGCAAAAACACTCACTTTTGTATTCCCACTTTCCTCCTCCCATTTTTTTCTTTCCTGATAGCTGTTAGTGGACATAAATTCTATGCATTTAAGGCAGTTTTTGTATTTTGCCAATTCCTAAAAAAATTCACCAGTACCTTACCAGAATTAGAAGAAAACTGGATACACCCCACTGATTTTTTAAGCAATAATTTTGCTTCCACCTTATTTGCAAAATACAATTCACTGGAAAGTAAGTTCAAGGGGAAAAAGGACTTTTGGCACATTACATTTTATGAATTGGGGACAGTGTGCAAGAGCAATGATTTAATTTTATATATAAAATTTGAGGAGGGTTATTGGGGAAAATGTACCTGTGGAGCATTATATTTGACTGACTTTTTGCTCACTTTTAACAATTTTGAGGAAACCGTGCCTGCACCTTTAAAGGAAACCCATTTGACTCCAGGAAAAATAAGCCATTTTCTTTTCTGATTGGCTGTTTTCCATGTTATCTATCATCAAAGCCGGTCATTATATCATCCATAGATTGATCAAGATGTCCAAAAGAAGGATAATTAATAATCTCTTTCGGTTTAGTGAAAATCCCAGAAGATAGCTGTTGCTAAATCATATCCATTACGTGCTTTAAATTCAGTTAGGTTAGGCTAAAATAACATAGAATAAGCTCTAAAATCACTCTTCTGCATGCCAACAGATGTAATTGGAAAAGCAGTAGAATATAATATTCTTTTTTTTTCTATTAAAGCGTTTCCTTTTATGTATTTAAGTGGCAATCTCATTCGCATTTATTAATATAACTGAAAATGGAATTAACAGCAAAATTAACATTTTAACAAGGATACTCAGCCCTTGAACTTTGAGGAATGTAAATTCTATACTGAAATATGTAATAATTTTTCCTTATATTGGTAAATCAGAGTCAATTAAATGCTTTTGATTTTAAAAAAAAGGTTTGTAAGTACATGTACACCTATGAAAATGAATGCAATTTAAAGAACTTGAGATATTGCTGTCAACTAAACCTGATATTTGACAAATACAGCATTGATGAAGAGATGGACTGGAAAGTCAATTCATGTGTCTCAGAGACAATAGAACTAAAACCTCATCGTGCGAAAACATTTTCACACAGAAAAGGGACCAAATGCTGAAAGCCATTAGCCACACTGACAGGATCTACCATTCCAAGACTTAACTAGAGTGGAGAAAGGTAAATTCCTTATTATAAACAATATCAGAGAGCACGTTTGCCAGGCAACAGACTAATCCCTGCTGATGCTTCTCTCTCACTATATGCAACTGAACTCCGTTCTATTCCTGGAATATAATCACACCAGAGATGAACCAGGCTGTATATCATTGTCATCTTTACTGTGATCCCACTATTATAATGTCCAGTTGCAAGGGTCATTGGATTGATTTTGAACACTTTGAACCTGAACCTATAAGGTGCAATTTCATAATCATGGTACAGTAGACGAAACATTGCTGCCGATTAATGCTGTTTTTGTTTCAACAGGGATAGTCTATGCCTATCATCAATCCAATGTCTATTCCTATCAATTATACAACTTGTAAATTATTGTATTTTTTATGATTTAAATATTTGTATTTTAAAAATTGGCTTTATTGCACCACATTTGTGTTTGCAGTGCATCATTAATCATACTGATAATTGAAAGGATTTGCTTCCTTTGATTTTACTGGAGGATGTTAACTCTTACAGATACTGTACAAAATCACTTTGGTGGGATTGCATTTCAGCAAATTAACCTGGTTTATACCATAAATTGTCAAAAATATAGTCTTTAGTGTTACATTGTAAATTGCATAGTCTATCTTTTATATAGTTTGCATTACCGTTTAATAGAAAACATCTAGGCTCTGTGAAATATTCATCCAAAGCTGAGCCTTGTTAATTGTCTTATTAACTGTAGTTGAACTACAGTTCACAGAATCTTACTGATATGATTCAACTTATAATGTACTATTTAGAATAGGATATATCTACTCATGAGCTTTTGGAGTTACCCCACAGATTCCTCTACAGTGTTCCTTTAAGATTAACCCTCTGATCCTTTCTCATAAGAATATTTTGTTTCCATTCCTGAGCAAGTTCAGACCAGGCCAGTCTTGTAGCCACTTGCACCTATTTCCCTCCAACATCATTCCAGCACTCTTTGTATTTCCACCCAGGTATTGCAATGCCATGCTGTCCACCTCTTCTGTTTTTCCCTGTCATGCTCACCACAATTATTTGCAGTGTTGCTGATTGTCCCTCCTAGTTTCATGTACAGGACCTCTGTCAGCCTATATCATGATGGCACATCCCACTCTAATTAACCTTTGTGGTTTGATCTAAGCAAAATTAATTTGTACATGCATAGAATTATATGAACTATTCTCACACAGATATGTTAACACTAGCACTTTATGAAATTTGCCATCATGTTACAGACTTAGATACGGTGAAATGTGTTTAGTGTATTCAGGTAAGCTTTCTTGTGCAATATATAGAGGACACGGGGAATTTTGTAGAACAGATGGACCAAGGAGTACAATTACATATTCCCCTGGAAGTTACGTCACAAGTGAATGGTGAAGAGGCTATTGCCGTTTTGGTCCTTATCAGTAGGGGCACTAAGAATAGAAGTTTGGACATTATGTTACAATTGTACAAGGCGTTTTTTGACATTACTCCGGGAGTATTATGTTCATTTTTGGTTACTTTTCTGTAGGAAATATGTCATTAAACTGGAAAGAGTGCAGAAAAGATATACGAGGATGTTTACTCAAAAGACTAAGTTATAAGGAGCATTTGGGTAGGCTTGGACTTTATTCTATGGAGCGTAGAAGACTGAGGGGTAATCTTTCAGAGGAGTATAAAAACATGAGCGACATTGATTGGATGAATGCACAGTCATGAAACGTTTAGAGGGATATGAGTCAAACTGTCAAATGGGTGAAGCCTAAATGGGTATATTGATCAGCCTGGACGAGTTAAGCTGAAGAGTCTGTTTCTTTGCTGTTTGACTCTATGTGAAACTTAAGGTAAAAGAGAAATATCCTGCTCTATTGTTTAGGTCTTTTCAAGTCTAATTGTTCTATTTTATCTTCAACCAGTTTGGCCAGGATTTTTCATAAAACTACCTTCTGAAAAATCTGCATACTTTGCCTTCTGCCCTGTCAAAACAATGAACCAAATCACTTCCACACAAAAGAAAATCGTTAAGATGGATTGCTGTTTTTTAATATTATGCAGAAATGGTTTAGTAGTTCTTTTCAGAATCTTTACATAGCTGCAGATTAAATTCAAGGTGAATATAATGTCAACATTTTCCATTTATTACCCTGCAGATAGATTTTGCAGAGGTTAGCTGTCAGTGTAAACCTATGAACCCGATGAGATACGATTATTGGCTTTCTCCTCTGGGAGGTTACCAACACTCTTTTTTAAACTGCAGCCAGAATGGATGTGTAGCTTAATAGTAGAAATTGTGCAAATGTCAGCAGTGATACATAGTTCAAGCTAATGATATCCATGAAATTAGTGTCTGGTTTAAAATTGTAGAGATGGCTTGCAAATAATTTTATTACAAATATTGCCCAGGAGGGGCATGGAAATAACACAAGTGTTCTAATATACTATCTGGTCGGCGCACATGTGTGATTGTATGCCAAAGGCTTACCGTGAGTCACCTAAAATGCTTTCTGTGACCGACACAGCTCTGAGCAAATTGACATCAGGACTTTGATCCATCTTTATGAGATATTGGGTGGAAGTGATGTGGTAGTGGAACATTTAATAAGCAGTAGTAAAAATTGTGATTAAATAAGTAATTTTACTGATTAATATTCCCACTCTTAAATGTTGTGCTGATGAAGTAGAGGAAGGACACACACACACACACACAATGGAATTCCACACTAACCATGGTGTTTTAAAGGTATTTATTAGATGACGGCTTTCTGGCAAGGTCAACATTTATCGTGCCTGATTGAAGTGTCTCAGGTGTGTAGTGGTGAACCACTCCTGTCCCAGTGGTGTCAGAAGCTGCAGGATTTTGACCAGCAGATAAAGATAAAGCAATGGGATGCAATGAGTTCACCTGAAGCATCACCTGTCCATGTTCTCCAGAGGTGCTGCTTGACCTGCTGAGTTAGTCCAGCACTGTGCCCTTTTGTGTATTTGTTAATATTGGCCAAATTAAAGACACCATAAAATGGAGGATCCTTGCACTTGTCAGAATTGCTTATCCCTTGTCAGCTGAAATTTCCATGCTTTGGATGGCGTCAGCCAGTCTAGGCTCAGACTGGTATGCAGGATGGTGAAGGGTCCAGGTGTTCTCCTTGTTTCTCCTAAATTGATAAAATATATAGCAGTTTTGCAAACAAACCCTAAATGCATCATTTTGATTGGATCGCTGTGAGGACAATGTAAATAATATAAATAATGTTTCTCTTGGTTGATGATTGGTCGAACTGTTGGGCCTTGGAGAAACTGTTTGAATCCCAGGACACATGTTTCAATGTTTATTCTTGTTTGTTTCCTTCCAGAAGATCCGTTTGAATACAATGTATAGCAATATTACAACATTTTGAGATTTTAAAAATCAAGTCTGCAATGTATCCCATCGGATAAAGCATAAAAAGAAGTTTAATTTGACATCTAATTCACTTTCATATCTTCAGTATTAAATAAGTTATGGCCATTTTCATACTCGGAAATTAGCATCTTGTTCCCTATTGCTTTTCCATTGACTTAACACAAAAGCTGTGATCGAGGACAGTCAAAACCCCATAACTTTCTTAAAAATTAAGAGAACTGAAATAAATTTTCAGTTATTATAGATTGAAGCATTCTGAAACAAATATGAAACAATCTTTCTTGGATTACCTGAAATTAAAGCATATAATTAGTTAGTTACCTAATTGTAGCTAATTACAAAATTCAATTACTAGATCTAAACACCTATCCATTTCTTAAGAAAAGGTTAACATTTTAAATAGCCTAAGTGTCCAAATAACATTCACACAAGAATTCACAATATAAAAATGATTTTTAAATCTCATTGTCATGAATTTATAGACTAAATGGAAGGAATTTAGTGTTTAATTCCCGTAAATGAATGGCCATTTAAATCATCTTGCGAGTGGGATTTTGTGGACGCGATCGATTGGAACGTTGCGGTTTGCGGTGAGTTTAAACGCCATATCGGCAGGAAAAACATTGCCTGTCGTATGGGGCCTAAATCACCTTTTTGCAATGTAAAATTTGGATTAAGATAATCCTAAGAAGCACGTTTATATGTAAAATAAACGGCTTACCTTTAGCTGTCCCATATGTGAAATCCTTCCCGTTGTCGGCGTTGACGGCATTTGAAGCGGATTTTTATTTTACTCCAGCGCTGAAATTGTCCCGCGGTTTAAAAACAAATTCACGGAACAATTCTTCAGCATTGTTCGGGGGGGGGGGGGGGGGGGGTGTGGAATGCACTCCTTTGGGTTAGGGGCCCATAACACAGGGTGAGGAGTGGCCCAAAAACCTGATCGTAGACGGCAGGCTGCAGCTGCTTAACGAGAGCCTGACGCACTTCAAGGGCCAGATTTGGTATCCAATTGGTGGGGTATTGAAATACAAGTCTGGTTTATGTGCTAAACGGTGAAGCATTTGATTTATCGTTGCTGGGAGCGCTAATTGGAAATGTGTGTTCCGAAAATCGGCATCAACTGCCAGAGTGAAGAGGCTAGGTGCTGATCCCCGGTGCCAAGCAGAGAGGTGTGTCTGTGTGAAGATATCTGAGTCCCTCCCTGAACTCTCGTAAAGGCACTGGGCTCGGTGGCTAGAGTATAGATTGGCTGGGAATACTCGAGTCCATTCGAGATTTCATTGGGCAATTTAATTTGAATTTGAGAGTCCGTGTATGTGGAGGGATACGCACCAAAACTAGTTGGTCCGAGAACGAGTCTAGATTTGCAGAATCAAATTTCCAAATACAGAATTTCGCATTGAAGTTCTCCCGTATGGTAGAATTAGAATTCTGTGTAGATAGAATTTTGGAGTTTGTGCATGTTTGAGATCGATTCCGAATAGCGGCTGATCAACAGTGAATAGTAACCACCTGATCGATTGTTGATTCATACCTGATAGCAAAGAGTAACTGAGAGACGGGAACCAGGTTTACTTGGTGAAAAGTACCTGGATACGAGAGATATCCCTAATTCTGTAGAACTTAGAGAGGAGGGATAGAGATCCCATAGAAACATAGAAACATAGAAATTAGGTGCAGGAGTAGGCCATTCAGCCCTTCGAGCCTGCACCGCCATTCAATATGATCATGGCTGATCATCCAACTCAGTATCCCGTACCTGCCTTCTCTCCATACCCCCTGATCCCCTTAGCCACAAGGGCCACATCCAACTCACTCTTAAATATAGCCAATGAACTGGCCTCAACTACCCTCTGTGGCAGAGAGTTCCAGAGACTCACCACTCTCTGTGTGAAAAAAGTCTTTCTCATCTCGGTCCTAAAGGATTTCCCCCTTATCCTTAAGCTGTGACCCCTTGTCCTGGACTTCCCCAACATCGGGAACAATCTTCCTGCATCTAGCTTGTCCAACCCCTTAAGAATTTTGTAAGTTTCTATAAGATCCCCTCTCAATCTCCTAAATTCCAGAGAGTATAAACCGAGTCTATCCAGTCTTTCTTCATAAGACAGTCCTGACATCCCAGGAATCAGTCTGGTGAACCTTCTCTGCACTCCCTCTATGGCAATAATGTCCTTCCTCAGATTTGGAGACCAAAACTGTACGCAATACTCCAGGTGTGGTCTCACCAAGACCCTGTACAACTGAAGTAGAACCTCCCTGCTCCTGTACTCAAATCCTTTTGCTATGAAAGCTAACATACCATTCGCTTTTTTCACTGCCTGCTGCACCTGCATGCCTACTTTCAATGACTGGTGTACCATGACACCCAGGTCTCGCTGCATCTCCCCTTTTCCTAATCGGCCACCATTTAAATAATAGTCTGCTTTCCTGTTTTTGCCACCAAAGTGGATAACCTCACATTTATCCACATTATACTGCATCTGGCAAACATTTGCCCACTCACCCAGCCTATCCAAGTCACCTTGCAGTCTCCTAGCATCCTCCTCACAGCGAACACTGCCCCCCAGCTTAGTGTCATCCGCAAACTTGGAGATATTGTCCCCCTATAGAAGTCCAGCCTTAGCAGGGGAAAGTAAGATTTAGGAGGAAAAGTAATCAAATTAAGAAGTAGAACCCCTCAGCAAAGAATACCCTGGGAAGGGGAAAATCTTCGATATCAGAGGGAGCGATTCACTATTAATAACAGCATGACGCGGTATTGAGATTGAGTGTTTGTAAACTGTGCGCTAGCGTGTTAAATTCTTATTGTAAATTGTAGAAATCCAGCATCACCTTTTTTAGCATCTTTAACGGATCTGAATTGTATAATCCATGGTCACGGACATACCGGCCATCAGGAATGGGCCAGTGTTATAGTTGCAGAGGGGTAGGTCACTGGAGTAGGGGGTGCCCAAATAAAGAACAGAACAGAAGAGGGGGTCACGGAAGAAATGTCCAAGATTTAAAAAAATGGAGGGATCAACGCGATCCTGGAGAGCACAGAGGGAACTGGCAGGAAAATCAAGAGACAAAGGGACAAATCTCCTTTTCCCAGAATAACAAATTCACATGCCTATGATTAGCAAACATAGTAGTGACTGGATGCAAGTCTGATGAGGAACGTATGTTGTCTTGACAGGTTGAAGGTAAAATCTGCGCATTCCTAGTAGACACAGGCGCATCCATGTCATCGCTTCAATCAATTTATAATTTACCAGAATCAAGAGAAGTTCAGAACCTGTCCGGCTTTCAAGGACAAGTTTGCCAGTATCCCATCTCTGAGCCAATCGAAGTAGTATATGGAGGAATAAGTACTGGTAGCTCAAGAGAAATTTGCATTTCTAGGAATTATAATTTTGGCCATCGAAAGAAGTCTTGAGAAGAGCAGACACGAACTGATCTGTGAATTTCCAATCCCAAAATAAGCCACACAAATGAGACAATGGCTGGGCATGGTTAATTATTACAGACCCTGGATTCCAAATATCGTTCTAGAAACCAAGGAGCTAACATCCTATACCAGCAAGGAGGGCAAATTTAATTTACCAAAGAAAGCACAGGAGGCCTTTGAGAACTTAAGATCATTGATACAAGCCCCGGCATTGGGAAGGCCATTATACGATCGTTCTTTCTAGCTATATTGTACAATTCTATCTGATTGTGCCACTTCGGTACTAATACAAAAGCATGGGGATAGACATAGACCAGTTGCATATTACTCCTCTAAATTAGATCCAGTAGCTAAGCAACCTCTCTGAACTCAAATCTTAACTGCAATCTACAATAGTTTACAATCAGCTGCTAATTTGACACTGCAGCAGGAAATTGTAGTGTACAGTTCATATTCGGTATCGGCATTGTTGGGGCAACTTCGAACCCAGCACTTAACAATGGCCCGCCAAAATGAGTATGAGATGTATCTGTTGAACAATCCAAAATTGCAGTTCAAACATTGTACATTGATTACCCAGCCTCTTTTCTTATTTCACCCCAGAAGAGCAATCTGAAGCAGGACATGACTGCCTATTTGATATAGATGAAGAAACATCAGTGAGAGAGGACTTGAGGGATGCACCCATGGAGAACTTTGACATCACATTATATGTGTACAGGAGTGCATCCATTGGAACGCGGGGTGAGAGGTTGTCCGGGTATGCAATTGTTGATCAAAAGTCGGAGGTTGTAGCAGCTGCCTTTGAATCACTCTATTCAGCACAGCAAGCTGATTTATTTGCTTTAATTCGGGCTTGTATTATAGGGGAAAATCTAAAAGTAAATGTTTACACTGATTCTCGATATGCATTCGGGGTGGTGCATGATTTTGAACAATTATGGAATAATGGGGCATTCCTGACTTCTGCAGGAACCCAAATATCCAACAATCAATTGGTGACAGATTCGTTGAAGGCCTTAATGCTACCCAGACAAATCTCTGTAATGAAATGTAGCGCCCATACCAAAGGACAGACTCCAGTAGACATTGGAAATCGTAACGCCGACTTAGTAGCTTATTAAGTATCAAGGGAACGTAAGGTGGTGGTACCTAGAATGATGAGGCAGACTAAAAGTGTAACTAACAAGTCCCCCTTGGAGAAACTGATGCCAACCATCCAAGAAATCGTTCGATTGTAGGAAGAGGCTACTGAAGGAGATAGGGAGAGGTGGAGACAACTGGGATGAGTACTGGATTGTATGACTGGGCTGCGGACCACTCCTGCAGGGCAAACTTGCAGGACAAACTGATTAGCAGTATGGGTTATAGAGTGTAGGCACTATGCAACCCATCGTGGTGCAAGGGCAGTAGGGGACACTATTGGCTACTTGGTGGCATCCAAAATTACAATATTTTGATTAGAATGGAAGCAGTAATTGTTTGGTCTGCCAGAAGTACAATCCAGGGAAAGGAATGGGATGTGAAGGAGGGAAAACACCATTGTCTATGGGTCCTCTTGAGACATTTCAAATGGACTATATTGAACTAGAAAGATGCCAAGGATATAAACACATTCTTGTCATAGTCGATGTATTCAGCCGGTGGATCGAAGCATACCCAACCCTTGACAATAAAGCGGCTACTGTTGTCAAGGTGCTAATGAGAGAAATGTCTCTAGATTTGGCATTCCCATTCGACTTAGCTCAGATAATGGTTCACACTTTATTGGACAAATCATTAAATAATTTTGTGAGCAACTGGGGATCCAGCAGCAATTACACTGTGCTTATCGACCACAGACTGCTGGACGTATAGAAAGGGCAACACAGACCCTTAAAACTAAACTAGTCAAATTTAAGGTGGAGACTGGACTTGGATTGATTAAATTAGTCTCAATAGCCCTATTTCAGACGAGAGTCACGCCTGCAGGAAAATCTGGATTAAACCCAACTGAAATTATTTATGGTAGACCCTTAAAAACCAGAATGCAATGAAAATAGTTAATTTCCACCATATGACTGCAGAGATGACCGACTATATCTTAGCCTTGAGAAGACCCTTAAGGGATTTACATTGTAGAATGAGAGCAGCCTATGGTGATATGCCGTCATTACTAACTTCCATTAAAGTAAAACCTGGAGACTATGTCTTAGTGAAGAATTGGGTGAGGAAAGGATCAGATGTTCGTTGGGAAGGACCTTACCAACGTCCTTACCAATGGTGAATGGTATGTTGGCATTCATAGCAAAAGGATTGCGAATGGTATGTTGGCATTCATAGCAAAAATATTTGAGTACAAGAGCAGGGAGGTTCTACTGCAGTTGTACAGGGTCTTGGTGAGGCCACACCTGGAGTATTGCGTACAGTTTTGGTCTCCTTATCTGAGGAAAGCCATTCTTGCCATAGAGGGAGTACAGAGAAGATTCACCAGACTGATTCCTGGGATGGCACGACTTCCATACGAAGAAAGACTGGATAGACTCGGCTTGCACTCGCTGGAATTTAGAAGATTGAGGAGTGATCTCATAGAGACTTACAAAATTCTTAAGGGGTTGTACAGGCTAGATGCAGGAAGATTGTTCCCGATGTTGGGGAAGTCCAGGACAAGGGGCCACAGTTTAAGGATAAGGGGGAAGTCTTTTAGGACCGAGATGAGAAAATCATTTTTCACACAGAGAGTGGTGAATCTGTGGAATTCTCTGTCACAGAAGGTAGTTGAGGCCAGTTCGTTGGCCATATTTAAGAAGGAGTTGGATGTGGCCCTTGTGGCTGAAGGGATCAGGGGGTATGGAGAGAAGGCAGGTACAGGATACTGAGTTGGATGATCAGCCATGATCATATTGAATGGCGGTGCAGGCTCGAAGGGCCAAATGGCCTGCTCCTGCACCTAATTTCTATGTTTCTATGTTTCTAATTACTCCAGCAGCATTAAAAGTAGAGGGAAGAAATGCCTGGGTGCATCTTCATCATTGTAAAAGTATTAGTGAAGGTATCAGTGGGTAACTTGTTTTCTCCCAGGTTTTCTGAGAAAAGGACCAATGAACTATCAAGATTGATGGATGGGTTCGCGCCCACGAAAACGCAGGAGGTGAAGACTCATCAGACAGAAATCATGGAGCTACGCCCACGAAAACTCAGGAAGCTCGATGAAATTCTGAGAAGCTACATCAACATCTTGTTAGAACATTTGTTAAAGAATAGCAGTCATCATTGTATTCTGGGGTTATCGTTTATGATGAGGGTTATCATGAATGATAAAATGGGGGAATTGTTAATACTGGCCAAATTAAAATGGTGGATCCCTGCACTTGTCAGAATTGCTTAACCCTTGTCAGCTGAAATTTACAAGCTTTGGATGGCATCAGCCAGTCTAGGCTCAGACTAGTATGCAGGATGGTGAGGAGTCCAGGTGTTCTCATTGTTTCTCCTAAATTGATAAAATGTATAGTAGTTTTGCAAACAAACCCTAAATGCATCATTTTGATTGGATCTCTGCAAGGGCAATGTAAATAGAAACACAGAAACATAGAAAATAGGTGCAGGAGTAGGCCATTCAGCTCTTCGAGCCTGCACCGCCATTCAATATGATCATGGCTGATCATCCAACTCATTATCCCTTACCTGCCTTCTCTCCATACCTCCTGATCCCTTTAGCCACAAGGGCCACATCTAACTCCCTCTTAAATATAGCAGTAAGACAAAATAGTATAAATAATGTTGCGAGACAGTCATCCTGTTGGTTGATGATTGGTCAAACTGTTGAGCCTTGGAGAAACAGTTTGAATCTCAGGGCACATGTTTCAATGTTTATTCTTGTTTGCTTCCTTCCAGAAGCTCTGTTTGAATACAATGCATTAGTTACTGTATTATTGGGTTAGGGGAATGTCAATCATGTACTGTGTTAATCAATATCTGTTATTGGACTGTATTGAGATCACCCCCATGTGTTTCGGCCCCTCAAGGTTCGGGGACCTATAAAAGGCCACTCCCACGAGGTCCTGTGTCGATCTTCTGGGAGAACCCTTAGGACTGCATGACCTTCTGGAGTGTCTCTGCTTGCAGGAGGCTAGGAGGGCTTGGCCAGGCAGATACAAGGATCGAACCCTCGGTGGTTAGGTATAGTAGTGGGAACAGTTATTGTGTTTTTCGATTAAAAGTTTAATTGCGCAAGTGCTTGACTCAGTATTTTATTGACGGAAACTAGACTGGAGGGAAGCTTGGAACGAACTGTTTACATATTAACTAGCATCTGCAGGTCCTTGTTTCTGCTAAACATAAACACAGCTCCTCCATCCCCACACTTCACTCTATTTCCAGAGTTTGTGCATTTACAGACAACTTTGGTTTCTCATGGCTTGCTGAGACACTGTATTTGCAGCCAATTTCAGGCCATAAACCACCTTGACTATAGGGCTACTAGGCCCTGTTATTGTAGCTGCTGCTAACAATATGACTAAAGATAGGATATGAGCAGCTCCCCACACTTTTATCACAGGTGAATTGTGATCTCAGCAAGGAACATGTTTGAGCAGAAACTATCTGGGAGAGATCAACTTTTGGATATTGGTCAAAATCAGCTGCGGTTTTGCTCGCATCTTATATTTTTGGTTCTGTTGAAGTCAATAGAAGCAAGTATCATGAGGTGTGAAACTGGAGCAGAACCTTGGGCCCATGATATCTATGCCACTTACGATGCCAATTTAAGCTGCACATCAGTCTTAATGTAGCCTTTATTGCAGGATTTCCTGCCCATTCATGTGTCTTATCTAAATGTCTCTTTAACATTGCTATCATACTTTCTTCCACCACTTCCCCTGGCAGTGCCTTTCAGGCACGTACCACTCTGTGGCAAAAAAACTCAACTCTTTTAAACTTTCCCCCTCTTGCATTAAAGCTGTCCTCTCTGCTATTTAACAATTCAATAGTGTCTGCCAATCTATCCTTTCATGGGTAGTGGATCAGGTAACATCAGTGGAGGGAAATGATCAGACAATATTTTGCTTCATGACATTCCTTGGATTGATGGAGTAGAGGGTAGAAAGTGGATGGGTGGAATAAGCGACAACTAGAAGTGAAAATGATACAAATGGGTGTCAGATGAGGAAAGGAATAAAATTTAAAGGCAGAGGGAGGGATATGGTACAAAGGGATAGGGGAGGGGTACGTTGTGGGAGAGGGTCTAAATAAGCTTTTTCTAAGCTTCCCCCCAGTCTAGGTCAGTCAATAAACCACTGATTCAAACACTGGAATAACTCATCTGTATTTTTGGATAGCACCACACATTACCCTATATGATACCTAAACCACTGCAGATTCGATCCTTGTATCTGCCTAGCCAAGTCGTTCAGCCTTGTGCACTCCTAAAGGTCATGCAGTCCCAAGCACTCTTCCAGAAGAACCTCATGGGGGCTGCCTTCTGTAGGTCCCCGAACCTTGAGGGGCCGAACTACAGAGGGGTGGTATATTTACAATCCAATCAAACATAACAAATTACAATAATACATTATTGGCAGTGTGGCGTCAGCCTAAACACGGGCCACTTATGCTCGAACCCTCGTCAGGAGATACGAGGGCGGGCATGTGACGTCATGGGCTAGAGGGAGTGTCCTGGTACTTAAGGTCTCTCAACTCGAGACCTTAAGGAGTCAACAGCCTGAGAGTACAACCTCTCTCAGCTACAGCAACATTATAATATGGTTAGCGCATCAACTTAACGTGTCACCAGTGAATAAACAACACTTGAACCGGCCTGACATCTCTCCTTTATTCACCACGTATGGTGCTGCTACAACAGTTACATAGGCCAATTACAGAATCTCCTTACGTTGTTGCAGGAGAAGCTTCCAGAATCTTGAATAATACAACATTTACCCTGGGATTCAAACAAACCAGACAGGGCTTAACATTTCAACCACAAGTAACAAGGTAACTGTCTCGCAACATTTTTTACAATATGTACAAACCTCTTGCAGAGATCCAATCAATTTTATGCATTTAATTTTGTTTGCAGAGATTATATACATTTTATCAATTAAGGGGAAATGAGGAGAACACCTGGATCCTTCGGCCTTACATATCAATCTGATGCCCAGACTGGTTGGTGCCATTCACAGCCTGTACATTTCCACTGACAAAGGTTAAGCAATTCTGACAAATGCAGGGATGCTCCATGTTATGGTGTCTTTAATTTGGTCAATATTAACAGGGGAACGAGATGGGAGGGGTGGTAGCTGTCTGAAAAGGGAAAGGAATAGGGTGACGGTGTGGTTAGAGAAATTGGTGCACTGGGGGAAGGGTGTCGATTGAGAGAATTCAATGAGATATTACTTGAAAATGTAGAATTCAATGTTCATGCTGTTGGGTTGTAAGATACCCAAGCAGAATATGAAGTGTTGTCCTTCTAGTTTGCATGTGGCGCACTCTGGCGGTGGAGGAGATCAAGGATAAAAAATTCTGAATGGGAAGGGGAGTAAAAATGACTGGCAACTGGGAGCTCCAGCAAGCTTATGCAGTCACTTGTGGTCAGCAAAATTGTCCTCTCGCCTATGCTTGGTCTAGCTGATGCAGAAGATGTCTCATCGAGAGCACCAAGTACAATAGACTAGATTGGAACAGAGCAAGTGGGCATCTGCCTAACCTGGAAGAGCTGTTTCTACTCCCTGGATGAAAATTAGAGAGGAGGTGCAAGGATAAGTGTTTCATTGATTGGGATTGGAAGGGTAGAGGAGTGCGGAGGATAGTGATGAGCAAACCAAGGAGTTTTTTCATAAGAGATGAGGTAATTGCATGCCGATAACTCAGACCTGGCCTGTTGTGGAAAATCTTGGAATATTGAAAATGATTTTTTTTTCTACTGCAATGTTGTGTTCTCTTGAACATCTTGCATATTGTTATTTTCTCTAGACTTTGTATTTCCATGCAGCCTTTCTGTGTCCAAACACACAGATTCTTGAATGTCAGTGTTTATAATCTGTTATGGATTAGATTTTCAGGTCACGAAGCCAAGCACTCTCCAATTACAAATAAATACTCTGCTTGACATTCACTTCCTGCACCTGTTAGCCTTGTTTTATGTCATTGTTTTTGTTAAAAGAAAACCTTTCTGCAAATATGTCCCAATGGAAGAGCACAGTGTAAAACTTGATTAGAAAAGCCTAAAGTCAAAAGTAAAAACAAAATGTTGGAAACACTTGGTGAGGCAACATCTATAGAAAGAGAAACCAAATCAACATTTCGGGACAAATACTCTTTATCAATACTAGGAAGGAGGGAAGGCAATTTATTATCAAATGGCAGAGGGCAAGGGAGAGACGGGTAGGACAAAGTATATGGGCCAGTGAATGAGTTGTAAATTAAGTTATTTGTTCAATGGGTTGTGCTGTACATGTCATATTCAACTGTCACACTCTGCTAAAGGAGAGAGAAAAACGGAGCTAATATCAAAGTTGAATGTCTTGGGCCATTCTGAAACAGACAGTGAAACTAAATTACTTGTCACTGTAGAATTCAATAGATAGCCAGAAACCAGTAAAATACCCAGGTGGAAGATGAAGTGTTGTTCCCCAAGCTTACAGTAGGTCATGTTATAAAGTGCAGAAGGCCACTGACAGCTCGGTGTGGAACTGTGATAGAGAGTTAAAATAGCAGGTAATTGGAATCTCAGGGTTGCCCCTGCAAACTGAATGCAACTGTTCTGTACTCCACCTGTGAGTGGTTTCTCTAATGTAATGGAGATTAGGTTTCATTGCCCAAATGCAGTACCATGAAGCAAAAGAAGTGTACCCGAATCATTGGTTCACCTGGTAGGATTAGTTTTATCCAGAATGGTGGGAAGGGAAAAGAAGCAAGGACAATTATTGTATCTCTTACAGTTTCTTGGGAAGGAGCCTAAGAAGGGGAGTTTTTAGAGGAACTACGTGAGTGGACAAGGGAGCCTTTAAGGGACTAGTGCATAGATCTAATCAAGAAACAATTTAATTGTCAATGTACCAATTAAGGTACAGTGAAATTTGAAGGTGCAGTGAAACAGCATGGGTACTAAATGTCCACATTGAATGTGATGCCAAGTTAAACTAATCTCCTCTTCCTGCAAGTGATCAATATCTCTCTATTCCCTGCCCATCCATGCACCTATCCAAAAGTCTCTTAAATGTCACTATTAAATCTGCCTTCATTTATCCCCCCTGGTACTTTTTATTTCTTTTTTACTTTTTATTTTTTCCATAATTTGGGTTTTTTTTTATTCTATTAATTTTTAATTATATATTTTTTATTCTATTTTATTTTTTAATTATATATTCTTATTATTATAGTTTCTAATAGGCATTAAGTATATATATTACTATATACTTGACTATGAACTTTGTACACATCATAGTTTAGTACCCCCGGGTTAAATAATATATTTTTTTTATGGAATAATAATTTTAGTGAATCATGGAGATGGATAAATATTTAACATTCACTACGGAAGTCTTTAGATTGCTAGCCATGTTAGTATGGCTAACATTAACTACACTAATACTAGATGTATTTTTTCTTTCTTTGCGCACTCTACTAATCTCTTAATCTATCCTTTTTTAATACTATTTCTGGTTATTATTATTTTACATTTGAGTGGAATTATAAATTAATGCAAAGGAGATATATATGTGAGAGAAAATCAAGGGTCTTGAAATTCATCTATTCGAAGTTCAGGTGTAAGGTCTGGTATGTCGAACTGTACCATTTGCTCTATTATATATCCCTTTAGATAAAAGATGCAAGGTTTACATACGAATATGGGGAATGGAGGAATAATATTTTGTAGTTAGAATGTTAAAGGTATTAACGAACCAATTAAGAGGAGTAAAGTATTAGCACATTTAAAAGCACTTAAAATAGACGTGGCATTCATCCAAGAGACACATTTAAAAAAAGAAGCAGAACATAGATTAAAGGCCAAATGGATTGATAAAGTATATCATTCTTCTTTCACACACAAGTCTAGAGGTGTAGCAATATTAATTCGTAAAGGCACTGCATTTAAATATAGTTCAACAATAACTGATAGTGGCGGTTGATATATTATTGTAATAGGAGAATTATACACACAAAAAATGATTTTTGTCAATGTATATGGCCCAAATTTTGATAGTCCACTGTTTTTTAAAAAAATATTTAATACCATCCCGGAATTATCACAACATAATCTAATAATTGGAGGAGATTTAAATTGTACACTAGATCCTTATTTGGATAGATCATCAAAACAACGGAAACTTAAATCGCATTCCAGTGAGTTAATAAATGCATATATAGACACTAGTAATATTAAAGATGTTTGGAGATTGCAAAATCCAACAGGACGAGAATACTCATTTTACTCATCTGTGCATAAAACTTATTCAAGAATAGATTATTTTCTGGTAGATTTAAAACTCATTCCACCTACGTATAATTCAAAATATCATAATATTATAATTTCAGATCATGCACCTTTAACTTTTAAGATGAAAATAACTGGTAAAATGGAAAAACAAGGTCAATGGAGATTTAACCCACAAATTTTAAAAGACAAAATAACTCAAGAATATATTACAAAACAGAACAAGATTTTCTTTGAAATAAACGATATACTAGAAATATCTTCGTCCCTTTTATGGGAAACTTTTAAAGCGTATGTTCGGGGAATTATGATATCTTCCCAAGCATTTTATAATAAAGAGAACAGGCATTGGAAAGAGAGATTAAACAGTTAGATACAGAGAACGCTGTTAATCCAACCATGATAAAACATAATAAAATCTTTGCATTGAAATATAAATTAAATAAAATACAGTCAGACCAAGTTGTAAAACTATACCAATATACTAAACAAATACAATTTGAATTTGGTGACAAACCACATAAACTATTGGCTCGTCAATTAAGAAAATTGGAAGGAGAAAAATTAATTTATAGGATTAAATCAGATAAAGGGGAATTACTAGTACAAACTAAAGATATAAATGAGAGATTTTTGCAATATTATAAAAATTTATACTCAGCTAAAACAAAAGAAAATCGGATAGGAGTAGAAACATTTTTTAAAAATTGTAATCTAAAAGGACTGGATTTAGAAGATAGAGAATTATTAAACGTTGAAATAACTACTACAGAAATTGAAGAAGCTATTAGATCATTAAAAAAATGGTAAAACCCCAGGACCAGATGGTATTGGAGCAGAATATTATAAAATATTTTATGATATGATAGCTCCACGTTTGAAGACACTATATGAACACATTTATGCACAACAGAAATTACCAGCAACATTAAATTAATCTATTATAACCCTTATACCTAAATTAGATAAAAATCTTGATGATCCAGGGTCATATAGAGCTATATCTCTTTTAAATACTGATCAAAAAATATTAACCAAAATACTAGCACAAAGACTAAACACAGTGATTAATAAACTAATTCATTCAGATCAAACAGGATTTATACCAAAAAGATATTCCTCAAACAACCTGAGAAGATTATTTAATATTATATATTCAAAAAGAAACATTAATAAGGATTTATCAATTATTTTGTTGGACGCAGAGAAAGCTTTTGATCAGATTGAATGGTCTTATTTATTTTCGGTTATGGAATTTTTTCAGTTGGGGGAGAAGTTTATAACATGGGTTAAATTACTATATACCAAGCCAACAGCCGGAATATTAATAAACCAAATGTTAACAACTAACTTTAACTTATTCCGAGGCTGCAGACAAGGTTGCCCTTTATCTCCACCACTGTTTGCACTTGCAATAGAACCACTAGCAAAATCTGTGAGATTGCATCCTGAAATATATGGGTATGAAACTAAAGAAACTGAAAATAAAATCTCTTTATACGCAGATGATGTATTATTATATATCACAAAACCGGAAATTAGTATTCCTAACTTGTTAGATTTAATAACTCAATTTGGATCGTTTTCAGGATATAGAATTAATTGGAATAAAAGTGAACTTATGCCAATAATGAGAAATAACTTACATATATTACAACAATACCCTTTTAAGATTGCAAATGAAAAAATTAAATATCTTGGAATTTATGTAACAAAAATACATGATTCTTTATTTAAATCTAATTGCCCACCCTTATTGAATAAACTACTTAAGAATATCCAATATTGGAAAACATTACCTATTTCAATGCTAGGTAAGATTAATGCGATAAAAATGATTTTTCTTCCACAATTATTATACTTGTTTCAAATGATCCCGATATATCTCCCTAAAAATGTTTTTAAGAAAGTGGACTCTATAGTTACCAATTTTATTTGGGATTATAAGAACCATAGAATAATTAAAAAGCATTTATGTAAATAAAAAATGAATGGAGGTTTTGCATTGCCTAATTTTATGTTTTATTATTGGGCAGTTAATATAAAAAATATGAATTTCTGGTTGGAAGAACTAGATAAACAACCAAACTGGTTAAAAATAGAAAAGGAAGACTGTTTACCTTTCGAAATTAGCTCGATTTTATTTGCTAACACTACAATACATAAGAAAATTTATAGAGGAAACCCAATAATAGAAAGTGGTATACGTATTTGGAAACAATTAAAAAAAACCATCAAAATTACAGAATACACCACTAGCTCTTCCAATTGTAAACAATATTACTTTTAAATCATTGATGGATAAAGGTTTTTTTAAAATGGAAGAACTATGGAATAAACAAGATTGGTGATCTCTACAGGGAAAGTTTATTTCTCTCATTTCAGGAATTACACCAAAATTATGGATTACACTCCAAAGAATATTTTACATATCTACAAATTAGAGATTATGTTAAATCAAATACACTAGATTTTAGGAATAGAAAGACAGAAATTTTAGATGAATGTCTAAAGAAACATCCGAATACAGAAAAATTAATATCATATATTTATAATATTTTACTGGAAAATGATTTACCCAATACGGATAAATATAGACAAGAATGGGAAAACGAATTAGGTCAAGTAATTAGTAGAGAAATATGGAATGAAAGTTTACAACATATACACCACTGCTCATTAAATGCCAGACACTCCTTGATACAATTTAAAGTTATACATAGATTACATTTCTCAAAATCCAAATTAAATAGAATTTTCTCAAATGTTTCCGCTATATGTGATAAATGTCAACAATTAGAGGCTAATCTAACACATTCATTCACAAAATGTATAAAAATTACTAATTTTTGGACAGAAATTTTTAAGATAATCTCAATTGTAGTTAATGCAAATTTAATTCCAGACTCAAAATCAATTATATTGGGAATATTAGAAACGGATCAGATACTAACAACACAACAAATAATTTTTATTGGTTATAGTTTAATGATTGGTAAAAAATTAATACTAAGATTTTGGAAAGGTCCCATATCCCCTACAATCAAAATGTGGATTACAGAAATGTCGGAGACACTTCACCAGGAACGATTAAGACTTTCCTAATGGGCAGGTTAGATCAATTCAGAGGAATATGGTCTCCATTTATTGAATATTTAAAGGGTTAAGATGGTCCGGTTCAAGGCCATGACTGAAACCTGAATGAATGAATAGATGAAGAATTATATACAATAGATCATGAATATATCTCCAATGAAGAATATCTTGTTTAATACTCCACTCATTTTATTTATCTCTTTTTTATTTCTCTTTCTCTTTATTACCTATCTTTATTTCCTACTGTTATAAAATTAAAAAAATATATAGAAGTATAAATAAGATTGACTGTAAATTTTAAAAATATTAAGAATGTATGTGACGAATAATATTTTATTTTTCTTTGATTTTATATTATTTCTTCTTAATATGTAATTACTTCTAATAAAAATATTTTACAAAAAAAAAAAATCTGCCTCCACCACCAGCCCTGGCAACACAAATTATATTTTTGAAGGGAAAGTGAAGAAAATAAATTGCAAAGGGTGATCTATTGAAGTAGGTGGCCGCCGGGATGGAAAGAGGATAAGGGGATTTCATCCTGCTCTATCCACAGGGAAGTAGTCATGGAAGTAGTCATCCACAGGGAAGTAGTCATGGAAGTAGTCATTTAAATCTTTCTTGCATATGATGGAGAGGTACCCATGGTTTAGGAAGAAGGAAGATATTTTTGAGGCACCTTTGTAGAAAGTCATCTTCACTGTAAATACGATGGAAATGGAAGATTTTGGAGAATAGAATGGAGTCTTCAGAGGAGGAGTCGATAACTTATGCACTAAGATGGAGACATTTATTGTCACTGTACCAATTGGTACAGCGAGATTTGGGTTGCCATACAGCCATACAAATAAAAAGAACACGACACACGATAGAACATGAACATCCCCACACAGCGGAATCAACGTTTCCCACTGTGAGGGAAGGCAATAAAAGTTCAGTCCTCTTCCTCTTGTTCACCCATGGTCAGGGCCTATTGAGGCCTTCGCAGCTGCCGCAACCGATGTTTCAGGACCTCTCGCCGGATGATGGAACTCCGGCGTCGGAAAAACACTTTCAGCGGCTTGGAGTTCCGAATTGGCCGCTTCCTACCAGAGATCGTGGCTTCCGAAGTCCACAGGCCAAGCTGGGCGGAGCTCCACACGGCAATCCTCGGCAAAGGGCCCTGTGTTGTTAGAGTCAGCGCCGCCCACGGCTGGAAGCTCCGCAGACCACAGCTCCACGGTGTTGAAGTCGGCAGTCCCAGCACTCCGGAGCTCCAACACGGACACCCCTGTAAGGCATCGCCCCGCTTCGCAATGGTACTTCAGTGCTGCGCCACTGCTGTTTGTCTCGGGTGCCATTTTATTTTAGGATATATCAATACACTGAATTCCGGAGGCAGTCGCGGTTGGGTAATAAATTTGGGTCTTGCCAGTAGGTTCCACATTCTGTGAATAAACACAAAATAATTTGGACAGCGTTAGATGTGGGCAATTTATTTTCTGTTTGCTACAGTAAACTTGACAATTTGTGTAAGATGAGGCCCTTTGCCTGCATTTATCTGGCACACTCATGACTTTGGTATCAGATCATCGAATTTTCCAGGCTATTAAATGTTATTCTGTAAATATCCCATACACATGTAATTCACTTTTTCTTTAACTTTGCATTATACAGAGGAGGAATATGTTTTTCCAGTGAACCTAGTAAATTTAATAGAGTGCAGTCATTGAGTGATACAGTGTGGAAACAGGGACTTTGGCACAACTTGCCCACGCCGGCCAACATGTCCCAGCTACACTAGTCCCACCTGCCCACATTTGGTCCATATCCCTCCAAACCTGTCCTGTCCATAACAGTCAACAGAACAAGATGAGTTTAAAGAGAGTGTTGTCAACATAACCAGGAGAGATAGACAATAGATGCAGGAGTAGGCCATTAGGCCCTTTGAGCCAGCACCGCAATTCATTGCTGATCCTCCACAATCAGTACCCCATTCCTGCCTTCTCCCCATATCCCTTGACTCCGCTATCTTTAAGAGCTCTATCTAACTCTCTCTTGAGAGCATCCAGAGAATTGGCCCCCATTGCCTTCTGAGGCAGATAATTCCACAGACTCACAACTCTCTGGGTGAAAACGTTTTTTCTCATCTCCGTTCTAAATGGCTTACTCCTTATTCTTAAACTGTGGCTCCTGGTTCTGGACTCCCCCAACATTGCGAATATGTTTCCTGCCTCCAACGTGTCCAATCCCTTAATAATCCTATATGCTTTGATAAGATCCCCTCTCATCTTTCTCAATTCCAGTGTTTGCAAGCCCAGCTGCTCCATTCTTTCAACATATGACAGTCCCGCCATCCCGGGAATTAACCTTGTGAATCTAGACTACTCCCTCAATAGCAAGAATGTCCTTTCTCAAATTTGGAGACCAAAACTGCACAACTGCAGAAGAACCTCTTTGCTCCTATACTCAACTCCTCTTGTTATGAAGGCCAACATGCCTGCTGTACCTGCATGTTTAGTTTCAGTGACTGATAAACAAGGACACCTAGATCTCGTTGTACTTCCCCTTTTCCTAACTTGACACCATTCAGATAATAATCTGCCTTCCTGTTCTTGCCACCAAAGTGGATAACCTCACATTTATCCACATTAAACTGCATCTGCCATGCACCTGCCCACTCACCCAACCCGTCCAAGTCACCCTGCATCCTCATGGTATCCACCTCACAGTTCATACTGCCACCCAGTCAGTGTCATCTGCAAATACTGCCACCATCAGTTTGTGTCATCTGCAAATTTGCTTGTGTTACTTTTAATCCCTTCATGTCAATCATTAATGTATATTGTAAATAGCAGCGGTCCCAGTAACGAGCCTTGCGGTACCCCACTAGTCACTGCCTGCCATTCTGATCCGTTAATCCCTACTCTTTGTTACCTGCCTACCAACGAATTTTCTATCCATGTCAGTACCCTACCCCCCCAATACCATGTGCTCTAATTTGGTCCACTAATTTTCTATGTGGGACCTTATCAATGGCTTTCTGAAAGTCCAGATACACTACATCCACTGGCTCTCCCTAGTTCATTTTCCGAGTTACATTCTCAAAAAAATCCAGAAGATTAGTCAAGCATGATTTCCCCTTCCTAAATCCATGCTGACTCGGACCGATCCTGTTACTGCTATCCATATGTGCCGCTATTTCATCTTTTATGATTGACTCCAGCATCTTCCCCACCACCGATGTCAGGCTAACTGATCTATAATTCCCTGTTTTCTCTCTCTTGTCTTTCTTAAATTTGAAGAGAGCACAGCCAACAGAACCAGATGAGTTTAACGGGAGTCCTTGTGCAGGGTCAGGGAGCATAGGAATCAAGGCCCTGGCAAGTTGATAGGAAACACAGGGATGACATTGAATGCTTGTTGAGCACGGCAAACATCATCTGTTGAGCCAGATGCCAAAACGTTGGGATATCTGAATAGTTGGATAGCGAATTAGTGGTAATGTATTTCAGAGGTTAATTCTCAATAGTGGGATTTAAAATTTTTGAAAATTTCTCTATTTGACAGTGTGTATTTTTAATAAACCATTCTGCCTCTAGAATAGTGTGCAGAGGATGTACCTTTGCTTGCATAGTTGGCACAATTCAGGGACTGGTGATTTGAATCGATTGCGACAGACTGTCAAGTAATATTTGATAATCGTGAATATCTGGTGGCCATTCCTATGCATAAATAAAACATTGATTTTATGATGCTTCGATAACAACTGCAGTGTGAATGCATTTGCATTAACATGAAAGGAAATAAATTACTGGGCCCTGTTGCCTAGCCTGCCAGCTGGTTACATTTGAGCTGGAAGCAATTATCAAAATGGGTGAGATGGGAAGATATTTTATTTTTCACCCTGTCCACATTGAGTTTAACCTGGAATATTCCTAGGTGAATGTTGTGAATGGTCATCAGCAATTCTGCTAATCTCCACAATATCTTGTGGGTTAATAAGAAAGTGGGGCGATGAAGTCGCTGTTTTCAATGAAGGATGATCATGTAGTGCTCAGCAGAACTTTTCTTTAGCAGTGTGGTAGAAGTCATGATTTTCAACCATGATTCCCATTCTGTCCAGATGGACCACATTCTGTCCATTTCCACAAAGCGTCGTCTGTCCATTTCTCTCCACAGATGCTACCTGACCTGTTGAGTTGAGTGTAGTTTAGTTTAGTTTAGAGATACAGCACAGAAACAGGCCATTTGGCCCACCATCCGCACGCACGTGTACACTCGCACTATCTTACACACTAGGGACAATTTACAATCTTTACCGAAGCCAATTAACCTACAAACCTGCATGTCTTTGGAGTCTTCAGAGGAGACTGGAATCCCCGGGGAAAACACACTCTGTCATCCATAGAGTGTTAGGCAGCAACTGTAAGGCAGCAACTCTACCGCTGCACCACCGTGTCACCCTATAACAGTTTGTTTATTTTTGTTCAAGTTTCCAGCATCTGCAGTCTCTTGTGTCTCCTCTGGACTACATCATTTTGCTGGGGGCATTCCCTAGAGATTTCCAGAAGTTATTTCCTTTAACAATGTCATTGGTTTTAAGCTGATTGTACAGATTTCTTTGAAGTGATTGTCCTTGACCATGACACCGTGATGGTCCTTCCCTGAGGTTCTGAATTGGATTTGCCTCGAATATAGGAAAAGCAAGTTAGGAACAAGCTCAGCTACTTTGTTGTAATTGAAAGATGATTGAAGGTGATTTTTGTTTGGGTGCAGCATTAAATGGGTATTGGCATTTTTTCAAGAGCTCAAACTCACACGGGTTGAAACACAAGCATCTTTATTGTTCAGGTCATCAACTACACAGCAGGTCATCACCCGTTCACACTGCTGCTCAGACTGGCAAGCACTGGGCAGGATCTTACACTTTGAATGTTACCTTTAGGCAGGGTTATAATTACTAAGCATTCTAATTGGCCAATGCGACATCTCTTCTTCTATAATTGAAAAGTAGATACAACATGTTTATCACTACGATGAGTAAATAAATTGTTAAATGCAAAATGCCATATCTAAGAATAATGAGGTTTAACATAGTCGCCGTATCTAACAGGCGGCTTACTAACCCGCCCAGTCCGCGTATGGTAGGGGGTTGCCTCATCAACCTTTTCTTCCGAAAGGTTAAGGGCATGCCTGGTTGAGCCAACAGGGCTCTGGGGAGACACCGTAGGGGACGACCTTCGCAGGGATACCAGTGAACCGGGTACAAGGGCGTAAACCGACGTGGGGAGTGGTGGTGGGTGGTAGCTGCAGACACTGGAACGACTGGAACATCAATCACTTTAAAGTTCAGTGGAGGGGCATCAGGACCCTGGAGCGCCGGGACGTCGTTCCTTCACTGGAAGGATGTGTGGACGGTTGCGTCTGTAGATGGTGCCGCCGACATCTACAAGGTAGGAACGTGGCTCTTTCGTGGGGCCATGGATGAACCTCAGTTTAGTATGTCCTTTGTTTGTCTGTAAACAAACCACCTGGTCTTGTCGTAGGCACGTTTCTGCACTTCCGATTGGACTGTACGCGCGTTTGAATTACAGCGGGGCAGAGAACTTTAGGCTTTAAGTGATCCTGAGTCACGGGCAGTGGGGGTCTTGTTCGCTGGGCCATCACTCGTTGGGCTGGAGAGCCAAAAGCACCGTCTCTGGCAATATTTCTCAGGCTCAACAGGTCTAGCTAGACATCAGCTTTTGCCAGGAAGGAGCGTTCCATAAGTTGTTTAGCGCTGCGAACAGCACGTTCGGCAAGTCCATTGGACTGTGGGTACTCTGGGCTGCTGGTTACATGTTTAAACTTCCAGCGCTTGGCAAAGTCTTTGAACTTTTGGCTGGAGAATTGTGTCCCATTGACAGTGGGGGGGGGGGGGGGGGGGGGGGGGGGGGGGGGGTCAGAACCGGTGAAGGACTGGGCAGTGTTCACAGCCTTTTGCAGTCTCTTTCACTCCTGGGTAAAAAGTACCAGTTTGCAAATAACGAAAACATGTTTACATGTAATGAACTGCAGTACTGTATCATTCATAACAATATTAGGAATCACCCAGCAAGAGTATATCCTCATAAAATGTTATAACTTACAGCATGGAGAAAGGCTTTTTGGCTCATCTTGCCCTTGCTAACCAAGATGCCCCTTCTATACTGGACCCACCTGCCGGTGTGTGGCCTATATCTCTCGAAACCTTTCCTATTTATGTACCTGTCCAATTGTTTTTTAAATGTTGTTGTAGTACTTGGTTCAATTACTTCCCTCCGACAGCTTGTTCCATATACCCCCATTTCAAAAAGAACGGTCAGGTTTAAATTGAAAACTTTACCCTCTCACTTGAAACCTGTGTGCTCTGGTTCTTGATTCCCCCACTCTGTGTAAAAGACTCTGCACATCTACCCTATCTATTCCTCTCATGATCTTATACACATCGATAAAATCATCCCTCATCCTCCTGAGCTCCGAGGAATAGATTCCTAGCCTACCCAGCATCTCCCTTTAGCTCAGGCCCCCAAGTTCTGGCAACATCCTTGTAAATCTTCACTGCACTCTTTCCAGCTTAATAACATGTTTCCTGTAACAGGGTGACCAGAACTGAAGACAATGCTTCAAATGTGTAGGAAGGGACTGCATATGCTGGTTTAAATCAAAGTTAGATGCAAAAAGCTGGAGTAGCTCAACGGGACAGGCAGCATCTCTGGAGAGAAGGTATGGGTGACGTTTCAGGTGGAGACTCTTCTTCAGATCCTTCTTCAATGTTTCAAATGTGGCCTCGCCAATGTCTTGTGCAACTAGTAGACAACTATTAAACATGCTATTTTTAAGTTCATAATGTAATGTGATGTAAATACTATTCGATTCAATTTGCAATATGTTAGGGGAAAAATCTAGAATTATTTGTCAAGCTCAGTTGAATGTCAAGGCATTCCTGTGGCCTCTTTGATTATTCTATCCAACGCTGCCTCAAATAGACTCAAAATGCATATCTTGTCTTGCAATCCATCTACCAATTATACACTCAATTTTGAACAGTCATAAAAGGAATGTCTGATATGTGATATGTCTTTATAGCAAATGTTATGCTCTTTATGTAGTTAAATGTTTTTCAATGGATTCCATTTTAACTAATTGATCAAGCGGGAGAAGGGGGCTAATGGCATGCAAAGAATCTGATAGTTGCAGTGTGTTCCTTTGAATGGTTTAAGTGAATGGTTTTACTATTTCAGGATTTACTGACCAATTGGGCTGAGTGTGCATGATTGAATTTATGTAAGAGGACACTGCAACCGTGACCTTTGGGAGAGTCTGCAATTGCTTGAATGATAAATAAAATGTATATGGGCAAAGATGCCACTGAATTAATAAATCTCCACTGAACACCTGGACACTTTAACAGGACTCAGGAACACCATGTTCCACTCTATTTAAAAACAACTTGTTAGTAATGCAAGAAAGTCAGTAGGAAGGAACTGCAGATGCTGGTTTGTACCAAAGATGGGCAAGGTTTAAATATGATGTTTTTAAAGTGATTAGCAGGGGCTTGTTGCTGCAATTGGTTTCATGATGTAATCAGATCAAAATAAGTAGGAATAATATGCTTTGGTTCAACCCCATCAGTCTGTCCTCTTAAATCTTGCATACACCTTTCTAAGTCTGGACTCGTATCGCCTTCTGTTCAACCATTACTATCATTCAGCTTCAACCTTTATACAGAACCATGCCCGTCCTTTTGCTGCTACAATCAATTGTTTATCCATCATCGAGATAGAGGACACCTTGAATTTTCAGCACTCATAAACTATACTGAAGTGCATAACAGTTTTTTGCTAGCACAGAAATTTGAGAGGATCTTAAAATAAATGACAGTGCAGAAATCATGGCATTAGAAACTACAATCAAGTTATTACTATTTTTCTCTTAGTGAATCTCCCACATGTGGTCTCATGCCACTAGACAGGTGCTCGCTGTGCAGGACTCTCACAGGTTCCAAAATCCAGAATAAGCCAAACACAAACAGCAGGGAACTGATCAGCTTTCATTTATCTCTGCTGATATATCCAGGGTTTCACAAGGTGGGATTTCTAGGGAGATGATGGTTGTTTGTGATTGCACAATATCAATTTACAAGGGTGTTTTGCACAATGTTAGAGAGTTACCGCCGACACCACCACCACCACCCCTCCTTCTCATGGCCAATCATCAGTTCATGAGTTGGATGTGGTACTGGACTTTGCATGCAGCAAAACACAAAACCCAGCCGGCGGGTCTGCTGAGGAGTTTTAAGGAGGCGCAACGACCGGCGCCTGGGCCAAAACTCCTGAGCTGGCCCGCCGGGTGGGCTTTGTGTGCAGTCCAGCACCTGGGCCAACTCATCATTCATCCAGCCACGGCCTAGTTGGTCAACGAATTGCCGTTGGGAATTTGTTCCTTATTTTGACCTTTTGTCCCTTATTTGGGAGTGAGAAGGTTGGCAATCCAATCTGCAGCTAAAATGCAATTGCAAAATCTAATTCAAATGCAAAGTAAGATTTGTATTAAATCTACATATTATTTAGGAATCAAGTGCATGGTCCATATAATAAGTGAGAATTGTTGCTTGTGTTTTGCAGGTTGGCCATGGATACCCATCATAGTTTTTGGATATTTTTACTGCTACAGTCAAGTAGGAATTGAATATGACAGAGTCAAAAAATAAATGTTCTGGTTATTCTAATATTTCCATTATGAAATCAAAATTGTAGTTGTAACTATGTGTTGTTTTTGTTTAAATTTTAAAGTACACATTTCTTATAATTAACATTTTGGTTATATTCGTATCTCTCTGTTTGATATGCCATTTGAATAAAGATTTATTCAGTACAGAGAGTATAAACCATTTGATATTTGTAGGATGCTTTTGTGCTCTTTTTTAAAATAACTTTTAAAATAGATATTGAAATGATCTTTTAAAATCTTTTATTGGATGCTTTCAATTATTTAGGTATCTGCATTGCACTCCATCATATAATATTTTAAGAATATAAGTGAACAAGAGGAATGTCATACAAACTGTTCCATACATTTTACAAATGTGTGCATCTTTTAACTCAATACACTAATTTATTTGTGGAGGATGAGGTTTGTGTACACACTGTGAGCTACTTCGTGGGACCCAATTTGGATTAGACATGTGCTTTGTATAGCTAAAGATTAATACAGGTTAGTGGATATGTTAAATCAGAGATACAGAATCTGATTACCCAATCTCAAAGAAGATTTGAGGGGTGAAATTATTATTATTGTTTAAATCTATTGTAATTAACCTGATACATATGTGATACAGTATTAAAATATCACACCAAAAGTGGGTCAACGATACCGTTATGCTTCGTTATATTTTTTCATTACACAACAGAAAAATCAGATGTGTTGAGTAATTCTAATTGATCAGGCAGTAAATATTCTGCTAGGGCTGATTCTCACAAGAATGAGTTAACTCATGTTGGAGGCAGCCCACCGGCCTGGGCACAGCCTGCAGTCCCCACCTTCTTGAACTTGTTTTCAGGAGTGGAAATTAAAAACTGCAGGTACAGAATATCTGAAATAAGAACCAAAAATATCAGAAACACTCAGCATGTCAGGTAGAATCTGTGAAAAGAAAAAGAGATGATATGTTAGGCTGAAGACCCTTTGTCAAAACTGAGAAAGAGAGAACATTAATTAGTATAGGAAGGAACTGCAGATGCTGGTTTACACTGAAGATAGATACACAATGCAGGAGTAACTCAGCAGGACAGGCAGCGTCTCTGGAGAAAAGGAATGAGTGACATTTAACATTAAAACTAACATTAGTTTGTTTTAAATGGCAGAGGGGATAGGGAAGGAATGGATAGGACAAATACAGTGTCCCTGTGTCTCTTGTCGGGTGAGGCCTTGGTTGCCAGGGTGATAAGCTGTAGATGAAACATTTAAAAGACATTTGGACGTACATGGATCGGAATGGTTTAGAGAAGTGCATCTTAAACTATTTCAGTGTCATTCACCCTTGAGTCTTTATCACAAAATTTCATTCACCCTCGACTAAATTTCCTTATGTCTTTTGGTAATTTTCGTCTTATTCTCCCTTGTGTATAATTTTATATATAAATTATTTTGTCACATGAACAAAAAACATAAATTAACTAATTTCTTGTGTTTATTTTATTCAACTTTTTGAACATCCTAAAAATATGTAAAGCCAACTAGGAGTGGAAAAAAAAGTTTAATTACAATGGAAACATTCTATTAGAATGATAAAAAAAAACATTCTAACGCCTAAACACTTGGCATCAGCCCCATCCTACCCTTTCGGGCTTTGGTTACTACAGTTTTTTTCTTGGAAAACTAGTTCAAAATATAGCTAGAATTCATGTTGCTTGATGCAAATAAGTGCTGGTAGATTGAAGTACAGTAAATATATATAGAATTCTAGTTCTAGCAGAAAAGTAGCTAAATTGGCAACACAAAGTAAAGTTACAGTTTAATAGTTGCCTACGGCGATCCTGCAGTGTTGCCATTTATAAATGTATGATCCCACTAGCTCGTCTGGTCTTCCCTTAAAAGGTTATATTACAGTAAATTTGGGAAATATCCTGCTACTTTGAAATGAGAAAACCAGCGGTAGGAAAGAAAACATCAAATTTCCAGCTCCACTGCCATTAAAACCAATAGGAGCTTACTAACCACTTTAATGGCAATGCCTTTTTTTTAAATATAGAAACAAATATATAAACATCTGAATAAATTTAGTCATTCACCATTCATTCACCCCTCTGGTTTCATTCACCCAAAAATAATTTAATTTGCCCTTGGGTGAACCATTCACCAGTTTAAGAAGCACTGGTTTAGAGGGATATGGGCCAAATGCAGGCAGGTGGGATTAGCGTAGAAGGGGGCATCTTGGCTCACATGGAGAAGTTGGACCAAAGGGCCTGTGTCCATGTTGTATAACTTTATGAAGTCACTCGGTTGAGTAATAGGATCGCCACACCCACTTTCAAATGACAGTTGAGGGCTGGATATTAAGTACATCTGAACACATTTCATGTTGGTGTTCTGCCATGAATCCTTGGGTGTTCTGCCATGAATTCTAGGGCAGGATCTGTGGTGGAATGAGAGGTCAGGTACACAATAACCTGACCCAGTACTTTTCAGACCTCTGTCTGGCTGAGTATACGTGAAAGTGCAAGGATACTAAATGGTAACCATGTGAAAGCTGATGTACCCTGCGGAAACGCTGCCAGTCAGTCAGCTCAATGTGGCTCATTTTGTTCTGATAACTTAAAGGATAGGAACTTACTGTGAGAATTAAACTTCTCAGCATTGACCACCTCATTTTTCTCTCTATATGCACCACCAAGTGCACTATTTCTACACAAATATGGAAGTTCCACTCTTCCTCTTCTCATGGGTGCCAGTGACAAAGCTTGAACTTGTTACAGTTCACCACCTAGGATGGTGAATCTGCATGTTGAACCTACACCAAATTAGACTAGATGCAGGAATAACAGGTCCACATTTTCCTAAGATATGCTGGCAGCTTCTTTTGTAATCATCTGGAAGCTAACATCTTCCAGTTTCCCAGTATCTATGCTGATAAACCTCCCCGATGGAGTCAGTGACCTCATTCATTTAATGGAAGGTGATGAATGATGCGTTTCAGGTAATTTACATTTAATGGAATTATCCAAGTTAATTGTTTTAAATACTTTAAACATTAAGTACTTTCTAATATTTTTAAAATTAAACTAGCATTTGAGTATTACTGTGGGAAAAAACTTAAGTGAATTGGTTTTAACTAGGCTTTCAATATGTGAACGTCAGGGAGCCTTTATCATGTATGTCCAAAGCTGTTGATCGTTTTGGCAGTCAGGGGTTTGAGGCTGGAGCTTAATAGACCAATCGGTTTTCATATATTTGCTGAGAGAGACTGGCCATATTGCAGACCGAGCCATTAGGGAACATGATAAAACAGGATGCCTCCCAATTTCCATGGAATTTTAAAAAGTGTTATAAGTAGTGCAACGATGAATTTGACCCTCAATGGGTTCTGAATATGTTTGATAATTTCTGGATCTCAGACTTTCATCAAGAACGTAGTCATCAGGTTAGGCAGTTGACAAAGCCAGTGGCTATGTCCTGGCTGGTTGTCAAAGTCAGTTGTGTAAGTGAGGCTCATTTGTGCCCAGCCATAATGTAGAGCCTTGTCCTTATTAACTGAACATCTTTGGAAACAAGTGAATGCTGGCATATCGGGAAAAGATAAATCTCACTTCTGTCACAGTTCAGCAACAAGTGTGGGCACCTTGTTGTTTCAGTACTATGTATTAGTAAGAAAACATTTGAACTTTTGTTTTTTTCTAATTTTGATTGTACCAAGAATTACTTTTTGTATTATTTCCTTTGTGTCTTTCTCTTTCTACATTCGCTGTACTGCTCTACACACTATTTGTGTATATGATTTAGTTGCATGGACAGGCCAGAATAACTTCAACCCTCAGATTTGCCCCAAAATGTAATATTTAAAGTTTAAAATATTGATAAAAGTAAAATCCCAGCCCGTTTCCTGTTTATAATTTCTGTATAAATACTCTGGTTATTGGTTATTGGAATTTCAGCAGAAGTCTGATAATATTGTAAACAGAGTTTCTGGTATAAATAACACTGAAGGAAATAATTTTACAGTTGCCCACTGAGAAAAAATAAAATAAAAATATAAACTTTAGTTTTCTTTGAAGATTGCTGTTGATTTCTTATATCTTCCTCTCTCTCTCTCTCTCTCTCTCTCTCTCTCTCTCTCTCTCTGTCCCGCTCTTTATGTGACATTTTGTGTTCATACATTTTATTGTAAAATGCTTAGCCCAGAAATTGTGCAGTACCTAAATGATTGTGCTTTGCAAAATAATAATTTTAGTTTAACTAAGGCTATGTTGTTATCATGCGCTGTTAGATTGAAAAGAAAATGTGCCTTGCTCGTAGCCCAGGCAGCAGCATCGACAGTGTGTCATTTGAATCACTCTCAATGAGATGAGCTGATGAGTCTTGAATTTTTGGTAGTCTATAGATGTATCTTTAAACCTACCTGTCAACAAGAGCCAATCCCATCACCTTCTCATTTACCCAAATTCCACACCCTCAGCTGCCCCGGTTACCCAATTCCCTTCCCCTCATCTTCGACCTCTCATCACTCTTCCAGTCTTCCTTACTCTGGGTTCCCCCAATTTTATTTACAGTACCTCGCAATGCATCCACTGTTCCTCCGTTTTTACATTTTGCACTGTATATTTCACTTCTTATCAGTTCCCACCATTTACACCCTTTCATCATCTCCTGCTTTCACTCTCCCTCTGTCTCATCTGCCAATCAACCCCTTGTTACCTGAATCCACATATCACTTACCATCCCTTCCCCTAATCTCTTCCCACCAGCTATCTCTCCTCTACAACAAGTCTGAAGAAGGGTCCTGAGCAAAAACATGTCTCCATTTCCCTCTACAGATGCTACTTAACCCACCCAATAAGTTCCTAAAAAATTGAGTTACAAGATGGGACACTTCTTGCACTCCCTCCCCCCTGTAGGAACAAAGATAGAGTTCCCCGTTCCTCACCTTTCAACCAATCAGCAACTGCACCCAATAAATTATTTTCACCTTTTCTGCCACCTTTAACGGGATCCCACCACCAGTCATATCTTCCTCTCCCCACCGTTTCCCATAGAACCACTTGCTCTACAACTGCTTGGTTCCCTTATCCTATAAAGATGTCCGCATCGGCGAGACAACCACTTTGCCGAGAAAATTATGCTCTGTCTACCAAAGTCTCATGGAGCTTCCAGTTGAAAACCATTTTAACTCCCCTTCCCATACTGACCTTTCTGTATTTGGCACACTCCATTGCCAGAGTGAGGCCACATGCAAACTGAAGAATAGCACCTCATATTCCACTTGGGTAGATTTTAACATAACAGTATGAATATTCAATTCTCCAGTTTCAAGTAATGCCACCACCCTGAAGCGCACACATTTCTCCCATCACTCTAATCAGCCTGCTTCTTCCCCTCGTGCATGCGCTCATTTCTATCCACGTCTCTTATTCCCCGTTTCCTCTTCACCCTGTGCCATTCCACCCATATCCTCTCCCTGGCTTTACATTTCACTCCTCCACTTCTTTCCTTTTGACTCATTTTCACCTCTGGCCTTTGTCACTATGCCCAATCACTCACTCTCACCTGATCCATCTATCATTTGCCAAACTTTTCCCTACCCCCTCCTATCTTTTCCAGAGTACTCTATCTTTACTCCATCAGTTTGAAAAAGGGCCCTAACCCGAAACGTCATCTGTCCATTCCTTCCACAGATGATGCCTGAGACGTTGAGTTCCTCCAATGGTTTGTTGTTTGCTCAAGATCCCAGCATCTGCAGTTTCTTGTGTTTAGAGTAAGATAATTTGCTTTTAATTCACCAGAATATTTTGCAATAAAATAATTCTGAAGAAATTAAAGGGAACTTTGATGTATTTAGTGTTTTGCCTGACCTAAAGATGGAACAAAGGGATTTGCAATCAGTGAAATATTTTTGAGTGCTATAAAATTGCTGTAATGTTAAGGCTCCCAGGGAAAAGAGAGAATTTTACAGATTTTTGTCTCGAGCAATGAATAAGATGACAACCCTCCCGTTCCTTGTTTCATATAAGTAACGTGGTCCATTTTAATATACATACAATCACCATTTTTATAATTTTATACACAAACACAAAGCTTGAATATGTATAAAATATTCTTTATTTTTATAAATAAAGTTTACATATTTTTTATAAATCAGACAATTTGTGCTTAATGTTTCATTTTATTACAGGAATATTAATATGATGTGCATAAATTTTATTCAATGTTGCAAAATCGGTACATATGCCACTACTGGCAGCTTTCCTGGCTGACCACAAAAATAGTTCCTAAACTCTTCAGTACATTTGTCATGCTTATGGGAACAAGTGCAGAATTATATTAATGATAACATTGTAAAACTGGACTGACTCTAATATTGTTATTTATCTGATGCTTCCTTGATTTGGAAATAAAACAAGTGAAGCACATTCCTACAAAGCTCTAATCCTACTGCAATGTGCAGATCATGCAAAAATTAAACAAATTAGAAACAGCATTTCTTTCTGAGTAATATCTATTTCTTCAGTCACTTTGAAGGCTGGGTTTGTCCTTCAACTGACATCTTTCACGACTCTCAGGTTTTGGGCCTTTTATGGATAAACATTTTGTATTCTTATCTCATCGGTGCTTTAGTACAATGTTTGTGTGAGTTTAAAGTGGCTAAATAAGTTCCTATTAGTATATGTGAGCATCATGTGCTGCTAAAACAGATTCATACAGTATATTGCTAAATTACTGTGTCACCATTTCTGCAGTACAGCAAAAATGTTTATAGCAGCAAGATTAAAACAGAATTAATAATTTTATCATTTTTTTAATCTCCTAACAAAATAAAAGTAGTCCAAGGTCCTTTGGAAATCAAGTTTTCTTGTAGGATTTCAGGCATTTGAAGTAACCTGTTCTTCTGAACTATTGAAAAAGTACACAGAAACAATTAACAATTATGCATTTTTTCTATATTTTAAGTTTCTCCTTTGCAGACCAGACTATATTATGTGGTAGCACTTGTTGATTCATTTTATACTGATGGATAAAGGTATCTATGGAAAACTTACTTGGGAATAATTGCAGTTTATTGTGCAAAGACAATAGACAATAGGTGCAGGAGTAGGCCATTCGGCCCTTCGAGCCAGTACCACCATTTGATGTGATCATGGTTGATTATTCCCATTCAGTACCTCGTTCCTGCCTTCTCCCCATATCCCCTGACTCCGCTATTTTTAAGAGCCCTATCTAGCTCTCTCTGGAAAGCATCCAGAGAACCCGCCTCCACCGCCCTTTGAGGCAGAGAATTCCACAATAATTATTTTAATTGGTAACTTGTGACAATTAATTAAACTGTTCTATTTATTTGAGGAATTCTTGTATTCTTGAGTTCTTCTGTATACCTCTTCTGTATTCCATTCATTTGCAATTGTCAATTGTGAATGCCTTGGAAAGATTTTAATGTTGTGCAGAACCATAGTTTACATCCGTTGTAACAGTAAAACCGGTTAAACATTTCTAAATATCAAGAAAGGAAACTGAAACTAGATTTATTACTTCCAGCAATCAGAACAGTTGTATTAACAATCTTTATTGTTCTCCTTTACTTCACGATCAGCTCCTCGCTGAACAGATGAATGTACGCTTGTTTCAATTTTGCCTTTCAGGTGTTAAATCTTAGATGTTCTGTTGATCTTACCGTGGAAGAATATCTTCCATCTCTGTACACATCAGGTCACAATTTGGTTCTTTGTACTAGATTCTTAGGAAATTCAATTGCACACTGAATGATTTCTCCAAACTTATCCTTGTAAATTATTAACCTTTACATTTATATTTGCATTCAAGTTCATAGTCTAAGTAGATACGTAATTTTATAACTTTCTTGTGCATTTAGCAGAATCATTCAGGATGCTGCAAAAATAGCAGGATTCCATGACAACTTTTAGGTTATGTAACAGTACAAGGTGGTTTTATGATTGGAGCTGTTTGAGGTTTGTTTCTAGTAAAATTACATTCATAACTGATCGAACATGTATCATTTAATAAATGTTTCCATTTGCCAGTAAGCCCTGAATTTTGACAATGGATTTAAAATAACAATTTATCCACAAATGACATCTGTGAATGAGTCATTTAGGTAAGTTTGAATGAACTGCTTAATGCAAAGGTTAGCATGGTTAATATTTGGCTACATTGGATTTGCCAGGATTTGGGCTGCAGATGTTAATCTACTGGTATCCAGCATGAATATTGGTTGCATGGTCCAAGTTATTGTATCATCTCTACTGGAGGAGGAGAAATCATCCAATATTCACTGTTCTGGTCATTATTAGTAACTACTGCACAGATTTACACATGTACACACAATGAGTACAAACGTGGCACAATTTTCAAGCTCCTACATTTGAGGTTTGTGGTATTATTTATCTACGAGCGATACACGACGATCAGCTGTATGGGACAGAAACCCTGCGACTACGGAACCATCTGGTAAGAACCGGTGGCTTCAGAAGGAAAAATTCCATCTGCGTTGTCAGAAAACTGCAAGCAGAAACAGCAGAACAGTAAAAATAAACAAACCTGTGGCAAAAAAAAACCATTGAAACCTTTGCTCAATTTTTTTTTTAAACTCTTCAATTTAAGTTGCTTAAAAGTGAAGGTTGAAATGAATATGGAGCAAAGCTGCACGTATGATTAAGTGTGATCTTAGTTATTACAAAAAAAGTTAGACATATTTCTGCTGTATAAAGTCAAAGAAATAGATGTCATGTAAAGGGCATTATGTTCTAAGGTCTAAGAAACCAGGTAAACGGTAAATAATAAATTTAATGGAATATAGTACAGATCTCTTTAAATCCCTATATTTTCTTTTGATTACACTCATGAAGCAGATGGCTGTCACATTAAGCAGGAAAACAAAGAATCCAGCATTTTCCTAATTAATTTCCAAAAAAAGTGGCATTTACCTTTGTGATAAGATGTGAAACGCCAGTCTGTCAAAGATATTTTTAGATTGCGTGTTCATAATTTAAGTACTTTTAAACTGATCACCATACATTCACCAGCATATCAGTAAAATCAGTAGTATTTTCAGTCTTCATTCCGTAACTGTGGTATTTATACACATAGATTTGTATATGACTCCAAGGAAAGTCAGGAAAAACCATGATTACGTCCCACTATTGCAGTGAAGAGCTCATTGTCAAATAGGACAAAGCTAGTTACATTTTCACCTGGATTTTCCCATTGCAGTTTATACTTTTATTAATGTTAAGATTGGTTCAGTTAGAACTGTTGATCTTCTTTATCAGATTCTGGGGTTGTTGGCCTTGATATTTCAAATATTTCCTGTGGTGAATGTGTGGTTCTTGAATTTAATATCCTCAGTATTTCTGAAAGTTGTTTCTCAATATTAGTTATCTTGTTATTAAGTGATTTTAAGTCTTGTTTCAGCTCATTCTTTACATCGAATATGGTGGCTTGAAGTGTTTGTTCAGGAATTGGATAAAAAGCGTGCTTTGCCTCTGAAAGCACAGGACTTTGGTCCTGAGGACTCCGTGCTTCCCCTGCATTGTCTAATCTCAAATCACTCTTTGTGATGCCACTGTCAAATGAGTCTGTTTTTCTCAAAGACACCTCTTCAAGGGGTTTAGTTCTTTCTGGCAGAGTTTCCATGGATTCTGCCTTGGACACTTTATTCCAGTCTTCTGCTTTAGAAGTAGAATCTTTAAATTTTGACCAACCCTTTCGCTTACTGGATTCTCCAGATTGCCTTGTAATTGTAAACTGCTCAGATGTTGGAGCTTGCAATTTATCTTGATCTGATGTCTCTGTTGTGGCTCTAACCACTTGTGAAGGTGTTGGAGTTGCAGGGCTTTCTGTGACTGTAACTACACTGGTTGTTGCTGCTGCCTCTATTGCAGGAGTTTGTAATTGTGCGGGACCTCTCTCCATATCATCGACTTCCTTTAAGCGTTCAGCTGCCATACGGGCCTCTCTCTGCTGTCTAAACCTTTGGAAAAGTCTGCGTACTGGATGATCTGGAGGTAGGTTTAATGGTGCCTCATTCTTTCTCCTCATCATTTCTTCCTCCTCTCGCTTCACATCACTAATTTTTCGGAACACAATCTATATGTGAAAAGATTACAAAATATAATTAATAGTTCCATTGTAGTGTACACACAGGTACACCGCCCATTACTTTAACCATAAAGTTGCATTATTGCCACTACAAAGCAAATTGTTTACAAATAGCATCCTGTTTTATAAAAGAAAATGTTTAAAAGATCGCATCTGATTTATAATTTAACCAAAAAGGTTGATGTTCTGCTTGAACTAAAATGCAAAGGAATTTGACTCCCCCTTCCCCAGCCCCCTTCCCAGTTCTCCCACCAGTCTTACTGTCTCTGACTACATTCTATATCAGTGTCGCCCACTCCCCTGGCATCAGTCTGAAGAAGGGTCTCGACCTGAAACATCACCCATTCCTTCTCTCCAGAGATGCTGCCTGTCCCGCTGTGTTACTCCAACATTTTCTGTCTACCTCCAGACATTTACTGATGGGCCATGGCAGTCAACCCATATGCCATAAAGACATTTTAAAAGAAAGCAAGGTAAGTAAGCTAAAACCTTATTTACATTCAAACTAGCAAGCTAGGGGTTTTCCAATGTTTTCAGCAAAAAAATGCATATGGGGCAAATTTGAAATAAACACAGGGTGTGCTGGAAATACACAGCTGGTCAGGCAGTACATGTAATGGAAAAAGATCATTAACCTAAAATATTAACTTTGCCTCTCCACAAATATTGTCTGATATGTGTATTCTTTGCAATTTTTGTTTTATTTCAGCATCTTGAAATCATTTAATTTGTTTCTTAGTACATCAGGTAGGATTTTCATCAGGATATAATTTTTATGACCAATCTGCAGTTTCAGCTTTAAAACATTTCCTATGACGGGAACAGGCAGAGGGCATTAGACTGGCAGTGTATTTATTTAAATTTATTCTACTCCTACAATCTTCCTATGACTAATAAAGTTTAACCCATGCAATTTCTTCCTTTGCAGCAGTTTGCTATTAATTATAGGTACCTTGTAAAGCTGAACCATGTTTAAAATACAAATCTCGGTTTCTGTTACTGACCTTCAGCATTGCAATAGCTTATTGTAAGATGAAATACAAGAAATAAATACATTACTAGAGGATAGGGTAGCAAATTCAGGGCAATCTTGTACAATGAAAAAAACATAGACCTTTACTCCTGCACATCTTAGGAAAACAAAATCCTTGCAATGTGATGAATAATAATTGTGAAATTATCAAGTTAAATATAATGATTTAACAGAGTAAGCTTTATTGTTTGCAATGTTACAACTCTTATTAAAAACTATGAATTATATTTTAAATTATCTCACTCTCACATTCAACATTAATCCATTATATCCAGAGTAGAATGTTTGTAAACCAATTAGTTTATACTATATTAATATGTTTCAATTGTCAAATGTTAGTATAAACTTAAAGTCTAACGTCATCATTAAGACAAAATAATGAGCAGTTTCCTAAACTAATGGTTTCACATTTATTTGTCATTTAACCACAAGGTAAAATCCAATCAAAGACTAAATGGTAGCACACTATAAATTAAATAGATATAAAAAGGACTATTCCGATATTGGTCAATTTCCACAGAACTTAATACTGCAGATTATACCTTTCACAATGACTGGCATAATTAATGTATTTAGGGCTGCAAACAATATTTTATGTTGCCAGAAGAATATATCTCCCTTCCTACCGATGCTTCTAAAGGCTCAATCATTACTTCTGCATAATGTGACAAGAACAATGTTCTGACAATCTAAAAAAAACTTGGAACAGAGAACATCAAAGATATATGAAAATCTCAGTTATTGACCCTGATCTACGTAAGTCATTTTCTTCCATTTTGACTGCAGTGGATGTGAGGCACCAGAATAATCCACATGGTGAGGGGAGTGTGCGATTCTGAGTTTTAAAATGGCTCCCTTCCCGATATTATTTAAATGTGATGAATAATGATTGGCCAAGTTTCTCAGTATTCTTTAAAAGTTAACAGATAAATCAAGCTGGCAAGTGAATTTTTAATCAAATAGTTTGTGGGGCCAGAGGAGGGGAAGATTGACAAATACATCCCAACACCACTACCCTCCATCAACTGACCAACAATTTCTCCTTTCATTTTGTCCTCGCTGCTTCCCTCCTGATGCCAGTCTGTCGGTCATACACAAATGCATATTGTTTTCTGGATCTCCATATTTTGTGTATAAAATCCATCTATGCCACACCCCAGCTCTCTCAATATTTTTCTGGCTGCTACAGATTTCAGACACAGACTTCAGCTGGACAACCTGTGTACTAAGCAAGTGTATAAGAACAATGATATCTTGCCATCATATGTGGCAGGGTTGCATGTTTCCATCAGCAAGCATACAGCCCCTCAGCAGATGTGTGAGCATACGCCCTGCCTCTCAAAGTATTTAGGCATATTTTTGAAACACAGCTACATGAAAAGGATGATTATTTTAATCTATTGGGAAAGGGGGAGAAAATACAAACCTGTTGACCCTAAGGAAGGATATTCATGGATAGCCAAGAGTAAATCTAACAAGAAATGTACGTTTTGTACCTATGAATGTTCAGCTTCCCAAGGGAACAAATTGCAATAGATGGTGTTACTGCACTACTTCATGGAGGGACAAATCTATATTTCTCTGTACAATCTTGATCTGCCTTTACTAAATGTAAATGGAGGATCTGTGTGTGTAAATAGCTCATTCTATGATCACCTGGAGGTCATACACAAGAATGTCAATTGTAGTGAAATCTTAGGGATTGTAACATCGTCCTAATAATCAATCAACCTAACCACCGTGGGTTCGATCCTTGTATCTGCTTGTCCAAGCCCTCCTAGCCTCATGCAAGCAGAGACACTCCAAAAGGGCACACAGTCCCAAGCGTTCTCCCATAAGATCAGCACAGGACCTTGTGGGAGCTAACTTTTATAGGTCCCCGAACCTTGAGGAGCCGAACCATATGGGGGTGATCTCTTTACAGTCCAATAACAGATATTGACCAACACAGTACATGATAGACATTTCCCTAGCCCAATAATACAGTAGCCAATACATTGTATTCAAACTGAGCTTCTAGAAGGAAGCAAACATAGCAACATTTACCCAGCCATTCAAGAAACCCAGACAAGGCTCAACACTTAACCAAATCAACATCTAGCAAAGTAAAGCTGTGCAACAATATTTACAATGTGTATGTCTGGTTTGCATTCACCCAATCCATTTCATGCAATTCATACCCAATTGTAAGAATCTGCAGATGTCCCATTCTTTCCCTGCAACTCTTATCTAGGCTCCAGACAAGCTGGCACCATTCTGCAGCTTGTCCCATTTCTGCAGGAGGCACATTTAAATTGACCAAATAGTCTAGCAGCCCAGATGCCTTTACTCAATTTTAGTCCTGGCAACCTCAATTTGACCAGAATTAGCATTCCTTTCTTTTATCATATATGATAAACAATTATTTATGATAACCAAATAATCAGATATACATATGTGTGCCTATTACATTTTCCATCTAGTAACAACAACAACAAGACGATGATGTTTCTTCCCAGAATCTTATCAAGTTTCCCAGGTTTTCTTGGGCGTAGCTTCAAAATTTCCGTCTGATGAGTCTTCACCTCCCGAGTGGGCGCGAATTCCCTCCATCCGTGTTGTTGCCCATTCTTCCATCCCTTTACATAGCCGAACCTATAACCTATAATTCCCGAAAAACTTGGGACAAAGCAAGTTACCATTCATGTACTAATGCTTTCCCATACATTCCACTGTAATTCTGTTCTGTCAATACTATCCCTTTTCCATTTCACTATAAGTATTTCTATTATATTCTGCTCTATAATATACTCTTTACTATCATGGGATCAACACTAATCAGCCCTCTCTGTATTCACACAATGTTCTTTAATGTACATCTGATTATGGTTTCTCATATAAATTTCAGCTGGGTTCAGCCCAGATTTCCCTATCATAACTAATTTCCTTTTTCCACTGAATAACTCTTTCCGGATGGTTAGTAATGACCCTTCGAGGGGAACTCATTATTTAAATTTCCAGTCTACCTCATCATTCTATACCATCACAGTGCGTTTCCAGGGTATGTCTTAATTTCTGATATCCGCTAGGGTCTGTCCCTTTCTTGATAGCAACTAAATAGTCCTGTCCCATCTTCGATTATCCTCCTATGGGTGAGACAAGAGAAGAATGCCAAGTCAAGAATCAATTCTCTAATTATTTAAAAACTATGTTCCATAAGTCCTTTTTCAAATCAATTTACTGTTATAACTAAATTTAGTCGCAAAGTGAGTATTTTGCCCCATACCACAGAGGAGTGTCTATTTTCAAATTTAAATTCAATTCTCCAGATTAGAGCTTGCCCCAATAGTCGTCATAGGTTGCCTGTATCTTTTAGAAAAGGTTGGATGGTATTATTTTCTTTTTTCTTCACTGTTGTCAAAAGCAAGATTAAGTTAAAGTTGGGCACTAGGGTAGGTATCTTTTTCTTCTTCCTTGATGTTAGTTTCAATGGAGTAGGGATACTGAGGAGCAGCCTTCTCTATGTGTTGGCCTTCCCAGATGTATCTTAAAGGGACAGGACAGTATAATTTATTCTTTGTTGTTGGTCTTTGTTTCTAGGGAGTTACCTTATCTGAGCTGCATCTTCTGCCCGTTCTCAAGGGTCCACATACTATTTACCTCACTCCCCAGATAGTAGTGTGTAGGTGATACTGTCCTGGATGCACGAACTTAATAACAAGTTATTGATCATATTCACAATGGTTTAATGACTCCTATCCCTACACCTGCTCAATAAGTTCATTTCTTCTCTCCCTAGTGCCAGTTTAGTTTTCTTTAGTTCTTATTCTTTCTGACACCAGCTACTGGGTTCCTTTTCTTACTTTCATTATTGCCCCTTGATTTCTCTTCCGTTCTGCTATATTCTGTCTTCCCATTGAACACTCCTTACTACAATGCCATCATTGTGTACAGATGTGACAAGCTCCTTGATTTACAATGTTCTTTGCTCTAAGGGTTTTTCTAGGGCAGTAATAAGATTGTTTACCATTTTCTTTTCTCTGATCTTCAGTTTTTACTATGATAGAACATCCAATTAGTTCATTCTGGTAAATTACTTGAGGGGGTTCTAGAGTAGGGGTCATGTTTCCACGTCCACAATTCCTGGATGGGTTGGTAAGTCAGGACTTAGAGAATGGGTTGGTTTGAGTAAACAGTGTGTGATTTCTTGGTTCCTGACATTCGAGCTAGCTCTCTCTCTGTTCTCTCGGGTCCCAGTAATTTCTTGAATTAAAGGACCTCCTGTAATTCCTGGGATCTCAGATATTTCTATATCCTCTAGGATCTCTAATTTCTTCATAATCCTGGAAATCCTTTCTTTTACCCCTCTCTCTCACTCGCTCCCTTGTCGGACAGGCTTGACTCCAGTGTCCCATTCCCCCACAAGTGCAACATTGATTAGGTAATATTGGCTTAGGTAATGTAGCTTTGTTTTATTCCTTGGTTCCATTGGAATGGGTTCTAAATTGGGAGTATAATTGTAATAATAATCTGAGTAGTCGCGGATTCTAATTTCTCCCATTCCGTTCCTCGCTAACTTTTGGGGGCTCCATGGTCCTGAGCCATAGCTTGGTTCTTCCTTCTTGACTATATGTTCAGTTTCTCTTCTAGTGACAGGATAACTTTCCTGTTTCCTACCAACCTTCCAATGGTGCCTCACAGCTCTGGCCATTTGACTGGCGCGGTTCTCAGACCAGTTCCTGTTATCCTTCTTAATTGAGTCCGCTACTGTAATGGGGAGACAATTTAATAAGATAGCACAATATTGTGGGGAACTTGCTCCATTTTGATAGTTTAAGTCACCTGATTGGTCCATGTATAATTTTGAAAAACGGTCTAAAAATTAATCTGCTCCTTCACCCTTTTCTGGTTTTATTTCCAGAATTCGTGTTAGATCACTTGGCTTTTGAAAAATGTGTGCAAGGGCCGTTAAAACAGCCTCTTCTCTTGCACTGTCATCCACTAATATGTTTGCCAAGGCTTCATATGTTGGGTGTCCTAGTGCTACTAGAAAATTGGTATTTTCAGCTGGAGTAATTATCTGTTGTATGGTCTCCCATAAATCCCAGGAATCTGCATGATATACACGCATTGTGGTTCTCAAATAACCTATAAAAGCAGCAGGTGACTTTTTTCTATCAAGGATTCTGTTTGGTACTTGCATTATTTCATGGGGCTTCCACGGAGTATGGACGTCTGTGGCACGGGAATTATTTATACTTACTGCGCTGGTCGAATCAACTGTACCCAGCCCTTCCCTCACTGGGAACTGCCTATGGGATATCTGTTCAATTTGTAAACTTTCGGTTACATCAAAATCTATCGGGGAATTATAGACCAGTTAGCCTGACATCGGTGGTGGGGAAGATGCTGGAGTCAATTATAAAAGATGAGATAGCCGCACATTTGGATAGCAGGATCGGTCCGAGTCAGCATGGATTTACGAAAGGGAAATCATGCTTGACTAATCTTCTGGAATTTTTTGAAGTTGTAACTAGGAAAATGGACAAGGGAGAGCCAGTGGATGTAGTGTACCTGGACTTTCTGAAAGCATTTGATAAGGTTCCACATAGGAGATTAGTGGGCAAAATTAGGGCACATGGTATTGGGGGTAGAGTACTGGACATGGATAGAGAGTGGTTGGCAGACAGGAAACTAAGAGTAGGGATTAATAGGTCCCTTTCAGAATGGCAGGCAGTGACTAGTGGGGTACCACAAGGCTCGGTGCTGGGACCGCTGCTATTTACAATATACATCAATGATTTGGATGAAGGGATTCAAAGTAACATTAGCAAATTTGCAGATGACACAAAGCTGGATGACAGTGTGAATGTGAGGAGGATGCTATGAGAATGCAGGGTGATGTGGACAGATTGGGGGAGTGGGCAGATGCATGGCAGATGAAGTTTAATGCGGATAAATGTGAGGTTATCACATTTGGTAGCAAAAACAGGAAGGCAGATTACTATCTAAATGGCGTCAAGTTGTGAAAAGGGGAAGTACAACGGGATCTGGGGGTCCTTGTACATCAGTCTATGAAAGTAAGCATTCACATACAGCAGGCAGTGAAGAAAGCGAATGGCATGTTGGCCTTTATAACAAGAGGAATCGAATATAGGAGCAAAGAGGTCCTTCTGCAGTTGTACAGAGCCCTATTGAGACCACATCTGGAGTATTGTGTGCAGTTTTGGTCCCCTAATTTGAGGAAGGCCATTCTTGCTATTGAGGGAGTGCAGCGTAGGTATACAAGGTTAATTCCCGGGATGGCGGGATTGTCATATGCTGAGAGAATGGAGCAGCTGGGCTTGTACACTCTGGAGTTTAGAAGGATGAGAGGACATTTCATTGAAACATATAAGATTGTTAAAGACTTGGACACACTAGAGGCAGGAAACATGTTCCGATGTTGGGGGAGTCCAAAACCAGGGGCCACAGTTTAAGAATAAGAAGTAAGCTATTTAGAACAAAGATGAGGAAACACTTTTTCTCACAGAGAGTGCTCAGTCTGTGGAATTCTCTGCCTCAAAGGGCAGTGGAGGCAGGTTCTCTGGATGCTTTCAAGAGATAGCTGGACAGGGCTCTGAAAAATAGCAGAGTCAGGGGATATGGGGAGAAGGCAGGAACGGGGCACTGATTGTAGATGATCAGCCATGATCACATTGAATGGTGGTGCTGGCTCGAAGGGCCAATGGCCTACTCCTGCACTATTGTCTATTGTCTATCTCGGTATCTTCAATCACTGTCCCCCCATTCGCTAGGGGGTTCCCGATTCTGTCCAAATTAATCGTTCCTCTTTCTCACTACTCGTATGATCTGTCTAGGTTGTGGCTGACAGTAATATTGTGGCTGCTGCACTTTATCTATCATACCTTCCAGCCAACCTCTTCGTTCTACTCCGGGAGCCATACGCTACTGGATGATCTATTAATGGTGGAGTGGATAGAGTCAAAGAATCTGGCACCCCGGTAACTGCTATCGGTAGAATCTGTTCAGATGTAGAAACTGCAGAAGTTGTTATAGATTCTGCAGGCCTGAAATATTTACTACGGACCCAAGTCATACAAGGTGTGAGTGAAGCCTGGGAAACGCAAGAGGAACATGGTGGGAGCTGTGAACTTCCACTAGCGTTAATATTTGTCCATTCTTCCAAATATTTATCTCCTTCCCCCTCGAGGTCAGCACTAACCATCAGATCCCTAAACTTTAAATTTACAGAGACTAGTTTCCTTCCAGGAAATCTGCCTTTTCCCTGTTCCGTGTGTTTCCTTCATCTCCACTCCTGTCCTTCCTACTGCTTCCTAGGTTGATCTACTTCACCTTCTCTCAGTTCTATTTCAAGTTTAGCAAACACATTTTCCCAACTAGCCATCCTCTTAACCTCTTTATTTGCCTTCTGTTCCTCATAATATTTTCTCCATAACCCTATTAATTATTTTGCACTCTTGTTATTACTATGCTGCCAAATAATTTGTTCTATGTATTTTATCCCTTTTACTGTTCTAATGCCCCCGGCGGACATAGCTTGTTTCCTAATTTCTTATTTAACGCTCCTGACAAATCTCTTAATTTCTCTGTCTTGTGAGGGAACTCATTACACATTATTTGCAGTGGGCTCCTTTTCTCTTCTGTCATATCTCGATCTATGCTGTTCCCTGTGCCTCAGAACAAGCAAAACAGAATTCCTAAATCCTTCACTCCTTCCTTTTAATCCCTAAATTTATCAGGTTCACCCCCAAAGAGTGACTAATGGCCCCGAAGCGTCCGCAGCCTCGCACTTGCTCCTTTGCTCCACCAATCCTACTCTCTTATTCAAATTCTTCTCCTATCTCCCACAAGTCCACACATTCTTTCAATCTTACAATTTCCACAATCCTCAGTCATTCAGAGATCGGAGTACTCCAGGGAACTATCAAACACATTCGAGTACCATCAAACATCTTCTTGCAGCTCGTTTAATCCTCAATCCAAACACATGAAAATGAGCTCCAAACACACAACACTGTACACAGACAATAAACCACACTGCTTATTATTATCAGGCACAGCCATACTCCTACATAAACCACAATCATTCATTTATTATGAATCACACACTCTAATAAATCCTCCCCATGGCATACTCGGTCAACGGAACGACTCCTCCCCCGACACAGCGATCCAAAAGAATACGAACCCTGATTGAACCACCACAAATTGGATTCTAACGATATTGCAATCCCGATTTAAACAAATACAAATATTCAATGCAAGCACACTTTTACTTCAATTATCGAACACCCAAAATCCTTAAGCACTGACACAGACAATACAAGTAGCGGTCCGCGATCTTAACACACTCTAAATCTTAACACACTCTAAATATTTTTATATACACAAAGTATTTATACAATTCAGATCCGTTAAAGATGTTTAAAAAAGACAACGCTGGTTGGCAATTTACAATTTACAATAATAATTTAACACGCTAGCGCACAGTTTACAAACACTCGATCTCAATGCCGCGTCGCGCTGTTGTCAATCAGTGACCCTATCCATCTGATACCAAAGCTTTTCCCTTCCTAGGGTAGTCTTTGCTGAGGGGTATTACTTCTTAAATGAACTACTTTTCCACCTAAATGTCACTTTCCCCTGCTAAGACTGGACTTCTATAGGGGGACCTCTATCCCTCCTCTCTAAGTTCTACAGAATTAGGGGTACCTCTCACATTCGGGTATTTTTTATCGTAAACCAGGTTCCCGTCTCTCAGTTACTCTTCGCCATCAGATACTAATCAACAATCGACCAGAGGGTTACTATTCACTGTTGATCAGCCGCTATTCAAAATCGATCTCAAACATGCACAAACTCCGAAGTTCTAGTTACACAGAATTCGAATTCTACCGTACCGTCAGAACTTCAATGTGAAATTCTCTATTTGGAAATTTGATTCTGCAAATCTAAACTCATTCTCGGACCAACTAGTTTTGGTGCCACTCCACATATGCGGGCTCTCAAATTCAAATTAAATTGCCCAATGAAATCTCGAATGGACTAGAGTATTCCCAACCAATCTATACTCTAGCCACCGAGCCCAGTGCCTTTACGAGATTCCTCATCCGTCACTCTAGGGAGGGATTCAGATACCTTCACACAGGCGTGGCCTCTAACCAATCTAGGTTTTACCTCTTCAAAAGGACTTCCTTTACACCTGCTTGGCACCAGGTTTCAGCAACTAGCCTCTGGCAGTCGATGCCTATTTTCGGAAAGTAACTTTCCAATCAGCGCTCCCAGCAATGACAGGTCAAATGCTTCACCGCTTAGCACGTAAACCAGACTTGTATTTCAATACCCCACCAATTGGATACCAAATCTGGGAAAGGATGCAAATTTGGATCTCGTTAAGCAGCTGCAGTCTGCCAACTACGACCAAGTTTTGGGCCTCTAACCCAACCCCAGCAGGGCCTCTAAACCCACCCTGGTCTTATGGGCCCCTAACCCAAAGGAATGCTATCCACCCCCCCTCCCTGTGCTTGCTAAACTCTGTTCTACGATCTCGTTGGGACCCTTTCCCAAGCCCGCGAATGATCGATCTGCTCCGACTAGCGAAGTACCAAAAATCAATGTGGAAACCGCACAGTGGCGCCGATTTCTGCACTCGTTATCGAGACAGCTCAACACCCTTAATCACAAACTTGTGTTTGGGGGTCCGTTGAGATCACGGATGAGCCCCCAACGTTAATAGCTCATTCTAAGCTTCCCCCCAGTCTAGTTTCAGTCAATAAAATACTGAGTCAAGCACTTGCGCATCTAAACTTTATTTTGGAAAAAGACAATAACAGTTCCCCACTACTGTACATAACCACAGCGCGTTTGATTCTTGTATCTGCTTGTCCAAGCCCTCCTAGCCCCGTGCAAGCAGAGACACTCCAAAAGGTCACGCACTCCCAAGCGAAAGAAAACTGGCAGGGAACATAAAAACTGACTGCAAAAGTTTTTATAGATATGTGAAGAGTAAAAGATTAGTTAAAACAAATGTAGGTCCCCTGCAGTCAGAAACAGGTGAATTGATAATGGGGAACGAGGGCATGGCAGACCAATTGAATAACTACTTTGGTTCTGTCTTCACTAAGGAAGACATAAATAATCTGCCGGAAATAGCAGGGGAACGGGGGTCAAATGAGATGGAGGAACTGAGTGAAATCCAGGTTAGCCGGGAAGTGGCGTTAGGTAAATTGAATGGATTAAAGGCCGATAAATCCCCAGGGCCAGATAGGCTGCATCCCAGAGTACTTAAGGAAGTAGCCCCAGAAATAGTGGATGCATTAGTGATAATTTTTCAAAATTCTTTAGATTCTGGAGTAGTTCCTGAGGATTGGAGGGTAGCTAATGTAACTTTTTAAAAAGGGAGGGAGAGAGAAAATGGGGAATTACAGACCAGTTAGTCTAACATCGGTAGTGGGGAAACTGCTAGAGTCAGTTATTAAAGATGGGATAGCAGCACATTTGGAAAGTGGTGAAATCATTGGACAAAGTCAGAATGAATTTATGAAAGGTAAATCATGTCTGACGAATCTTATAGAATTTTTCGAGGATGTAACTGGTAGAGTGGATAAGGGGGAACCAGTGTTATATCTGGACTTTCAGAAGGCTTTCGACAAGGTCCCACATAAGAGATTAGTATGCAAACTTAAAGCTCACGGTATTGGGGGTTCAGTATTGATGTGGATAGAGAACTGGCTGGCAGACAGGAAGCAAAGAGTAGGAGTAAACGGGTCCTTTTCACAATGGCAGGCTGTGACTAGTGGGGTACCGCAAGGCTCGGTGCTGGGACCGCAGCCATTTACAATATATATTAATGATTTGGACGAGGGAATTGAATGCAACATCTCCAAGTTTGCGGATGACACAAAGCTGGGGGGCAGTGTTAGCTGTGAGGAGGATGCTAGGAGGCTGCAAGGTGACTTGGATAGGTTGGGTGAGTGGGCAAATGCATGGCAGATGCAGTATAATGTGGATAAAGGTGAGGATATCCACTTTGGTGGCAAACACAGGAAAGTAGACTATTATCTGAACAGTGGCCGTTTAGGAAAAGGGGAGATGCAACGTGACCTGGGTGTCATGGTTGGATTGAAGAAGGGTTTTGGCTTTCTTCAACCAGTCATTGAAAGTAGGCATGCAGGTGCAGCAGGCAATGAAGAAAGCGAATGGTATGTTGGCATTCACAGCAAAAGGATTTGAGTATAGGAGCAGGGAGGTTCTACTGCAGATGTACAGGGTCTTGGTGAGACCACACCTGAGTATTGCATACAGTTTTGGTCTCCTAATCTGAGGAAAGACATTCTTGCCATAGAGGGAGTACAGAGAAGGTTCACCAGACTGATTCCTGGGATGTCAGGACTTTCATATGAAGAAAGACCGGATAGACTTGGCTTATACTCGCTAGAATTTGGAAGATTGAGGGGGGATCTTATAGAAACTTACAAAATTCTTAAGGGGTTGGAGAGGCTAGATGCAGGAAGATTGTTACCGATGTTGGGGAAGTTCAGAACAAGGGGTCGCAGTTTAAGGATAAGGGGGATGTCTTTTCGGACCGAGATGAGAAAAACATTTTTCACACAGAGAGTGGTGAATCTCTGGAATTCTCTGCCACAGAAGGTAGTTGAGGCCAGTTCATTGGCTATATTTAAGAGGGAGTTAGATGTGGCCCTTGTGGCTAAGGGGATCAGGGGGTATGGAGAGAAGGCAGGTATGGGATACTGAGTTGGATGATCAGCCATGATCATATTGAATGGCGGTGGAGGTGGTCTCTTTACAGTCCAATAGCAGATATTGACCAACACAGTACAGTACAGTGGATTAAACACAGCACAGTACAGAGGATTTAAGGGAGAGTTGGATAGCGCTCTATGGGCTAGTGGAATCAAGGGATATGGGGAGAAGGCAGGCGCGGGTTATTGATAGCGGACGATCAGCCATGAGCACAATGAATGGCGGTGCTGGCTCGAAGGGCCGAATGGCCTCCTCCTGCAAACTATTTTCTATGTTTCTATGTAAGTACATGACAGACATTTCCCTAACCCAGTAACACAGTAACCAATACACTGTATTCAAATGGAACTTCTGGAAGGAATCAAACATAGCAACATTTTGCCAGGTATTCATGAAACCCAGACAAGGCTCAACATTTAACCCAATCAACATCTAGCAAAGTAAAGCTTTGCAACAATATTTACAATGTGTATGTTTAAGAAGGAACTACAGATGTTGGAAAATCGAAGGTAGACACAAGAGCTGGAGAAACTCAGCGGGTGAGGCAGCGTCTATGTAGTGAAGGAAATAGGCAACGTTTCGGGCCAAAACCCTTCTTCAGCCTATACAGACTGTGAGGAGCCAAGGGGATGGACCGTTTGCTGTGAAACCCTTACTAGGATGGGTTATCTATTGTTCCCTGAGAAGGAACAACAAAAGCGGGAACCAGAAGAACTACCCTGCCACTGCTGTTAATCAAATATCTACTGGTAAATTAGAAAAGCTATTGATCAAGCAATACAAACAAGACTTCAATGAAAGTACCAGTAAGGAACCAGAAGAAATGTCCAGGGAAGAGTTAAAGTTCTTGGATATTATGAACTACTCAGTAAAGATGATAGATGGACACTATTGTCTGGACTTACCTTTCAAACAAGAAAGTGTTAGTCTGCCGAATAATCGTCGTATGGCAGAGCAACACACCCAGAATCTGAAATGCAAGTTTGGCAAGAATATACGAAATTTCATGAGGAATATAAGTTTTTCCGAAAGGATATGATTGACAATGATTATGCCGAAATGGTACCAACAAAAAACTAAATCGAAGTGATGGAGAGCCTTGGTACATTCCGCACCATGGGGTGTATCACTCGAAGAAAGTGACCTTGAGGGTGGTCTTTCATTGTGCTGCAGTCTTTAAAGAACATCACTTAACTGTCAACTATTGCAAGGTCCAGACCTTACCAACTCACTCATTGGAGTTCTCATTAAATTCAGACAAGAACCAATTGCTTTGATGGCTGATATAATCGTCAAAGTATCAGAAAAACACATTGACGACTTGCGATTCTTATGGTGGCCTGAAGGGGGTGCACAACAAGATCTTGTTGAATACCGGATGAAGGTACATCTCTTTGGAGCAGTGTCATCGCCAAGTTGTGCAAACGTTGAATTAAAGAAGACCGCAGATGATAATAAAGGACGCTTTCAGGAAGAAGTTTCCGGGTTCGATCCTGACTACGGGTGGGGGGTGTCTAATCACCGCTTTTCCGGCGACCTGCTACATCTGTGACAGTCGCCAGCATTTGGTGAAAAAAATCGCCTAAGTGGGACAGGGTCTTAAATAGGTAACGATGAAGGAATTCCAATGTTTTTCAGTGTCAGTGAGCGACTTGGAGGGGAATTTGATGGCATTCCCATTCACCATATGTTATTGTACAACTTGAAGATAGATGTCACAAGTTTTACTGGGGCATTGTGTTGTGTTGAAGTAGCTAAGGGGACTGACTGCAGTGCATTTTATGCATGGCACACCCCTCATGGAGTGGATGTATGATAATCAAATAGGCAACCTTGGCCCAGATGATATTGAGTTTGACAATTATTGGGGCTGTGTTCATCTTGGCCTTGGCACAGAATTCCATCGCAATACTGACTAATAGTGGAAGACCATTGGTGAATGAAGAGATGAGAGATGTGGTAGAGGTTACCCAGTCTCTGATCAGCTCTTCCTGCCACAATGTGTATTAGGCTGTTTCAGTTGAATAACTGGTCAGCAGGGTGTGCGAATGTTACTTGCCACTTTCATGCCATACCTGAATGTCATCTACATCTTGCTGCGTACAGACTTGGACTACTCCATTTGCTGAGAGGCTATGAATGGAATTGAACATTCAACAGATATTTCCACTTTTGAATTTAAATGGGAAGAATGTTAATTGATGAGGATTGCTGAAGTTAGTCAAGTCTAAGACATTGCCCTGAAGAAGTCCACCAACGATGTCCTGCAACTGAAAATGATTCACCTCCATCATCCGCAACCTTTATGTAAGTATGATTCCAGATATTGGAGTGTTTTTACCATGATTCCCACTGACCAGATTAACCAGGGCATCTTGAAATCACACTCAATTAAATGTGAAGATTAGACATTGCACCTCACCATTGTATTTCAGCTCTTGGGTCCACCTTTGGATCAAGATTGTGATGGTGCTTGGACCAGAAATTTCCTGTCAAAATTGAAACTCGGCATCAGTGAAAAGGTTGTTGGTTAGGGTATACCATGATAATGCTGTTGTTGACATCTTCATCGGTCAGTTTGATTGAATTTATCCTATTTTTTTTGTAGACAGGAGATATTTGGCCAATTTTCCAAATGGTCTGATGGATGCCAATCTTGTGACTGTATTAGATCCTCAGCTACAGTTGTTGCTGGATCTTTATCTGGTTTATTGCCTGGCCTCAAAGTCAAAACCCTTTCTTTATGTACATTTCTTATGTACATGCATCAATTTCTTTATGTACATGCAAATTGTTTGGATTTAATTGAACTGGCTGCAGACTGGCCTCTTGAATTAGCAATCATGGAAGGAGATAGCAATCAGCATTTCCATCTAGACATAATCCATGTATAGGCATATTTTAGCAGGGATCGTTGAATGGGTATCATATAACTGGAACTAAACTCGACTTTGGGTAGTTACCTTCATCATCAGGAACAAAGTTTGTTCCAGATTCATGTTGATTAGGAATCAGCTTAAGTTTATCACATCTGAGGGGTGTTCCAGCCTGTTGATCTGAGCCATATTCAGAAGGTAAACGGGATGAGTTTGAATTGGTAAATTGCCAAATGTGTACTGGAATAAGGCTGTGTTATTATTGAAATGTAAGTGTTTAGGCATTAGAACATCAATTTCTTTTTGTACATGCGAATAGAATAATGTCAGAATAGAGAGACCATTATCAACCAGGCTACAGTTGTAATTATCAGATCAGGCCAGATATACGGGAAAAGGAATGGAATTAAATAGCCATACGGGAAAAGGAATGGAATTAAAGTTTCAGGATTGGAGGCACTGCATTAGAACTCCAAAACACCTCTAACCTGAATCATTGACTGTTTCTCTTCCTATAGAGGAATTCTACCCTCCCAAGATTTGCAGAATTTTCTGTTTTATTTTTGTATTTCTAACATATTGTTTTTAATTTTCTTTTTTCCGATATTTAAACTGATCTACACTTATTATAGTTAAACGTATAAACAAACAAACTGAACTATTATTTGCCTTGGTACTATTGGCTTGAAATTGCCAGATTGACAATATGTGTGTAAAAAGTCATACAGTTGCTTGTAGTTTTAAATATTCCCAGACAGGTACAAACTGTGACCTTTTAGGAATGCCAAGATAGTGACATGAGGGTTAAAGATGAAAAAAAAAAATCTAATTTTGGACTCCGAGCCAACACCAAATAAGACTGGTCTGATACCATTTGAATGAACAGAAAATAGTTAATTCCACTTTAAAATATTTAAGTTTTAATCAATTTCCGTTAATTAAAATATAATTGGGTTCCAAGAGTCAAAGGAAAGAAATTAATTGTATCCCCCACTAGGAATCTCCAGTAGTCAGTCCTGCTCATTAATTAATTGTGATATCAAGTGGAATAACATTTGTACTAGCTAATTATTGGCATTTCTGAATGAAAGGAATATTGAGTGCCGGATGGAAATTAGTGGTGAAGTGGATGAAGTCAGTGAGTTCTGCAGTCATCGATGTAGCGGAGGTAGAGTTCGGGGATACAGCCAGTGTACGCCTGGAACAGCGATTGTTCGACGTACCCTACAAAGAGGCAGGCATAGCTGGGGCCCATGTGCGTGCCGTAGCTACGCCTTGGATGGAGGAAATGGGAGGAGTCAGAGAAGTTGTTGAGGGTAAGGACCAGTTCTGCTAGGCTGAGGAGAGAATTGATAGATACAATACAATGCACAGCCTGTCTATATTGACTCAATTTTCTTGCATTATCTTTATATCCTTTTATTTACTTAATATCCAGAAATCTATCACAGTTTTAAATGAACTCAGTGACTGGGATTTTCTATCCCAGAGGGCTGTGGAAAATCAAACATTCATCACCCTCTAAATAAGATTTTTCCCCCTAATTTCAGTCTGAAATGGCTAATTTATTTTTAGTGAAACTGTCCGTTGCTTCTAGACTCCTCTGTCAGGGAACATTTGATCCCATATCCATCTTATTGAGACCTCTTAGGATTGTGTGATCTTAAATTCAAGAGAATAAAAATATAGTCCATTCAATCCCTTTTCCTATGTTGGGTCGGCCATTACTTGGTGAATCTTCAATGCATTTACTCTGTAACCCTTTTGATACCAAAGGCACTGACTCATTCTGTCTTCTGTCCACATTTTGGGAAATCCGACTGTCAGTCTGTGCTCCTATTTCTTGTTTACAAACAGAAACTGAAGTATGAGCATCTGGTATGGTGCTATTCTGAGGTAACATACGAGTTCCTACTTGACCTATTTGAGTCAATGGACTGGTCCATATTCAAGGACTCAATGACCAGCATAAATGAGTACATCACAGACTTCAGTGTGTAGAGGACTGCATGCCAAATAAGGCAATGTAAGTATTCCCCAACTGGAACACATGGCTAAATCATGAGATGCACACTCTAGTGAAGACCAAGTCTGAGGTATTCCAGCCCATGCAAGAAATCCAGCATGATCTTTGCAAAAGCCATAAGGGACAAGTGACAATTCCAGACCAAGCCAGAGTCCGAGACCAGCCATGCTCACGTGCATCAATTGCAGCAAGGTTTCCGTGCTATAATGGGAACATCTGGATAACAAGGACACTTACGTCAGACTCCTACTTATTGAATAAATCACTGCCTGCATGACCAGAATTCCAACATAATCCTCTCCAAACTCCTGGATCTGAGATTTGACACCACCTCTGAAACAGGGTCATTGATCCACAGACCACCATCAGTAAGGATAGGTGAGAAAACATCCTTCATGTTAATCCTCAGCAATGGAACCCTACAAGGCTGCATTCTCAGCCTCTGATGTTATTTACTATACACTCACAATCGTGCAGCCAAATTCTCCTCTAACTCCATTTACAAGTTTGCCTTTGATACCACCGAAGTTGGCCAGATCACTAACAATGACAAGAGTACAATAAAGGGCATGTCCCACTATAAGAGTTTACACAAGAGCTCTCCTGAGTTTAAAAAAAATCAAACTCGTGGTAAGTACGTAGAATGTACGTAGCGGGTACGTCGGAGCTCGGGACATCTCTTAGCGGCTCGTAACGCTAACGGCAGGTACTCGGGAAACGCGGTAAGCTCGTGAAGTTTTTTCAACAGTGTGAAAAATGCCCACGAGTGCCCTGAGTACCTACGAATGGCTATTACCGTAATTCTCCGAGTCTGAATTAGGGGAAACCCGGGAGAACTCTTGAATTACTTTGTACAGTGGGACAGGCCCTTTAGGAGAAATAGCTCCATCAATGTCAATAAAACCAAGGAGCTGGTCACTGACTTCTGGAAGCAGGTTGGAGTACATGCCCTAGCCTGTATCAATGGTGCTGAATGGACATGGTCAAGAGTGATATGGGAATTTCTGGAAATTATAAGACAATTGCACGTTTGTATTATAGTTAACCCCAGGGCTTACATACTGGAGAAGCATGATGGGAAAAGAAGCCAACATGATGAAAGTGACTTAAAGGTCATGTGAGGAGCTGGTAAACAGATTTGGGAAATGTTTTAATTAGCTAGAGTAAAGATAAACAGGATGTTGTAAGAAGGAACTGCAGATGCTGCTTAACACTGAAGATAGACACAAAATGCTGGAGTAACTCAGCAGGAAAGGCAGCATATCTGGATAGAAGGAATGGGTAATGTTTACTCTCTCTCCATCCCTTCCGCATCCTAGTTCTCCGACCAGTTTGACTATCCACCAAATTAAATTTTACATTTACGTTGTCACTGTCCTCTAGCTAACAATGATCTAACATTTTCCTTGATATAGTCTCATTTCATCTCTCGTTTACACACCTTATCCTTCCATATCTCTCGTTTCCCTCTCCCCTGACTTTCAGTCTGAAGAAGGGTCTCGACCCGAAACATCACCCATTCCTTCTCTCCAGAGATGCTGCCTGCCCCGCTGAGTTACTCCAGCATTTTGCATCTATTATAGGATGACGTAAACCAGGCTGAGGGCAATAAATCTGGCAATGAGTAAAGAGGAACCACTTTCTGACACCCATTTACAGGTCATATTGGGACTTTTCTAAACAAAGGGAAGAAAAGTTCTAACTCTCAGTTAGTTAGAGGCAACTTCAGCAGAGATAAAACAAGGATAAAAAAATAGAAATATTGATACTGGTGAATTATTTCAAATGTAAAATCCACATGTAAACATTGTATTGTGAATAGTTTACAAAGCCTGTTAGTGTTATTAGTCAGTTCATGTGCTTCCCAGTATATCCTACTAAGGCCTGAATAAACCAATCTGTTCAAGAAACTCATGACTGTGCAATGAGATTTTCTTTGTGTGCTGTTCCAATATGAGATGTAATTAAAAGTGAGACAGGTCCCCAGGTAAAAGCCATATTTGGAGTTCAGGTCAAATTTAATTCCCTTCAGCAGAGAGCTTCAAGTTTCTAGGTGTAAATATCACCAACCATTTGTCCTAGCCCAATGACATTGTCAGTATGGTTAAAAAAGCACAACAAAACCTCAATTTGCTCAGAAGTCAAAGGAAATTTGGCATGTCTTCAATGAATCTCAACACTATTTACAGATTTACTCACTTAAGTTAAAAAAAAAAACCTTTGGCTAATTCTCTCAGTCCATTCTGTGATATGTCGTTTTAAACATTAGCTGTCTGACAGCTCTCTCACATTCCTGATCTGCAGATTGAATAACATACAGAACTGTACCTGCATGTTCACGTGTTCAAGAATGAGGATTTTTCATGGTTGAGATTTTATTTCTACCCAACTTGTGGCCTGCTGAGACCTAACAAAGCTTATTATTCACTGAAAAGCAATACCTAACAGACTTGCTGTCAGAAACCATGCAATATAAATATAAAACGTTTGCCAATTTATGCAAATCCATATGGATTTTCTACACATAATATCTCTCCTATGTTCAGACAATTCTGAATATTCTTCAGTTCAGCTGCATGTTATTCTCATGTTTTTACTGAAAGACAAGGGTACATTTTTTTGTTCTCTGGAGGTAAAGGAACATTTCATGTTGAACAAGGAACTACAAATGTATAATTTAGTGGCTTGAAAGTAATTCTAATTTGAAATTATATTTTGTTAACTGTTGAGGTCAAATTGCTATAATCTATTAAAATTAGTTGCAGCACCAAAATAATCAAGTTTTCAAAAGCAATTAATCAAAAGATACAATATTTCAATGAAATATTGCCCATCACTTTTTGATCAAATGATGCTTTAAACCCTGCACACCTCCCATCAGGTTAGGCCACATTCCTGAGCAATCCTTCTATTTATAAATATATATACATGTATGTATATATATATATATATATATATATATATTATATATATATATATAATATATATATATATATATATATATAATATATATATATATATATATAATACATTGGAAGTGCAATGTTGGATGAAATAGTTCATGGGGAAGTGTAATGATCGCTGGGTCGATAGTCTGCAGAGTACAAAATAAATTAGTTTTTAAATGGGTTAGAAAGTTTATTTTACAGATACATGTTACCAATTTCTGCAGAAATGATGCCAGAATACAGAAAATTCAAACCAAAAATATTATTGACATTTACCACAGAATTGCAATTTGCACCTAAATTTCTAATACAAATTGCTGCAGGGCAAAGCCCCACCTACAGCTTTGTGTAATTACATTTGAGGAATTGTGGAAACAAAAAAGCCAAACACTTATCAATTGTGAATGGTAGTTGAATTCCAAAATCAAAGTTCCATGAACTATTTTATGCACATTAACTCAGTTTGAAAAGAGATCACTTGTTAGATTACATTTAAAACACATGTTTGGATTTCTTCCTTAAATTACTATGATTAAAATAGATCTTAAATCCCATAGTATTTAAAATATTGCTATCTAATAAAGTTTTTTTTAAATACCAAGAAGTTTGACAAATATACTCCTGTTTAGATATATGCTGTTTCATATTGAGGCACTTCTTCTGGGAAGTTCAAATCAGTAGTCTGCACAGTTGAATGTTTGAGGGAGAGTTGATAAATACATTACTTCAAGGGACCTAATTGAAGTAGGTTCTCAGAATTAGACTCCAACTGCTCGGACAAGTTCACCAGCTGTAGCATGCCTCAAGTGGTGTGAAGGCCTGCTTCTGTACGAGTGGCACATCGATGGCACAGGCCAATCTAAGGTGGATCATAGTCCCAGAAGGGGAATGCAGGCACATCACTGGCCACCACCGTGCACATTGTGACTCATCTATTAGTGTATTAAATGTACAGAAGCCAAGAGTAAAATCTCAAGCTTTGTAAAACGTCCAATGAGTCCCTAATTTTTCCGTCCAATGAGTCTCCTAATTTTTTTGTTTTTCCTGAGATTAAATCAATTGAGATATTCCCAAGATTGAATGAGTCAGTGCACAAAATGTACAGTCTACTTTACAACATTACAGCAAATAAGAATATTATTAACTCTTGAAACATGAAAAGGAACACAGACGATTAAGAACAATGAACACAAATAATAATCATAAACCCCAAATGCAATGCTATGACTTTTGGCAGTATTAACTGAGATACAATTTTGATACCTCAAACCAATGTTAATAAATCCTTCATACCATCATCATCATCATCTTATTCAGATATCTGATGTCATGTGCAGTTGTACTACAACTGATTTTCTGTAGCACAGTTTTGGTAGTGGAATATATTAAATATAGATTTTTCCCCTTGTTGAAACTGTATTGTACACCCAATGTATTTTTTAATCGTAATATATTGAACATTAAAAATATCCTATGCTTTTCATAAAGGATTATATATGTCCTGCATCAATAAATTATTAATGTCCAGGCTGCCAGTGAATCCTGTACCTTATCAAAGGCACTCAACAACTAAAAGAGTGCCAAAAATAAATTCCTTTAAATTCCACATCCTTGATCTTTGATGTTGCTCATTTCTCCAGTAGAAGAGGATTATGTTAGTTTCCATCACACTGTCCTTTGACCGGGCACTACCTTTCATGACTGACCCTTACACAGATAAATCAATTTCCATGTTGACTCATATACACCACTATAATTCCCCATGCAATGTCCTTCTGTCGCTTTGCCAGGAATTAATTAAAGTGATTCTGAAGCAAGCTTGATGTTGGATATTCTGAGCAGTACCAGCTTCAAACAGCTTTGCTTGTCCTGTATCAGTGTGATTTTTGTTTTAAAGGAGTTGTCTGGAACAATTTTCAGTCCAATTCATACCAAGTATGACATCTGCACCATAGAAAGCATCCTATCCAAATGTATCAGAGCTTGGTATGGCATCTACTCTGCCCAAGACCACAAGAAATTGCCGAGTGTCATGAATGCAGCCCAGTCCATCATGCAAACCAGCTCCATCACTGTGACATTTCCCTAATCAACTATCAGTACTATGTTCTACAAGAATGGATGGATTGATATCTTGGTTGCCTTGGAGCAATATAGGTAGCACAGACAGGGGGTCCTGTTTTGGCCTCAAACTCCACAAGTCCTGCTGCACTTCATTGGTTTCCCCACAACCCCACTTTTCGTCAGGATCTGCACGTTGCCTAGTGTGCTTTGGGATTTATGTCATTCTGGACAATAAAAGAACAGTAAGCTTTTCAACAACAAAAACATTTTATTTTACATCATAGCTAGGCCTCTGATAATCATAGGCCTCAATAGACCCATTAAAGGAACTGAAGCCTGACAGGCATTTCTGGAGCTGTCAACTTAATGTTGAAAGTGCATCATCCTGAAAAATAACACTAACTTCAAATTATAGTCTACCATGAAAATGTCAGTCCTTTGAAATACCTGCAATTCTATTACAAAAAATATCCTTTTCAGATGCTTGCTACTCATAAACTGCATATAACAGCTTTACAATAATATCTGAAATTAATCAAAAAATAACCACCTGATAAGTCACTATTTAAATTGTATTTAAACATATAAAAAGTTATACATCAAGATGTATTTTACCTAATTAGGGATGTATTTTTTGGAAAGATATGTACATTCTTTCCATTTATCATTTATTTGAGCCCAACCAAATATTGTATACATTTGTCTATAGAACAATATTAGATTTGTGTATCTTTCATGTTTATGATAAACTAAATAGCACATAACAAAGAGTTGTGCTGAAACTGCAATAGTTTGATTAGACTACCTTAAATATTGTATACGTCCTTCCACATGTACTGCACTCATTTCTAGTTATCAGGAAACATTTGAAGGATAGAAGCACTCTAAGAAACTGCACATGACTAATTCTAAAACCAGAGAACAGAGTTAAGGGCTGGAAGAAAACATGGGGCTAAATCTTTATCTTTAGTATTTGTAACATGTATTTTTAATTCCAGTGCTACTTGTTTTACTTACTACAGGTGAGGTTTTGCACTGGGAATACTAAAAGCAATGGCGTAGCTGGAAGAGCTGCTGCCTCACAGCACCAGAGACCCACCTAACCTCAGATGCTGTCTATATAGAGTTTGTGACCATGAGTTTCCTCCAGCTACTCCTGTTTTCTCCCACATTCCGTGGGTTTGTAGGTTAATTGGCCTCTGTAATAATTAGCCCGAATGTGTCAAGAGTGGATGAGAAAGTGGGCTAACATAGAACTAGTATGAACATGCGATCGATGGCCGGCGTGGACTCGATGGGCCTAAGAGCCTGTTTTTCTAAAGAAAATCAAATGAACTGAAATGGAATTCTGGTAGAGAGATTGAGGGAGAAAGTTAAGGATTGAAAACTTTGCAATGATTTTCATTAGTAAAATTAAAATGTTGATTGTACGTTATTTAAGATATCGGCTAAACCTTGCTGGTAATTCCACAGTGAACTATTATTTATAGTACTTGTAATTCTGTCATATTTTAAAATGTTTAAGCCTATTTCACAAACCTGCTACTGCAAATAACAGGATGAACTGCAGGGAGGTTACATATAACTGAAATTAATCAAATAATACCCATTTGGCAAGTTTTCGGTATGAAGCATTTAATGAAAATAAATGCAATCATGTTCAGAGCTTTGGTGCATTGCCATCAAAGCAGGTCTTAATAATACACAGATTATAGACCAGACCAAGCACAATAAAATCAATGAGAATTTTGCAAAAATAAAACAAAAACGAAACAAATAATCTAATCTCTTTTTGCACACAAAAGTTTAAACAGAACAACCCTTTAATATTTTATTAACTGTAATAATACTGATAACTTCTGACAGGTCTGCGAGTTTGAAAACTGGATTTAGGTATGTTACAAAACTTACCTTGAGCAGCCCTGCAGTTCTGCTGCTCCCCGTGTGCGTGACTTTGGCGCCTTCCAGAGGGGGGCGTGTTTAAAGTGCCGTTTTTCCACAGACAGGGCAAATCGATCCATGTCGGGCAATTTCCTTGCTGAAGAAAAATCGCTCCGACATTTCATTCATGAAGGTATTTTTAAATTACGCTAGATTATTTATTAACTAGAGTAATTTAAAAATCATCTTCTAAAGCCGTGAGCGCCGACAACGGGAAGGATTTTACGTAGGGGAGAAAATAAAGTGCACAGTTTATTTTTACATTAAAACTTGGTTTTTAGGAAGCCTTTAATCACATTTTCATGTTGCGAAATGGGGACAAAAAATATGTATGAACCGGCGGTGTTTTTCATGCCGACCTCACTGCAAACCGCAACGTTCCAATCCACCGCATTCCACTAAAACCCACTCGCAAGTTGATTTAATTGGCCATTAAATTACAGGAATTAAACACTAAATTCCTTCCATTTGGCCTATAAATTCATGAAAATGAGATTTTAAAATCATGTTATATTGTGAATTATTGTGTGAATGTTATTTGGACACTTAGGCAATTTAAAAAAGTTTATCTTTTCTTAAGAAATGGATAGATGTTTAGATCTAGTAATTGAATTTTGTAATTAGCTACAATTAGGTAACTAACTAATTATATGCTTTAATTTCAGGTCATCCAAGTAATATTGTTTCATATTTGTTTCAGAATGCTTCAATCTATAATAACTGAAAATTTCATTGTTCTCTTAATTTTTAAGAAAGTTATGGGCTTTTGACTGTCCTAGATCACAGCTTTTGTGTTAAGTCAATGGAAAGGCAATGGGGAACAAGATGCTAATTTCTGAGTTTGAAAATGGCCATAACCTTTTTAATACTGAAGATATGAAAGTGAATTAGGTGTCAAATTAAACTTCTTTTTATGCTTTATCTGAATATGATAAATTGCAGACTTGATTTTTTAAATCTCAAAATTTTGTAACATTGCTACTGATGCGTTTGATTCGTTGTGTGATAAATTACTGATGTAATTTTACTGCAATAAACTCCCATTTAACAGTTATAATCACACACTATACCTTAACTCTCACGAATTGTTTACATAGAATCATAGAGCAATAGAGTCATACAGCGTGAAAACAGACCCTTCGGCCCAACTTGCCCACACCATTCAACATCCACAATCGATACTAGTTCCACCTGTGTACGTTTGGCCAATATCTAAACCTATCCTATCCATGTACCTGTCTAAATGGATCCTCCACAGCATCCATCGGCCTACCGACAAGCCCGACTGACCCTAACCCTGACCCTACCTGTACATTTGTTATTTATCATTTTTATTTAACAGTTCACATCATAACTTTATAAAGATAAATTATTTGAAAAACAAAATTATCAGCAAGGTTAGCATTACCTTTATCCTTGGAAACCTTGCTATTGCTATTGATGTAATGAGGAGGCAGCCATGATCCCAGAGTCCTTGCTCTGCCTAGCGACCATAAAACAAAGCGCTGGATTGGTCAATTTGCGTCCGACCTCAATGTCAAATGTGCATTGATTGGACAATTACTTCTCGGAAAATTGGAAGTTTTTGTCATATTTAAACAAAATGTGCAGGTTTTGTTCTTGACAAGTTTCAGGTATGATTTATATAATATTTTTACACAGCATGTTAAAAATTCGGGTAGTTCTGTGAGTTGGGTCACGAACCTGAACGAAAAAGCTCCTCGGCCCACAGCCTATTTCCTTCTTTGTGTTTTCACAGTATGTATGTTTTTAATGTTCTTTAGCTTGTTTTATGTGTTGGGGGGGGGGGGGGGAGGGGAGGTGTGGAAAGTTTTTCTAATCTATAACCTCGACGGAGAAGCGATTCTTTTCCGTATCGTATCTCTGTCCGCACTGCGGCCTAACCGAGCAGTTGGTGGCCTTTGCTGGAGAATGACTTCTGCGAGCTCCTCCGCGGGGAGCCTACAGGACTTTAACATCGCGGAGACCGTGCCAGGGGTTGATCTCGGAGCTCCAACCGTGAATGCTTGCGGACTAACATCACGGAGCCCTTAGGAAACCTGAATGGAAACCTATGGGTACCATGCGCCCCACCCAAGGTTTCCGTGTTGTTCCCGGAGGTTTTGGTCACTCTCCCTAATGGTGGAAAGTGGTTTCCATGTAGTCTAGGCTTCTTCTATGTTCCTGCGATTATTTAAAAAAAAAACAAAACCGGCCTCGACTAAAAATAGGTTGCCGTTTGGTCGAAGCCAGTGGAGTGGGGTTGCTATTTAATTACAGGCCATCGAAGGCAATTTCCTTCGCTGACTGGCCATTTTGATTGGCTCATTCGAGTTTTTAGCAAAGATCCTGCAGGATTTTTGGTTTTCAGGACCTAGAAGATCCGCCGGAAGGTAAATGCCAGCTAACTGTATTAAACTTCTTAAAACTGTCTCCACTCCTTCTACCCCCTTCTCTGTCCTCCTCTACCGTGCTCTGGTGGCCCGTTTACCTTATCTTCCTCCCTCCCACGCTCTCTGAAGGACTTACCAGCCTAATTGATGGGTGAGAGCAGTTCTTCTGGGTTCTCCCGTTTCCTGAACCCAAGATGTCAATGAAGCTTATCAGGCATTCCTTTCCCTTATTAATATCTCTTTGGAGAAATGCTTTCCCTTAATTTCTACCAAGCTTAAGAAAGCCGCTCATTTGACAAACCCTGGTTCACTAAAGAATTGAAGAATCGCATTGTGATTAAAAATAAACTATACAAGAAATCTATTTTGCATCCCACACCATTCAATGTGGAATCATATAAAGCTTACAAAAATAATCTTACTCACTACTTAAGGCAAGTAAAAAAGAAATACTTTACTGATAAATTCATGCAAGCGCCAAATGACAACAAATCAACTTGGAAGCTCATCAACCAAGTGCTAAATCGCAAAAAAAGCCCCACCTGCTGTGCTCACAGAGATGTTAGGAAGAGATGGTACTATTCATAACCCAAAGGAGATAGTTGATGGTTATATTGATTTATTTGTCAACGTTGGGTCCTCCTTGGCTTCAACCATTAAGGACTCTAATGAAGACCCTTGTAAATTGATTAACAGTCAATTCTCTACTTTGTCCACCTTCCATCCCCCTTGTCCCAAAGAAGTCTACAACATAATTGTGAGTCTAAAGAACTCCGCAGAAGGTCATGATGGAGTTAGAACCACTATCTTAAAAAAGTTATTGATCATATTACTGAGCCACTAGCACATATTTTTTCTTTATCTCTCCAATCTGGTGTCATTCCTCAAGATTTAAAGATTGCCAAAGTCATGCCTATCTATAAATCAGGTGACCCTAAAGAATTTGGTAATTACCGCCCAATATCTATTCTCTCCCGTCTCTCAAAAATCATAGAAAGACTAGTGTACACAAGAATCCTAAACCATCTAACTGTGAATAATATTTTGTATAACCATCAATATGGCTTTAGGAAGAAGTACTCTACGGAGCATGCATTATTACAACTTATTAATGACATCTCTACTGCTCTAGATGAAAATAAATTTGCTCTTGGTGTCTTTCTAGATTTATCCAAGGCATTTGATACATTCAACCATTCAATCTTAATCTCAAAACTCAATAGATATGGGGTAAAGGATGTAGCGCTTCTATGGTTAACCAACTATTTAGCAAATAGAGTGCAATTTGTCTATCTAAATGGAAACTCATCCAAAAAATTGATAATTCACTGTGGGGCACCACAAGGCTCCATCCTTGGTCCTTTACTATTCTTGATCTATATCAATGACGTATCCTATACCTGTAGAGTACTTCTTCTTATCCTGTTTGCCAATGACACCAATCTTATAGCTTCACATAGTGATCAAAAATCATTGGTTGAATTAGTTAATGAAGAAATGTCTCATGTCTCTAAGTGGTTTGAAGTGAACAGGCTCTCTCTCAATATCAAAAAATGCAATTACATGATCTTCTGCAATAAAAACAAAATTTTTCCCAAAGACAAATCTAACATTTTTATCAATGGACATGAAATTCCTGAAGTAAAATATACAACATTTTTAGGAGTAAGCATTGATCAAAATTTAACTTGGAAAGAACATATCAATATTTGCTGTAGAAGATCAATGAAAATGCTTGGTATTCTGAGAAAGGTTTGTACATTTATCCACCCGTCTTCCCATCTAACGATATATTACAGTTTGATTTTTCCTTATTTCAATTATTGTAATATTGTTTGGGGTTCTACCTATCCTTCCTATCTTTCTAAGCTACTCATCATACAGAAGAGATTTATGAGATTAATTTCTCATTCAAATTCACAAGAATCTTCTGCCCCTCTCTTCAAGAAGTACTCAATTTTGTCCGTAGATAAATTGAATGCATTCCAAATATGTATTTTTATTTTCAAATATCTTAAATGTAAACATGATTTGCCTGTTTCTCTTCATGATCTTTTTCACCCTTTCTTCTAATATTCACCATTACCCAACCAGAAGAAGAAATGATCTTCATCTTCCGTTTTGTCGAACATCCAAACACCAACATTACATTACTTTTAAAGGTCGTAAATTTTGGAATACCCTGCCTCTGTCATTAAAGTCTCACACCTCCTTAGCCACCTTTAAGATTGAGCTTAAAATGTTTCTCATCATGTCCTGAGTTCTGACCTCCAGCTTTTTGTAATGCTATTTATGAACTCAAACTACTTCTGTTGACTCTTATCTCATACTATTATTATTTTATTTATTTTCATATTTTTAATTTCATATTTTTAATTTTCATTCTTAAACTGTATTATTGCTTATTATTGTCTATTTTATTTCTCCTACCCCCTGATTAACGCTCATTTTCAGATGGGAGTGGACTTTGTATAAGCCCTCTGGGCTTCCCTTCCCTATGGTATTATAAATTGATTGTTTGTCTTCTTTTAAAACATGGTGCAAATAAATAAACAATAAACAATAACTGACTACCAGTGTGCAGAGTGGGGGTCACAGCCATAGTGGGACTGGGGCAGTGCCAGGCTGGGGGAAGGCTAAGGCATCTTCCACTGAGAGGAAAATGCCTAACCCGATACTAATCCTAACTTGCCCCCCTTCCAAGGTTGGGGCGCAAGGTCTCCAGAGGTTTCCGTTCAGGTTTCCTAAGTGGGACAGGGGCATAAGGATTGCAAATAGTCTCTAGGATTCTGCCTTCAGGTTGCCATACAGTCATGCCATTAAAGAGCAACAAGACACCCAAATAATTTGTTAACATGAACATCCACCACAGAACTCCCCCACATTCCTCACTGTGATGGAAGGTCAAAAAAGTTCAATCTTCCCTTCTTTGTTCTCCTGCGGTTGGGGCACTGAAACCTTCCATTGTAGGGGCAATCTTGGCTCCCTCAACCGGCGGTCGAGACCTCCGCATTGGGGCGATCAAGCTTCCGCATCGGGGGGGGATCTCAGCTCCCCGTGCTGGGCGATCAGACTCCCGAGTTCGGGGCTGGTCAACCCTCCTGCGGCTTGGAGCTTCCCACATCAGTCTTTGCCCGAGACTGCGAGCTCCTCGATGTTGAAATCGACAGGCCGTAATTGGAGCATCGATTCCAGGCAAGGTATCGCAGGCTCTGATGGTATGTCCATAGCCCCGCGGTGGGGCTCAAAGTCAGTCTCGAGCAAGACCGTTAGCACCATGCTGTTAGGCCGCAGAGCGACCGGAGATACAATCCAGAATAAAAATCATGTCTCCGGCAAATTAAGAGATTGAAAATAAGTTTCACCCGACCCCCCCACATAAATTAAACCAGAGATACATTAACACATGCTTTTTAAAACATACTAAAAATAATAAAAAAGACGAAAAGGCAGGCAGGCTGTAGGCGAGGCTGCCATCGCTGACAACGCCACCCGATGATCATGGAGCAGCAGGAATCACAGAGGGGGAGCATGTAGAGAGAGGGTCTTACAGTACTTCCATCGGAGAGAGGAGTACTTCATACCTGGGCGAGATTTCTCAGTGGAGCAGTGAAATATAGATACAAGGAACTGCAGATGTTGGTTTACAAAAAACGACACAAAGTGCTGGAATAAATCAGTGGGTCAGGCAACATCTCCAGAGAGCATGGATGGACGACATTTCGGGCAGGACGTGAAATTCACCTGCCCATGTTCTCCAGAGATACTGACTCACTGAGTTACTCCAGGATTTTGTCTTTCCCTTTGCTCTATCTATTGACGATGGCTTGATTGTATTTACTTGATTTGGTTGCATGCAATATCAAGTTTTTCACTGTACCACGATACATGTGACAATAATAAACCTAAACCTAATTATGTGAACAAACTGCAAAAATCCACAGAGTGGTCCACAGCTGAGCTTGACCCAATGTCATACATACACACAAGTAATTAATCTTCCCATACAACTCATGAAGAAGGGTCTATAATTTTTGATATGCTGAGCCATTGAACAATTTACACCTGTTCCCAGGTGGTTTAAATTAGATACAATCTTGTACAACAATGACTGTATCTGGAGAGTATTTCTGGAGCTGTGAAGCTCTTTGTGACCTGCAAAAGGAATGTGAAAAGTGTTTTATAATTGCAAATCTAGCTGTCTCTCCAAAACATAATGTTCAATCATTTACTCCCCTGTTCGTGAGAACAGTTTCCCTGGCTGAGATCACATCAGTTAGCTCTGTGATGGGCCAAAACTGTAATGAATTCTTCTGTATGATTGAGTAGTATACCATGTCACATCAGATTCCTATCAGAAGAGTTATAAACTTTTATTAAAATGGATATTTTTGATGGAGAAACGTTGGCTCATCACTGGAAGAAGTGGTAGAGAAAGATTATGCATACCATTAATTTTAGAAAGATTGATAGTCATTAATAGAGTGAATAATGTAAGATGGGGGCGGGCCATTCAGGTATTAATGTTGCTTAACATTTGTATCCAATAATGCAAAGAATGAGAATCTTCAGGAAGACTGTCATGATGCCAGTATTATTAACAAAGCTGCTTCCTTTCTCAGCTGTGCTGTTTATTTCCTTGCAGAGTTTACATAGAATAGAACAGGACAGCATAGGGACAGGACCTTCTCAACTTAATGCTCTGCCATTTCGTGTTTGATATTTCCATCCTGGGTAAAAGGGCTTGTCAGAAGGCCGATGACGCTGTGTTCCCCAAAAACCTTGGAGAAATTTTGACATTTGTGTTTTGGTTAGCACATTATTTTAGTAGCACCTCTACACGCTAGAACAGTAGAACAACTTTATGGCCAAAATGTCTGAAATTCAATATTTATTTCTTGATCTTATTGCCATGGGGTCCGTCCAAAGGAACATTCCATTAGAGAGGTACAAACCAATGAACTGATACAAATCATATCAAGACATCTGATGCACGCTCAACAGAAACTGTGAGTTCATTCAGTGACCCACAGAGGTATTGCAATTCCAGAAAGGATAACATTAATTTATTGTGTCTTTTACACAACCTAGGTAGACAGCTATTAAAAGCTGCTTAAAGCCTGTAGAAAGGTCTTTGCAGGTTTGGGGTAATAATGCTGGAGTCAGAGTAATAGTCTGCAAGACATCTTTTATCAATCTGCCAATAGAGTACGATTTTTGATTCACTTTATAAACAAACCTTTGAGAAAAACACACTGGTCCTAATTATTCAATCAGAGCTGTCCTTATTCCCATTTCAAATATACACCAAAAAGTACAACATATAGAAATATCCATGAACATAGATGTAATGATTTCAGGAGGGATGGATGGATAATTAATAAATATAGTTTTGTATTAACTACCCCTCAAAAATGTATGTTAGCTCTCCTAATATATTGCTATGACACTAACTATATTTGATATTAGTAGTATTATTAATTATTAAGTATATAAATTTAATACCCCACCCCGACATATATAGACCTTAAGGCAAAAACGGAACTGGAATTATTAACATCTTTTTTTTTCACGGAAGTCCGTAGATTAGTAGCCACGCTAGTGTGGCTTACACCAATACTAACTGCACTAACTATAGTTGTAGTCACCTTTTTTCCCCTTACACTTTATTAACATCACCTACTTTACTCACATTTTTTATTATTATTTTTATATTATGTATTTCATTTCATATTATATACTATATGGATTTGAGTATGATTGGTATTATATAGTTATTTCAAGAAGACGTGTGTATAAGAATGTCACAGATATTAAATTTCATCAATCTGATGTTTGGGTATAGGATTGGGTTAGATGAGCTGAGACATCTACTCCATTATAAACCACCTTAATAATAAAATGTATCACATTAACTCTAGGATTGGGGGTGATGGAATCACCTTCTGTAGTTGGAATGTTAAGGGAATTAACAAACCGATTAAAAGAAGTAAGGTTTTAGCTCAATTAAATAGATTGAAATCTGATATTATTTTTCTCCAAGAGACACACCGTAAAAAAGACGCGCAGTATAGATTAACAGCAAAATGGATTTCCAAAGTATATCACTCTTCATTTACACATAAATCTAGAGGGGTAGCAATAATTATTCGTAAAGGTATACCTTTTAAACAAAGCTCAATAATAGAAGATGTTGAGGGTAGATATATAATAATTACAGGTGAATTATATTCTAAAAAAGTAATCCTTATGAATACATATGGTCCTAATTTTGATAATCCATTATTCTTCAAGAAAACATTTAACAATATCCCTAGGGTACACAAAAAGCTGGAGAAACTCAGCGGGTGCAGCAGCATCTAAGGAGCGAAGGAGATAGGCGACGCTTCGGGTCGAGACCCTTCTTCAGACTGGTCACCAGTCTGAAGAAGGGTCTCGACCCGAAACGTCGCCTATCTCCTTCGCTCCTTAGATGCTGCTGCACCCGCTGAGTTTCTCCAGCTTTTTGTGTACCCTCGATTCTCCAGCATCTGCAGTTCCTTCTTTATAACAATATCCCTATATCCACTCAACATAATCTAATAATTGGAGGTGATTTTAATTATACCTTAGATAATTATTTTGATAGATCATCAATGAAAAGGAAAACCACTTCTAAGTCAAGTACACTTATAAATTATTTTATTAACACAGCAAACGTTAAGGATATCTGGAGAACAGATAACCCATCTGGTCGAGAATATTCATTCTTTTCCCCTGTATTTGGAACCTACTCAAGGATAGACTATTTTTTAATCCCATTTACATATGACTCAAAATATCATAATATTATTATCTCGGATCACGCTCCATTAACATTTAAGATAAAATTAAAAGACATAACTATTAAAACCTCTAACTGGAGACTCAACCCCCAAATATTAAATGATAGGGCTTGTTATGATTACTTGGTAAAACAGATCAAATTATTTTATGAAACTAATGACAAACCTGGAATTTCACCATCACTGCTTTGGGATACATTTAAAGCATGTATGCGTGGTGCGATAATATCAGCACATGCATACTTCAATAAGGAAAATCAAAAGACTCAACAAAAGTTGGAAAATGAAATAAAACAATTAGATATTTAAAATGCAATATCCCTTTCTAAGGGGCTAAGTAATAAAATTGCATCATTAAAACATAAGCTAAATAAAATATACTCAAATCAGATTATTAAACTTTTTCAAAACAGACTAACAAGTACACTTTGAATTTGGGGATAAACCACAAAAATTACTTGGCATGCCAGCTTAGAAAATTAAGATGAGGAGAAAATAATACAATAAAATTAGATCTGAACAAGGAGAAATATTGACTTTACCAAAGATATCAATGATACATTTTTACAATATTATCAAAATCTTTACTCATCTAAACTAGCAGGACAATCAGATGAATGGAAACATTCCTACAAGAATGTCATATAACAGTTTTGGATCAGGAAGGTAGAGACTTGTTAAATGCTGATATATCAGTAAAAGATATTGAAGAATCAATTGGATCATTAAATAACGGAAAAGCCGCAGGCCCTGATGGCTTAAGTGTTGAATTATATAAGAAGTTTCATGATCTGATCTCTTCACGCTTACATACAATATATAAATATGCTTATGAACAAGGAAAGTTACCAGAATCATTAAATGAATCCACAATTACACTTATCCGTAAAGCTGATAAAGATTTGGAAGAGGGTTACACAAAAAGCTGGAGAAACTCAGCGGGTGCAATAGCATCTAAGGAGCGAAGGAGATAGGCGACCTTTCGGGTCGAGACCCTTCTTCAGACTGGTCTGGGATCAGGGAAACGAGAGATATAGACGGTGATGTGGAGAGATAAAGAACAATGAATGAAAGATATGCAAAAAAGTATCGATGATAAAGGGAACAAGCCATTCTAAGCTGGTTGTGGTGTGAAAATGAGAAGTTTGTGCGACTAGGGTGGGGGAGGGAGATAGAGATAGAGGGAATGCCAGGGCCCGAGGGCTGAGGGAGACGGGTGGGAAGGGGGAGGAGACAGCAAGGTTAACAGAATTGAGATAAATTCAATGTTCAAGCCCAAGGATGCAGACTCCCAAGCGGAATATGAGGTGCTGTTTCCTCTAACTTGCGGTGTTGCTCACTCTGGCCGTGGAGGAGGCCCAGGACCGAGTAGGTCGGATACGGAATGGGGAGGGGGAGTTGAAGTGCTGAGCCACCGGGAGGTCGGGTTTGGTTTTTGCGGACCGAGCGGAGGTGTTCGGGCGAAACGATCGCCAAGCTCCGCTTGTCTCAACCGATATAGATCATCTGGCATCTGGAGCAGCGGATGCAGTAGATTAGGTTGGAGGAGGTGCAGGTGAACCTCTGTCGGACCTGGAAGGACTGCCTTTGGGTCCCTGAAAGGAGTGGAGGGGGAGGTGAAGGGACAAAGTGTTGCATTTCTTGCGGTTGCAAGGGATAAGTGCTCCGGGGAAGGGGTAGAGCGGGAGGGAGGGAAGAATTGACAAGGGAGTTGCGGAGGGAGCGGTCTTTGCGGAAGGCAGACAGGGGGGGGAGATGGGAAGATGTGGCGGGTGGAGGGGTCACGTTGGAGGTGGCGAAACTGGCGGAGGACTATGTGTTGTTGTATTTGCCGGCTGGTGGGGTGAAAGGTGGGGACCAGGAGGACTCTGCCCTGTTTGCGAGTGGGGGAATGGGGAGAGAGGGCAGTGTTGCGGGGTATGGAGGAGACCCTGGTGCGAGCCTCATCAATAGTGGGTGAGGGGAATCCCCGTTCTCTGAAGAATGATTTGGAAGACCCTGGATCATACAGAGCAATAGCTTTTTTAAATCCTGATCAAAAAATACTAACTAAAATTTTATCTCGGAGGTTAAGTTTAGTGATTAATAACTTAATAAATCATGACCAAACAGGTTTTATTCCAAAACGCTATTCATCCTATAATCTGAGACGTCTATTCAATGTCATGTACTCAAAAAGAGTGAATGATATTGAACTAGCTGTCATATCCTTAGATGCTGAAAAAGCATTTGACCAGGTTGACTGGCCATATTTATTTAAAATAATGCAGACATTTCAACTGGGGGATCGATTTTCCAAATGGGTAAAAATCATATACTCAAATCCAACTGCAAGAATATTAACAAATAAATGTTATCAGAAAATTAATCTCTTTAGGGGTTGTAGACAAGGATGCCCGTTATCACCATTACTATTTGCTTTGGTAATAGAACCATTAGCCGAAATGATTAGATCAGAACCAGAAATATATGGATATAGTACCAAAACTACAACGAATAAAATATCTCTATACGCAGATGACATCTTAATTTATATCACAAAACCGGAGATTAGTATTCCCAATCTACTTAATGTTATAACTATGTTTAGTACATCTTCTGGGTATAGAATTAATTGGAATAAAAGTGAAATTATGCCTATAACTGGAATAAAATTAAATATATTAGAACAATTCCCACTTAAAATAGTCACGGACAAACTAAAATATCCAGGAATTAATGTATCGAAGTCTTATAACTGTCTATTTAAATATAATTACCCTCAATTATTAAATAAACTAAAAAAAATATTTTATATTGGAAAACACTACCTATATCAATGATCAGTAGAATAAATGCCATAAAAATGATGTTTTTTTGCCACAATTGTTATATTTATTGCAAGCCATGAATTTATATCTCCCTAAAATGTTTTTTTTTAAAAAAAAAAGATACTTTGGTTAATAGTTTTATTTGGGACTATAAAAATCATCGAATAAGTAAAAAACATCTATGTAAATCTAAAATAAATGGTGGACTAGCACTACCAAATTTCTTATATTATTTCTGGGCAGTTCAAATTAAGAATATGAATTTTTGGTTGGTAAATTTAGATCATGACCCAAGCTAAAGATGGAAAAGGAAGACTGTTTGCCTTTTGATGTAGGTTCGATTCTTTTTGCACCAAGGGAAGTACAAAAAAAAACGTACGGTGACAACCCTATAATTCATAGCAATAGACGTATTTGTGAACACTGTCACTTTGTTTGCCAATTATGAATAATCCTTTGTTTAGGCCCTCTGTATTGGACAAGGGGTTTAAACATTGGAATGATTTAGGAATATACAGAATATTTGAAGGGGTAGCTGTTCTTGGCATCACAACTCAATGGGTACCCGGCAGGATTAGATGAAAATAACTCTCTGTTTTTTTTTATTTGTATACATGTCTCTATTGATATCGCTATTTGAAATTGTGTTATTCACTATTAAGATGTATACTATAATCTCGCTATTTTTAATATATATATAATACTTTGTTTTAATTAAATAAATATAACAAGAATATATACATATTTTTTTTTTCTCTTTCTCTCTATATAATCAAAATTATTATTTAATCACTATTCTTATTGATTAAAATCTATTCCTTTTCTACTTTCTAAAAAAAATAGAAGTTTATAAGAATTATTCGTAACATTTGTATACTTATTGAAATAAATTGGTTGTGTATTTGAAAAGTTGTTTTACCGTTGTTATGATGGATTACTTCTAATAAAAATATTATTACAATAGATGTAATGATTTCAATTACATAATTTGAAATCAAACCTGGTATTTTAATATTGCTAAATTGAAAAAAAAAGATGCATTTTAGCTATCTAGAAGAGCATAGGATTGCAGGTCTCCTAATTCAGTGCTCCTCCCTTTGTGCAATGGCACACCCATTCCCTGAGAATACTGGAGAAATAGTTCCATTATGAACTGAGCAATGATGTATGGCACTCACATAATATTCTGCTCAAGTAAATCAATTTGCCAAGTTCAATAATTCATGAAACCTCATCTTAGTCCTAAAGAGTTCAATTTTTTGTTTTCATTTTTATTGTTTTGCAAATTAATAATAAATTTGCTATCATAAATTAATCTATAATTATTATTTTTGAATAGCTGGTATATTTGTGAGGTGAAGGTAAACCTCAAAACCCCAAAGCTTATGTTTCCAAACAAAGACAAGGAAAGCTAGTTAAACCACCCACAAATGATTACCACTGTGGAGGTCGAATGCTTTTGCATTCTATCAAATTCTCTTTTCCAGCTTTATTGGTAAGGAACATACTGAGATCCATTAAGATTGAAATCAAATGAAGTAGAAATTTGTTTCTGCATTAAAAGTAACTATTAATTGCTACTGTATTTGAACAAGTAGGTGTATTCTTACAGATCTTGCAAGGAATGTACTTATAACCTTAGTTACTGTAAGCAATATTGCATCCACTCAATGGGGGAAAATACCTCAACATTTAGCGATGAGAACACTAACAGCCTTCAGAAAATAAAATACATAAATTGAACAAGTACTTAAAGCATCCAAGGTTTCACTTTAAGTACATTCCTTACAAAATCTATAAGAATAACTTAAGAATAGTTTGAGTCCATTTTTATTATATCACCTGGTATAATGGAGATTATGGCCACTTCAATTTTAACGTGAGCTGACCAGGAAATAGGTCCCACTTAACCTGGAATCAAGATCATGATGTAATAGTTCAAGTTCAAGTGAGTTTATTGTCATGTGTCCCTGATAGGACAATTAAATTCTTGCTTTGCTTCAGCACAACAGAACATAGTAGGCATTTACTACAAAACAGATCAGTGTGTCCATATATCATTATATAAATAAATACACACATGAATAAATAAACTGATCAAGTGCAAATAACAGATAATGGGTTATTAATGATCAGAGATTTGTCCGAGCCAGGTTTAATAGCCTGATGGCTGTGGGGAAGTAGCTATTCCTGAACCTGGTCGTTGCAGTCTTCAGGCTCCTGTATCTTCTACCTGAAGGTAGCAAGGAGGTGGCAAGGAGATGAGTGTGTGGCCAGGATGGTGTGGGTCCTTGATGATGCTGGCAGCTTTTTTGAGGCAACGACTGCGATAAATCCCATCGATGGAAGGAAGGTCAGGGTCAATGATGGACTCGGCAGTGTTTACTACTTTTTGAAGTCTTTTCCTCTCCAGGGCGCTCAAGTTGACGAACCAAGCCACGATGCACCTGTAGAAGTTAGAGAGAGTCCTCCTTGACAAACCGACTCCGTAATCTTCTCAGGAAGTAGAGGCGCTAATGTGCTTTCTTGATAATTGCATTTGTGTTCTCGGACCAGGAAATCTTCAGAGATGTGCACGCCCAGGAATTTGAAGCTCTTGATGTTTTCAACCATCGACCTGTTGATATAAATGGGACTGTGGGTCCCCATCCTATTCCTTCCAAAGTCCACAATCAGTTCCTTGGTTTTGCTGGTGTTGAGGGCCAGGTTATTGTGCTGGCACCATATAACCATATAACCATATAACAATTACAGCACGGAGACAGGCCCTCTCGGCCCTTCCAGTCCGTGCCGACCATTTGTTTTCCCCTAGTCTCATCTACCTGCACTCAGACCATACCCCTCCATTCCCTTCACGTCCATATACCTATCCACTTTACTTTTAAATGTTAAAATCGATCCTGCCTCCACCACCTCTGCCGGAAGCTCATTCCACACAGCCACCACCCTCTGAGTAAAGAAGTTCCCCCTCACGTTACCCCTAAACTTCTGTCCCTTAATTCTCATGTCATGCCCTCTTGTTTGAATCTTCCCTACCCTCAATTGGAAAAGCTTATCCACGTCAACTCTGTCTATCCCTTTCAACATTTTAAAAGGCCTCAATCAAGTCCCCCCTTAACCTTCTGCGCTCCAAAGAATAAAGACCTAACTTGGTCAACCTTTCTCTGTAACATAGTTGCTGGAACCCTGGCAACATTCTAGTAAATCTCCTCTGTACTCTCTCTATTTTGTTGACATCCTTCCTATAACTAGGCGACCAAAATTGTACACCATACTCCAGAATTGGTCTTACCAATGCCTTGTACAATTTTAACATTACTTCCCTACTCCTATATTCACTGCTCTGATTTATAAAGGCCAGCACACCAAAGGCTTTCTTTACCACCCTATCTACATGCGATTCCACCTTCAGGGAACTATGCACAGTTATTCCTAGATCCCTCTGTTCCACAGCATTCCTCAATTCCCTACCATTTACCATGTACGTCCTATTTTGATTTGTCCTGCCAAGATGTAGCACTTCACACTTATCAGCATTAAACTCCATCTGCCATCTTTCAGCCCACTTTTCCAAATGGCCCAAATCTCTCTGTAGACTTTGAGAATCTACTTCATTATCCACAATACCACCTATCTTAGTATCATCTGCATACTTACTTATCCAATTTTCCACCCCATCATCCAGATCATTGATGTACATGACAAACAACAGTGGACCCAACACAGATCCCTGTGTTGGACATATGGACAGTTTCTCGGTCTCTCTTCTATACTCTGACTCATCTCCATCAGTGATACGTCCCACAATAGTGGAGTCGTCAGCGAACTTGATGATGGAGTTCGCACTGTGACCGGCTACGGTCATGAGTATAGAGTGAGTACAGCAGGGGGCTGAGCACGCAGCCTTGAGGCGCTCCTGTGCTGATTGTTATCGAGGCTGACACATAAATGACACATAATAAAATGATCTTGTCAGATTACATCAGCTTCCCAAAGTCAAATAGGTTAGTTCAATAGGCGACGTTTCGGGTCGAGACCCTTCTTCAGACTGGTCAGGGATCAGGGAAACGAGAGATATAGACGGTGATGTGGAGAGATAAAGAACAATGAATGAAAGATATGCAAAAAGGTATCGATGATAAAGGGAACAAGCTGTTTGTAGTGTGAAAATGAGAAGCTAGTGCGAAGCATGGGCCCCAGCTACGCTTGCCTCTTTGTCGGGTACGTCGAACAATCCTTGTTCTCGGCGTACCAAAGCCCCATCCCCGACCTCTACCTCCGTTACATCGACGACTGCTTTGATGTCACCTCCTGCACCCACACACAACTGACTGACTTCATCCATTTCACCACCAACTTCCATCTGGCACTCAAATACACTTGGACCATTTCCGACATTTCCCTACCATTCCTTGACCTCACCATCTCTATTGCAGGTGATACACTCCTGACCGACATCCACTACAAACCAACTGACTCCCACAGCTACCTGGACTACTTTTCCTCCCACCCTGCATCCTGTAAGGACTCCATCCCCTATTCCCAATTCCTCCGTCTACGCCGCATCTGCTCCCAGGATGAGGTGTTCCACACCAGGTCATCACAAATGGCCTCATTCTTCAGAGAACGGGGATTCCCCTCCCCCACTATAGATGAGGCTCGCACCAGGGTCTCCTCCATACCCCGCAACACTGCCCTCTCTCCCCATTCCCCCACTCGCAACAAGGGCAGAGTCCCCCTGGTCCTCATCTTTCACCCCACCAGCCGGCAAATACAACACATAGTCCTCCGCCAGTTTCGCCACCCTCGAACGTGACCCCTCCACTCGCCACATCTTCCCACTCCCCCCCTGTCTGCCTTCCGCAAAGACCGCTCCCTCTGCAACTCCCTTGTCAATTCTTCCCTTCCCTCCCGCTCTACCCCTTCCCTGGGCACTTTCCCTTGCAACTGCAAGAAATGCTACACTTGTCCCTTCACCTCCCCCCTCCACTCCTTTCAGGGACCTAAGCAGTCCTTCCAGGTCCGACAGAGGTTCACCTGCACCTCCTCCAACTTCATCTACTGCATCCGCTGCTCCAGATGCCAGATGATCTATATCGGTGAGACCAAGCGGAGGCTTGGCGATCGTTCGCCGAACACCTCCGCTCGGTCCGCAATAACCAAGCCGACCTCCCGGTGGCTCAGCACTTCAACTCCCCCTCCCATTCCGTATCCAACCTCTCGGTCCTGGGCCTCCTCCATGGCCAGAGTGAGCAACACCGCAAGTTGGAGGAACAGCACCTCATATTCCGCTTGGGGAGTCTTCATCCTCTGGGCTTGAACATTGAATGTTCTCAATTCTGTTAACCCTTGCTGTCTTCTCCCTTTCCCACCTCTCCCTCAGCCCTCAGGCCCTGGCATTCCCTCTCTCTCTATATCTCCCCCCCACCCTAGTTGCACTAGCTTCTCATTTTCACACTACAATGGCTTGTTCCCTTTATCATCGATACTTTTTTGCATATCTTTCATTCATTGTTCTTTATCTCTCCACATCACCGTTTGTATCTCTCGTTTCCCTGATCCCTGACCAGTCTGAAGAAGGGTCTCGACCCGAAACGTCGCCTATCCCCTTCGCTCCTTAGATGCTGCTGCACCCTCTGAGTTTCTCCAGCCTTTTGTGTACCGAAGGTTAGTTCAATGATCTTTCAATATCAATATTTGATATCAATATCAGAACTTGTTTCATTAAATGAGGTTTAATAATAATTATAAAATGCAATTGCTGCCCAATGATTCTTCCACAATAATTTTCCGTTCTATAGTTGTTGGTAATATCTATGAACTTCAAACATGATCTTAATGGATCTCAGTATGTTCTTTACCAAACCTCGAGCCAGCACCACCATTCATGATCACAATGAATGGCGGTGCTGGCCCGAAGGGCCGAATGGCCTCTTCCTGCACCTATTTTCTATAGTACAGATATTTTCTCACTGTCAAAAATGACCTATCAATTTCAGAAAGTGACAATCTGACGCAATCAGAACATTTCAAGAGCTTCATTGAATGAGAGAAAATTATAGGCATCATTTTAACTGCTTATATATTTTAACATAGTTGAACCTGACACATTTTGTATGATTCTGAGCACATAAATGCCACCAGTAGCACGTCTCAAGAAGCTACACACCATGATTTTGTGACCACTAGATAATCAACCTTGTGGCACACTTTCAATGACCTGAAATGTGGAACCAGTGGGTCAGGCTCTTCTTTGCTTGTAAAATCTGCCCATCAGCAAAATCTTGTTGGCAAAAAAACAAAGAGTGTAATTTTTCAACACGGTCATGCATAAGGCTGACAGATTTATAGGAGACACAAGGAACTGCAAGATGCAGGAATCTTAAACAAAAAAACACAAAGTGCTAGAGTAACTCAGCGGGTCTTGCAGCATTTCTGGAAAACATCGTTAGGCAACGTTTCGAGTCGAGACCCTTCTTCAGACTGGTTCAGAATTAAAAGGCATTGCATTCTTCTCAGGCAGTCCTTTGGGATAGAGATAACTTGCTTCTACTATTTTATGGATTTGTGTGGAATAGCAAACTCTTCCAATGTGGGGAGGGAGCTTGTTTGTCAGCTGCTGTGACCTTCCACTGAATAAACAGGACACCTTTGCAGCACTGGCTGAAAATTAAGTTACATGGATACAATATATGTTATGCATTCTCAGAACAAGTATGCTGCAGTGGATCTGGTACAGCAAGAATCTTTACTTAAGCAGTTAATCTTGCTTTCCTCCTCTCGTTTGGCACTACTTCACAAGCTCGGACACTGTATTCTCTCTTGTATTAGTTTTTTTTAAATCATTTTCACATTTAATCACATGTGTGTTTTTTTTTATTCAAGGACTATCGCAAAGGGAATCTACTAACTGAACATTGTAGGGTAAATGATCCCCCTATATCCAAAGACCTGAGGTACGAATGCACCGCAAGACACATAGGTATTAAATCTGTTCAAAATGCAAGACGATAACCAAAATAAAACGAGAGGAATCTCATTTTGTAGTTGGAACGTTAGGGGTGTTAAAAGGGGTAAGATTCTAGCGCAGCTGAAAGCATACAACACAGATATTGCCTTTTTACGAGAGACGCATCTTAAACTTCAAGACCAAGCTAGATTGAGGGCGAACTGGATAGGACAAACTTTTCACTCGTCATATACGTCAAAATCTAGAGGAACGTCTATTATTATTCGCAAAGGCATTCCATTAAAACCCAAAAATACCTTAACAGATAAGGACGGGAGATATTTGATAGTTACCGGGGAGATCCACGCTGCCCCAATTACCTTGGTAAATATATATGCGCCCAACTTTGACAACCCGCACTTTTTCAATAAAATCTTGAATATAATTGCAGAATATAACTACCAAAATGTCATAATCGGCGGAGACTTTAACTGTGTCTTAGACACTTACTTAGATAAATCCAATCAAAAACAAAGCGGTATTACGAAATCCAAAACTAGCGAACTTCTAAACACATACAAATAAAACACAAACATAACAGATGTCTGGAGGATTGCAAATCCGACCGGCAGGGATTACTCATTCTATCCTATGGGACACAAGACATATTCATGAATAGATTATTTTTTGGTGGATACAAAACTAATACCCCACACTTCTAAACCAAAATACAACACAAATACGATCTCAGATCACTCCCCAATAACTTTTTTTTTAAATGGATTGACTAAGAACAAACCGTTTTGGAGGTACAATCCACAAATTTGAAAAGACCCGCAAGGGAGTACATATTTAAAAGAGCAAATGCACCTTTTCTTCGAAATAAACGACACGACAGACATATCACCTACATTATTATGGGAATCTTTTAAAGCATTTATTCGAGGCGTGATAATTTCATATCAAGCTTTTCAAAATAAGAAAAATAAGAATGAACAAAGACAACTAGAACAAATTAGACAACTGGACATAGAAAACGCTAAAGACCCCACTACGGATAAACATAATAGAATAATAATACTGAAATTCATATTAAATAAATTATTACCAGAGAAAATCATAAGATTATTACAAATTACAAGACAGGAACACTTTGAATTTGGAGTTAAGCCCCATAAATTTTTGGCATATCAGTTAAAAAAACGAGAAAAGGATCACACAATTTTAAAGATTAAATCAGACAAAGGGGAAATATTGACCTTGCCGAGTGATATTAATAAAGGATTTGCAAAATTTTACGAGAATCTGTATACATCTAAAATGATAATGGACACCAGCAAAGTTACAGAGTTCTTGGATAATTGTAACCTTCCTAAATTAGAGTTGCAGGAACAAGAGGAATTGGGAGCACAAATCTCAAATAAGGAAATAGAAGAAACAATAATCTCATTAAAAAATGGAAAAACACCAGGTCCCGACGGATTTAGTAACGAATTCTATAAAAGTTTTTATGACATATTTACCCCCCGCCTACAGAAAATGTATACTTATGCCTTCAAAGCACAAACACTACCTGAAACACTAGCAGAATCCACAATCACACTAATACTTAAGAAAGATAAAGATGTGGAAGAACCTGGATCATACAGAGCTATTGCGTTGCTAAATACAGATCAAAAAATGTTAGCGAAAACACTAGCTAGAAGGCTAAGTAAATATGCTAGTAAATTAATACATCCGGATCAAACGGGGTTTATCCCTAAGAGACAATCATTTAATAATTTGAGACGTCTGTTCAATATAATGCATTCACACCAAACTGAAGATCAAAAACTATCAATCATATCGTTGGATGCAGAGAAAGCATTCGATCACGTCGACTGGGATTATATGCTCAGGGTATTGCAAGAATTTCAACTGGGAGAGAATTTTATTCGATGGATTAAATTACTATATAATAAGCCAACGTTCAGAATATTAACGAACAATAATTTATCTAAGAAATTTCATTTGTCAGGGGGAAACAGACAAGGATGTTCATTATCACCGTTGTTATTTGCCCTCATAATTGAACCCCTAGCGGAAAGAATCAGAACTCATCCGAATATCCATGGATATAAAACAAAATATTCCAATAATAAAATATCACTATACGCTGACGACGTACTATTGTACGTCACAAAAACTCATATTACTATACCAAATATTTTAAAATTAATAGAGTACTTCGGATCATTTTCAGGATACTTCATGTCAACAAAACCGAAAGACTCTACGCATCTTTTACAGTTTCCTTTCAAAATAGCTACGGAAAAAATTAAATACTTGGGCATCGAAATTACTAGAAGATATCAAGATATGTTTGACAAAAATTATAACCCTCTACTTAAGAAACCATGTAACTTGATTAAATTTTGGAAAACGCTTCCGATGTCCTTAATAGGCCGAATAAATGCCATAAAAATAATTTTTCTACCTCAAATTTTATACCTGTTCCGATCTATCCCAATATATTTACCCAAAAAGTTTTTTAAAAAACTGGACTCAGATATCACAAATTTTATTTGGCATTATAAATCCCACAGAATGCAAAGAGCTCATCTGAATAAACCCAAAGTAGTGGGGGGATTAGCACTCCCCAACTTTATGTATTACTACTGGTCTGTAAATATCAGAAACATGATCCAATTGCTGCATAACTCTCCCCAACAATCGGATTGGACGATTATGGAGAGGGAGGACTGCTCTCCTTATAATATTGGAGCAATCCTTCTCTCTCCAATATCGATGAATAATATAAATTACAACAATAATCCAATTATATACAGTACAATCAGAATTTGGAAACAAATAAAACACAATCTAAAATTAAGAAATGTATCTCTCTTATCTACTATCTGTAAAAACCCCTCATTTAAACCTTCAACTATAGATAAAGCATTTATACAATGGGAAAGAGCTGGAATTAAAATCTTCGGAGATGTGTATGAATCGGGAAAACTATTATCATTTAAACAAATACAACTAAAATACAATTTGGGAAACAATCAGTATTTTACTTCCGGAAGTGGCGGCGCTGCGTGGCAGCTGCGGCTCACCTGCAGTCCGTCTGTTTTTTTTCTTTTTTTTGTCCTTTTGTGTCTGTTTTTAGTTAGAATTTTTGGTTTATTAGGCTGTGTTTGTGCGGGGGGGGGGGGGAGGGTGGGAGAAACAAGGTTTTAGTCTCTCCCTTCGGGGGGATGCGACCTTTTCTTGTCGTGTCCCCCGTCACCGTCTCCGTCTGTGCTGAGGCCTAATGGCGGAGCTGGTGGCCTCGGAGCTGTGGCGAGCGTTCAGAGCTCCGGTGTTCCAGCGGCGGCGGCGGCGGCGGCCCGGCTTCAGCGCTCCAGCAGTTGCTCCAGCGGGTGTTCCAGCAGCGGCCCGGCATTGGCGCTCTAGCGGCTCCAGCGGGTGTTCCAGCAGCGGCCCGGCATTGGCGCTCCGGCGGCTCTCCAGCGGGTGTCCCGGCGGCGGCCCGTCTTCGGCGCTCCGGCGACTCCGGCGGCTCTCCAGCGGCTCTCCGGCGGGTGTTCCAGCAGCGGCCCGGCATTGGCGCTCTAGCGGCTCCAGCGGGTGTCCCGGCGGCGGCCCGTCTTCGGCGCTCCGGCGACTCCGGCGGCTCTCCGGCGGCTCTCCAGCGGTGCTCCAGCAGCGGCCCGGCATTGGCGCTCCGGCGGCTCCGGCGGCTCTCCAGCGGCTCTCCGGCGGGTGTGCCGGCGGCGGCCCGTCTTCGGCGCTCCGGCGACTCCGGCGGCTCTCCAGCGGCTCTCCAGCAGGTGCTCCAGCGGCGGCCCGGCTTCAGAGCTCCGGCGGCTCCAGCGTTCCCGTGGTCGATCCTGACTGGGAGCTGTGGTGGTGTTCCGGCGTTCTGGCGGCGGCGGCGGTGGCGGCCTGGCTTCGGAGGCTCGGCCGCGGGCCTGGTGGACGATGACATCGAAGGCCTGGATTGCCTCAGTACAGAGGGGGATCAAGTAGGGGAAAATGACAAAGACCTTAAGACTTTTGCCTTCCACCACAGTGAGGAGGTGCTTGGTGAACTCACTGTGGTGGATGTTGAATTATGTGTTTATTGTGTGTTTTGTTTTAATTTATTACATGTTATGACTGCAAGGTAACGAAATTTCGTTCAGACCGAAAGGTCTGAATGACAATAAAGGAATCTGAATCTGAATCTGAATCTGAATTTAAATATTTCCAAATCTGTGACTACCTGAAAAAATACGCACAAGATTATCACCAGGCACGTGCCGTCAGGGTAGGCAAGGTAGGCACTGCCTACCCTGACTAAAATTATAACATGGTAATAACTAAATATAAATAGTAAAGGCATGGGAGAATTATGCCTATGTAAGAGATCGATCTCTTAGGTAGGCATAATTCTCCATGCCTTTCATCCGCAGCGCTTGTAACACGGGAAGCTCTGTGCAGCCCATGTGCCGTCAGCGCTGCCTGAAGCCGTCAATGACAAGCGGGGCTGAAGGCAACAGAAATTCTGCCTTTGCAGCACTGCGCATGCGCATCGATCTACTGCAAGTTTCTTGGCGGGGTTTTCAAATATGGTTTGTCAATATTTTAAGTGTATGTTAGGTAACAAAGAGAGAAGAATGGAGCTTGTGTACCAATAATGTGGTAAGTACATTTGGTGTTTATGTTTTTAAATACTGTATTTCCCGGGGTGTGGGGGGGGGGGAGCTCCTTTCACAGTGTTTGGGGAGTCTGGCCTGGGTAAGGTTGCGGGGAGGGCACGAATGTTATGAATGAGGGGATTGGGATAATGCCACTTGCGACGTTCCTTGCACGGATCCGTGGAATGCCACCACATGGAGGAAGGGGGGGGGGGGGGGGGGGGGGAAGAGAAGTAGCTCGGGTGGCTGAGCGGACAGCGGAACCAGCCGCCACCTTAGCTCCTTCTGCCGGTCCCCGCACACCTCTGGCAGCTCTCCGTCTACAAACCACTCTCCTGCCGCTCGCTGGCCTCACTCGTGTCCTTAAATTCCGACAGCGCGATTGAGGTTACTCGGCTGTGGGAATTTAAGGATTTGCAGGAAGCCGCTGACATGAGCGAAGACGGCAAACGGCAGGTGACAGGTGTTCTGACGGAGAGCACTGCCAGAGGTGAGCGGGCCGGCAGAAGGCGCTGAAGTGGCGGCCAGTTCTGCTGTCGGGTACCGGCGGCTGCTCGTATCTACCCGAGCTGCTTCTATCCCCCACTACAGAGCGGGGGCTTTGCGCCCGGAGGGCTGCGGCAGCGGTGAGTAAGTTTCTGGCATTATCCTCGACACCCTCCTTCTCAACACTCGTGCCCTCCCCACAACTTTACCCCTGATACAGACTCTCCACACGCTGTGAAAGAAACTGTTCCCCCAATTGGTCTAGGACTAGGAAGCCTTGGGCAAATTGTAAATGTCACTGGTTTTATTTATTTAATTATTGAACGGAGCAGACAATCTGCGCATGCGCGGTTTAAATTTTTTTTTTAGCGGACTGAGTGCCTGCCCTGAGTAATTACTCACGGCACGTGCCTGATTATCACAATATGTCTACAGATTTACTGGAGACGTATGTAATGAATACAAAGGCAGAATCAGTAAATCTAATATCATATATATATATTATTCTAAATGCAGAAATACCAACAACAGATGGTAACAAGAATTATGATGGTATCAAGATGGGAAAAAGAATTAAGTATAAAAATTCCCAAAGAAAGGTGGGAAGAATATTTATTAAACGTGCATAAATGCTCAATTAATGTAAGACACACCTTAATACAATTTAAAATCCTACTCAAATTATACTATTCAAAAACTAAAATAAGTAAACTTTTTCCCAACGTCTCACCTATATGTGATAAATGTCAATGTCAAGAAGCTAATATAGCACACTCATTTGTCTTTTGTACAAAAATTCAAACATTTTTGGACTGCAATTTTTGAAATTTTCACAAAAATATTTAAAATAAAACTGACCCCGGAAGCAGACTGGATAATCTTTGGGATATCGGAAGATTGCCCCGAATTAAATGTGTTTCAAAAGACTCTACTTGAATATGGCTTAATAACTGGAAAAAAGCTCATCTTAAAATTCTGGAAAAATTCTCCGGTACCAACAGTCAATATGTGGATCTCAACTATGTTCGAAACACTATACTTGGAAGATATGAGACTCCGACTAGCAGGAAAATCAGACTGTTTTTATAAGACGTGGTCTGCATTTATAAATCTATTACAAGGATAAGGTGCAAGAATACCTCAAAAACGTACTGGTGTCGGGTCTTGGTAAAGGGGGAAGGAAAACTGTCGAGTTGGTAGATTCCTTTTGTGAGATGTTTATAATAAAGTAACTGCCTTTTCTTTTTTCTTTCTCTATTTTTCCCTTTTTCTTTTTTCTTTTTTTCCTCTCCAGGGTCTATCTCTTAATTCCCGTTTCTAACTCTTCAAGGGTTTCCTTTCCCTCTGTCACGCTTTTGCACTTTCACATCTCTTTTTCACTTTTGTACTATCTATACTGCTATTTTTCTCTCTATTCTCTCTTTTCCAAGGCCTTAAAATAAAAAATAAAAATTACGGGGTACAATGACAGTAATACAATACAAGGGATGTACATGGATGTAACTGACAGTACCGCTAATAAATAAAGATATTTAAAACATTTTTAAAAAGACTAAGGCAGTTCAGAATGTTTCCAACGGCTCTTACCAATTTCTATAGGTAAAAAAACATCTTATCAGGATGCATCACAGCTTAGTTTGGCAATAGATCTGCTGAAGACCACAAGAAATTGCAGAGAGATGTAACTCAGTCATTCACACAATTCAGCCTCCCCCATATCAACTTCATATACACCATGCTGCCCAGTAAACCAAGCAACATAATCAAGCATCATTACACCTCGATCATTCTTTCGTCTGCCCTCGCAGAAGATGCAAAAGCTTGAAAGCATGCAGCAACAGTTTTTTCTATCAAACTGCTGAATAGTCCTCTCATAAGCCAAGGGTGCAGTATCAATCTCCCCACCTACCTCGCTGCAGCCCTTGCACTTTTTGTATCTGCACTTTCTCAGTAACTGAAGTGTGATAATGCTGCAGCACTTGGTATTTTTTCTCATTGCACTTCTGTAATTCATGTATAATATGATTTGACTGGATTGCATACAAACAAAATATTTCACTGTATTGCAGTTCACATGACAATAATAAATGAATACCAATAATACCAAGATCCCTAACTGCAAATGCTGGCATTCTCTCTCCATGGTTTCAACAGACCTAGCTCCCAAGTCTTAAACTTCTGATACTTTGCAGTATCCAAAGGATAACAAGCCAGGTTTCCAGAGTGTGTTACGTTTCATTGCAGCAGGCGCTCACCATAACATTGGTTGGTTTGCCATGTAATGCATCCTAATAAAGTTTATGGTCTTTGGCTTTATCTCATCCTGGTGAATCAAGTTAATGACTATAATTATTTGATATGTTGTTGGATATTTTCTGTAATCAATGGAATAAACATTCTCTAGTTCATTGGTATGCATTAACAGTCTACACCTGGTTTCATATGTGTAATTTACTTTCATATCTGATACCGTGTCTATTAAAAAATTTGGAAAAATTATGAAGCAAATTGTGTGCTTTGCCTATTGCCATAGAGACAATAATTTTCCGCCTTGAGATTGTTTGAGGTGATCTATTATGTAGCCCCCAGAGCAGCACATGGAAGACTGAATGCATAGACATCACTAGTGAATTAATAAAGATAATGTTTAAAAACAAGCTGCTTCTGTATAGATTTTGAGTAGCATCTTCAAAAGTGGGCTGTCTAGAAATACACCAAAGATCTGTCACCAGAGATTAGGAATAAGATGAGTCACAACAGATGAGGACTGCACTGGTAGATTCAGTTCTCACATAAGGCATCCAATGAGCAGCCCTAACAAATAAGAACTTTCATTAAGTACATAGGATTTGAAGGAAAGAGTCAATTAAATCATCACAGGCTTGAAAATGGCTGCATGTCAGAAAGTAATGGATTAACCAGCCACCTTACCTCTCAGTTAATATTCAAGGTAATGGCAGATGGTATAATAATGATTTCAGTCAGTCCTACTCATAATTAAATATGCCAATCATTATTTATAATCTTGTTTTGATATTTTTGGTAATGAAATTGTAGAAATGTGGAAATCCGATGAAGGTTGGGTGAAGAATCGGCACCTACAATAATTAGCATAACACTTACATCTGATTTGCAGAAGAGAATTGTAATTACAAAGAAATGAGCCACATTGTCTTAATCTTATGAATGTGACCTTTATTTCCCAAGTGCATTAACAGCATTGATGACTTGCACACAATTCCTCAGAGCAGAAGAGAAATAATGAATCCACCAAAATAGACACTGGAAATTCAGTTCATTCTTGAGCCGTGTCCATGTTTTTTTGAGAGAATGAATAATTTACATTCACAAAGTTGCATCCTCCAAAATAAAACAGAGCAGTCTGATAATGCTTAGAAAGGCTTGAAGCAAGAAATATTGATGCAAATTGAAATGAACAGTTGCGTAAAGTGTGGCTGAAGTAATATTACCCATGCTACATTTTCACCCAAAGTCAAAATAACCTCTCAAATTGTCCTATTAGAATCAACATTAAACATACCCAAAATAATCAAAAAGGTCAATATAAAGTTAAACTGAGAAGGGTAAACAGTAAAATACAAGTTTCAGCTACAGGGAGAGGTTGGATTGCTATCTCTGCAGCGCCGGAGGTTGCAGGGAAACCTGATGGAAGTATACAATATATGAAAGGTATAGACAGGGTAGAGAGTCAGAAACAATTTCCCAGGATTTAAAACAAAATCAAACACTAGAGGTCATGACTTTAAGGTGATATCGGTGTAAAATTTAAGGGGGATGTGTGGGGCAATGTGTGGGGCAATTTTTGTTTTATACAGGGAGTGGTACGTGCCAGGAATGCACCGCAGGGGTTGGTGGTTGAGGCAGATATGATAGTGATATTTATGAGAGTTTTGGAACAGGCATATGAATGTGCAATGATTAAAAGGATATGGATTATATGCTGAGGAAACGTTTAGAGGGATATGAGCCAAAGGTGGGCAGGTGGGACTAGTGTTGATGGGGCATCTTGGTCAGCCTGGACAAGTTGGGAGGAAGGGCCTGTTTCTATGCTGTAGGACTCCATAATGTTTTAAATTATTATTTATGTGAAAGCTTAAAACCTTTTCCTGAACTCCCCATTGTGTGAAATTAGTAGATATTTATTCATTGATTTTGGACAGCACATTCAGTCTGAAGGGGATTTTGCTGCAAACATCAAATATTTGCTTGTCAAAGCCACAAAAAGAACAGAAAAAATTACTTCTATTAACAGATTTTGATTTGGGCCAGAACACGAAAGCAAAGGAATTGTTCCACACGTTCCACATTTACCTGTACAACACTCAACTGAACAAACATGATTTAAAAAAAGAAAGTTTCAACGTAACAGTGACAATGGCAACAAATTAATTATAACCATATAACCATATAACAATTACAGCACGGAAACAGGCCCTCTCGGCCCTTCCAGTCCGTGCCGACCATTTGTTTTCCCCTAGTCCCATCTACCTGCACTCAGACCATACCCCTCCATTCCCTTCACGTCCATATACCTATCCACTTTACTTTTAAATGTTAAAATCGATCCTGCCTCCACCACTTCTGCTGGAAGCTGATTCCACACAGCCACCACCCTCTGAGTAAAGAAGTTCCCCCTCGCGTTACCCCGAAACCTCTGTCCTTTAATTCTCATGTCATGCCCTCTTGTTTGAATCTTCCCTACCCTCACTGGGAAAAACGTATCCACGTCAACTCTGCCTATCCCTTTCATCATTTTAAAGACCTCAATCAAGTCCCCCCTTAACCTTCTGCGCTCCAAAGAATAAAGACCTAACTTGTTCAACCTTTCTCTGTAACATAGTTGCTGGAACCCTGGCAACATTCTAGTAAATCTCCTCTGTACTCTCTCTATTTTGTTGACATCCTTCCTATAACTAGGCGACCAAAATTGTACACCATACTCCAGAATTGGTCTTACCAATGCCTTGTACAATTTTAACATTACTTCCCTACTCCTATATTCAATGCTCTGATTTATAAAGGCCAGCACACCAACACAGATCCCTGAGGCATCCCACTGGTCACCGGCTTCCAACCTGACAAACAGCCATCCACCATTACTCTCTGACATCTCCCATTCAGCCACTGTTGAATCCATCTTGCTACTCTGCCATTAACACCCAAAGATTGAACATTCTTCACCAACCTTCCATGGGGAACCTTGTCAAAGGCCTTACTGAAATCCATATAGACAACATCCACTGCTTTACCCTCATCAATTTCCCTAGTTACCGCTTCAAAAAATTCAAGAAGGTTTGTCAAACATGACCTTCCAGGCACAAATCCATGTTGACTGTTCCTGATCAGACCCTGTTTATCCAGATGCTTATATATATTATCTCTAAGTATCCTTTCCATTAATTTGCCCACCACTGACGTCAAACTGATAGGTCTATAATTGCTAGGTTTATTCTTCGAACCCTTTTTAAACAATGGAACAACATGCGCAGTACGCCAATCCTCCGGCACTATTCCCGTTTCTAATGACATTTGAAATATTTCTGTCATAGCTCCTGCTATTTCTACACTAACTTCCCTCAATGTCCTAGGGAATATCCTGTCAGGACCTGGAGACTTATCCACTTTTATATTTTTCAAAAGTGTCAGTACTTCCTCCTCTTTGAATCTCATAGTTTCCATAGCTACTCTACTTTTTCCCCTTAACTCACCGAGTTCAATATCCTTCTCCTTGGTGAATACCGAAGAAAAAGAAATTGTTCAATATCTCCCCCATCTCTTTTGGCTCTGCAGATAGCTGTCCATTCTGGTTCTCTAATGGTCCAATTTTATCCCTCGTTATCCTTTTGCTATTAATATAGCTGTAGAAACCCTTTGGGTTTACTTTCACCTTTCTTGCCAAAGCAACCTCATATCTTCTTTTAGCCTTCCTAATTTCTTTCTTAAGATTCTTTTTACATTCTTTATACTCCTCTAGCACCTCATTTACTCCATGCCTCCTATAATTATTGTAGATATCTCTCTTTTTTCGAAACAAGTGTCCAATTTCCCTTGAAAACCATGGCTCTTTCCAATTTTTACTATTTCCTTTCAACCTAACAGGGACATAAAGATTCTGTACTCTTACAATTTCCCCTTTAACTGTCCTCCATTTCTCTTCTACATCCTTCCCATGAAACAAAGTGTCCCAATTCACTCCTTTAAAATCCTTACGCATTCCCTCAAAGTTAGCCTTTCTCCAATCAAAAATCTCCACCCTAGGTCCAGTTCTGACTCTCTCCATAATTATATTGAAACTAATGTTATTGTGATCACTGGTCCCGAAGTGCTCACCAACGCATACCTCCGTCACCTGACCTGCCTCATTTCCTAACAGGAAGTCCAGCACTGCCCCTTCTCTGGTCGATACCTCTATGTACTGCTGCAAAAAACTATCCTGCACACATTTTACAAACTCCAAACCATCCAGCCCATTTACAGAATGTGTTTCCCAGTCTATTTTTGGAAAATTGAAATCTCCCACAATCACTACCTTGTGCTTACTACTAATATCTGCTATCTCCTTACATATTTGCTCTTCCAATTCACGCTCCCCATTTGGCGGTCTATATTACACCCCTAAAAGTGTTGCTACACCGTTCCCACTTCTCAGTTCCACCCAAATAGCCTCCCTAGATGAGCCCTCTAATCTATCCTGCCAAAGCACTGCTGTAATATCTTCTCTGACAAGCAATGCAACACCTCCCCCTCTGGTCCCTCCAATTCTATCACACCTGAAGCAACAAAATCCTGGAATATTTAGTTTCCAATCACAGCCCTCCTGCAACCATGTTTCACTGATTGCCACAACATCATATTTCCAGGTGTCAATCCAGGCTCTAAGTTCGTCCACCTTACTTACAATGCTCCTAGCATTAAAATATACACATTTTAGAAACCCACCATCCCTTATTCTCTGTCTATTATCTTTTTCATCTTTCTCGCCTATAAAAATTATATAAAGATATCGACACAAAGAATTGTAGATGCTGATTTATATTAAAAAATAAAGTGTCATAGGGTCATAGTGATCGGAGCAGAATTAGGCTATTCGGCCCATCAAGCTACTCTGCAATTCAATCATGGCTGATTTATCTCTCCCTCCTAACCCCATTCTCCCTTCTCCCCATAATCCCTGACACCCATGCTGGAGTAACTCGGTGGGTCAGGGAGCATCTCTGGAGGACCTAGTTGGGTCAGGCCCCTGCTTCTGACTGATTGCACTAGGTACAAGACGTCCTCACCTGATTCATTTGGCAATTATCTTAACTTTACATTGGTTACCTCCATTTTGAACACTACATGTATCATTTCTTTAAAGAGAACAATCACAGATTCACCTCAATGTCCTCTTTAATCAGTCATGCCCAGAACTGGAAATGGTTTCCATCTAAGGTTTAATTGTTCATTTATGTAGGTGCAGCACGTCCTTTATTATTCTAAGTGTGCAATATACAGTTTTGTTGAAACAGTTTTATCGTCTTATCGTGGAACTGTCAAATATTTATGCACTTGTAGCCCCAAATTTAAGCATTCTCTTTAAACTTGTACAACTTCATTTGATGCTCATTTAAGAATGATTTGTTACAATCAAACACATTTTATAAATCAATTAATTCATTTATGGAGAGTGGTCCAGGACCTCCACTTAAAAAAAATAAAATCATTTATTTGCCTTACCTTATGGTACAACTAAAACTTATTTTTAATGACACCAGTAATGGATAATATTTAAAATAGGTTGCATCAGTTATTTCAGCATTGCTCTTTGGGTAAAGAAATGATTAAAATAAAATGTTCTTAGTTATCTCACACATTAACAATTTATCCACTTGAATAAGTATTATTGATACTATTGTCAATTGGCACATTGCCCTCATTTCTATTGTCTTTCTAAATTTAATGCACGTGGGTCCCACACAAAAAAAAACAGAACTTAAGAGTTAATTTACTCTTGAATGGCAAGGGAACCACTCAGAGGTTTCCATATTTTCTTGTAAAATAATTTCACAAGCAGTTTTGGTTGAGGGATTAATCACAAGCATCCTGCAGACATACCGAGAGCATACAGGATCAGACTTCAGATTCCCAGTGGAACTCCTTCACGATCATGTACACTGACCCAATCAGTAATATTTTCACAGAAGAGCTGCATGTTGTTTTCTGCTATTAAGTATGATATACATATTTTATATAGAATTTCTGTATCAAATTAACAGTTTACAGATTAACATTTATATTTCATCATAGTAGAGTCCGTTAAAAAAATTATAGAATTACAGAATGATGTAGTTGAGAAGGCAGATACTCAGGCCATGGCATGTGCGCCAGTTTTTTGACAAGCCCTTTCTTCTGTTCTTTCCCCAGAGTCCCCCGAATGCTTTACCTTGTCCAAATCCTTTTCAAAAGTTACTTTTGAATCTGATTCCATAGCTCCCAGGAAGTGCAATGGAAACAATAATAATTTACTGTATAAAAGACGTTGTCAACAGCAGCGGCACGGTGGCGCAGAGGTAGAGTTTCTGCCTTACAGCGCTTGCAGCGCCGGAGGCTCAGGTTCTATCCTGACTACGGGTGCTGTCTGTATGGAGTTTGTATGTTCTCGTGTAGATTTTGTACATGAACGTGTAGATTTTCTCCGAGATCTTTGGTTTCATCCCGCACTCTAAAGATGTACAGGTTTGTAGGTTAATTGGCTTGGTAAATGTAAAAATCGTCCCGAGTGTGTGTAAGAGAGTGTTAATATGCGGGGATTGCTAGTCGGTGCGGTGGGCCAAAGGACCCGTTTCCACGCTGTATCTCTAAACTAAACTAAAAGACATGTCATCTCTGGAACTTTCTCCAGTCACTTAAATCAACATTCTGATCAACCAACTCTTTCACTAGTGAAATTACATTCTCCTTACACTATCAAAACTATTTATTTTAGCCATTCCACTGGTATTGTGCTAGTAAATCTCTTCACTCCTTTGCTGAAGAGCGGAGCTACGGAATATAGAGGAGACCCTGGTGAGAGCCTCATCTATAGTTGAAGAGGGGAACCCCCGTTCCCTGGTTTGGAACACCTCATCTGCACACAGGATAAGGTGTTCCAAACCAGGGCATCGGAGATGTCCTCATTCTTTAGGGAATGGGGGTTCCCCTCTTCAACTATAGATGAGGTGCTCACCAGGTTCTCCTCTATATCTCGTAGCTCCACTCTCATTCTGCATCCCCCCCACTCGGAACAAGGAGTCCCCCTTGTCCTCACCTTCCACCCTACCAGCTGTCACATACAACAGATAATCCTCCGACATTTTCGCCACCTCCAACGGGATCCCACCACTGGCCACATCTTACCATCTCCTCCCCTTTCGGCTTTCCGCAGAGACTGCTCTTTCCGTAATTCCCTGGTCAATTCCTCCCTTCCCACCCAAACCAACCACCCCCCCCGGTACATTCCCTTGCAACCGCAGGAAATGTTACACATCGCTTTACCTTCCCCCTTGACTCCATCCCAGGACTGAAGCAGTCATTAACAATTCATTTTTCAACAATCGCTTGACTTGGGCGATGTACCGCTGGATTGGAGGAAGGCCAACATCACTCCTCTCTTTAACCACCAACCCAGCGAATTATCGTCCTGTTTCACTAACAAGTACTTGCTGTAAATCGCTGGAGCATATCATTGATAGTAATCTGATGCGTCACGTGAGCAAACATAATATTCTTGCCGACAACCAACATTCATTTAGGAGGCATGGATCATGCGAGTCTCAGCTTATCCTGACAACAAATGACCTGGCCAAGCACCTTGACAGTAACGTCGTCATGGATTTAGTTGTACTGGACCTTTCTAAAGCATTTGATGTCATCCCACACCAGAGACTGTTTAGGAAGCTTGACTTCTACGGTATTCGTTCCAACACGAAACGTTGGATTTCCAGCTTCCTGACAAAACGTCTTCAGCGTGTGTGTGTGAACGGAAAGAGCTCCAATTGGCACCCAGTGTTGAGTGGTACACCCCAGGGCACAGCACTTGGCCCACACCTATTTTTGCTTTACATCAATGACATCCATGAAAAAGTCGCAAGTACGACCAGACTATTCACTGATGATTGTTTGCTGTACCGTCCAATTAAGTCAGCTGATGATGAAGATGCTCTCCAAAAAGATCTCGATACTATGGTCGAGTGGTCACAACAATGGGGCATGCAGTTCAACCCTTCCAAATGTGAAACCATGCGTGTCACCAGAAAGAGGAATCCAGGCGTCACATCTTACAACATACTTGGTGTCACCCTTGAAGAATCCAAACAAACCAAGTATCTTGGCATCAAATTGCAGAATGATCTACGTTGGAATGGTCAGACTCATCATGCAACAGTGAAAGCAACAGGTGTCCTAAACTTCCTGAGGCGCAACTTCCATCATTATTCCGCTTCTGTCAAGGAGAAGCTGTATTTCACCCTCGTTAGACCTCATCTGGACTACGCAGTTGCAGCTTGGGACCTATACACAGATAAAAACATTTAATCCATCGAGGGTGTCCAAAGACAGGCCACTCGATTTGTTACTAACACCTACGAGAGAGAAGCGAGTGTCACCAAACTTCTGAATTCTCTGGGGTGGAACCCTCTCCAAGACAGACGTGAAGCTCACCGTTTGACCTGTTTTTACAAAATGTTAAATGGTCAGCTAGACATAGATCACAAGACCTACACCAACCCCAAACCAATTAGGATCCAATTTGTGGTCCCAGCCACAAAGACAGATGTGTATAGCAATTTGTTCTTCCCACGCACTATTAAAGCATGGAATAATCTCCACCAAACCACGGTTGCCCAGCCAGATGCAACTAAATTTAAAGTGGCACTTTCTTCCCAATAATCTTCTCTGGCTTAACCCCTCCCTTTACCACCTCCAGTTGGAATATTTTGGAGGACCAAGTAACCAAGAACCAAGTCTTTCCAGGTGAGTCAGAGGTTCACCTGCACCTCCTCCAACCTCATTTATTGCATCCGCTGTTCTAGGTGTCGACTGCTCTACATTGGTGAGACCACGCGCCTGCTTGACGATCGCTTCGCCCAACACCTCCGCTCAGTCCGCATTAACCAACCTGATCTCCCTGGTGGCTCGGCACTTCAACTCCCCCTCCCATTCTGTCCTGGGCTTCCTCCATGGCCAGAGTAAGTCCCACCACAAATTGGAGGGGCAGCACCTCATATTTTGCTTGGGTAGTTTACACCCCAGCAGTATCAACATTGCCCTCCAATTTCAAGTAGTTCTTGCTTTCTCCCTCCTTCCCCTCCCCTTCACGTCTCTCCCACAGCCAAATCTGAAGAAGGGTCTCGACCTGAAACGTCACCTATTCCTTCGCACCATAGATGCTGCCTTAACCGCTGAGTTTCCCCAGCATTTTTATCTACCTATCTATATCATGAGAAGCATAGATAAGATGAACGGCCATAGTATTTTCCCAAGTTAGGGGAGTCTAAAACTAGAGGGCGCAGGTTTGTGTGAAGAGAAGATTTAAAAGGGATCCAAGGGGCACTCAGGAGTACATCACCTCACACTTCTGTGAGTGAAATTTCACTTGTCATGTGTCTTTGCAATTGTCCAGGGTTCTGATACCATCCTGAAGTCTACTCTTAACCAGCTAGTTATTTACTGAATTTCTAAATACTATGTAATGCAAAATATGAAATTATACCCTGTTAAATTAAACCCAGGCAAATAAAAAACAAAGGAAAGTGATCATAAGCAGTGGGGAATATCACAGCGTTCTCACCAGTGCCCTCCACTGCTCATTGTTTCCTGACTGCCAAGGTGGTAGCCACACCGTCAATATTCTTGTGATTTCATTTTAATTTTGCTTAGAAGTCGATCACAGGTGTAATTAAACTAGGTGATCTGGAAGCAATGCCAAATCTTCTCCAGAAGCCGAGTAATATTAAAACTTAACTGAATTATACTCATAGAGTCTTACAGAACAGAGACTGGCCCTTTGGCCCATCATGTCCGTGCCGATTATCAAGTACCCATCTATATTAATGCAATTTACCAGCACTTGATCCAGAACCTGTATTTACCTATTTGAACTGGCAAAAAATGTGGTCTTAACCAACAATGTACCCACAAAACATGGTAAGAAATATTTAGGCTTGCCGCATTGAAGTATTGAATTGATAATGGTATTGGCTTATTGGTTTATTACTCTCATGTGTACCAATATATACAGAAAAGCTTTGTTTGCATGCTACCCAAATAAATCACACTGTATACAAGTATAATCAGGCCATACACAAGTACAATAGGTAGTGCATAAAGAAAAATTGGACCCCGACATAAAAGTGATCATACTAGGCATGTCAGAAGCCTGTTCTGAGCTAAAACTATTTCAAAGATGTTTCCTTAACTATGGCCTGATAATGGCGAAAAAATTAATACTTAAATTTTGGAAACAGACAACAGCCCCTACAGTGAAGATGTGGATTACAAACATGTCCGAGACACTACATTTGGAAAACATTAGGTTTGTCTTGGCAGAAAAAACAGATCAATTTCTCAAGACATGGACACCCTTCACCGATCTCTTACAAGAATAGTATGGTGCAACACAAATCTAAATTTAAATCTGATCCTGGGCTGGGTGAGGTGGGGTTGGTGGGGCGGGGGGGGGAACGGACGGACGGACGGATGAGGGGCTGGTATATCTCCACTTTTCTTTTTCTTTTTTTTAATCTTTATTTTTTTCGGCCACACTAATTTGGTAGGTTAGAGGTCTTTTCTTTGTGTTTTTTTGCGCTATCTTTTTACTTCTCAATAATACCAGAGTGCAGAAGGTTGGAATAAAACACTACAAGGTCTACAATGCGGTAGGTAGAAGATCGGGACTACAACTAGCTTAAGGGAGAACTGTTCAGTGGTCTAGTAACAGCAGAGAAAAAGCTGCTACTGAATCTGCTGATATGAGCTTTCTAGTTTGGGGAAGGGAGAGAAAGGGGTGGGGGGCTGGGGGGGGTTAGATGGACCAGAAACAGGGGTGAAAGTTGTCCTTGATTATGTTGGCTGTTTTCAAGTTCAAGTTCGCATTTATTGTCATTTAACCAACCAAGGTACACTAAAATTTGAGTTGCCATACAGCCATATGAAGTGAAAAGCAACAATACACACAGCCACATAACATAAAATTTAACATAAACATCCACCACAATGGATTCCACATTCCTCACTGTAACGGAAGGCAATAAAGTTCAGTCATCCTCCTACTTTGTTCACCCATGGTCAGAGTCTTTGAACCCTCCTCACTTGCCGTTGCCGATGGTCCGATGTTCAAGCCCTCTCGTCGGGATGATCGGATCTCTGGCGTCGGGATGGATCCGAACACTCCGCGGCCTGGAGCTCCCTAGTCGGCTTCTTCTTACCGGAGACGCGGTTTCACGGTGTTAAATTCCACCGGCCCTGCGGTCGGAGCTCCGCTGACGACCCTCGGCAAAGGATCGCAGCTCCCGATGTTAACGTCCGTGCCGGTCTTCAGGAAAGGCCACACCACTCCACGTTGTAGGCCGCAGGGGGGGGACAGAGATTCGACACGGAGGAAAATCGCATCTCAGTCGAGGTAAGTGACTGAAAAAGGTTTCCTCCGATTCCCCTCCCCCCACACCTCACGTAAAACCAAACCAAGAAACACTAAATCATACATTTAAAGCATACTTAAAATAGTAAAAACAGAGAGGGGACTGACAACCTGATGGCGAGGTAGGCCCAGCGGTGGCACCACCCAATGCCCCCAGCCAGAGTCAGCGCCAGATGTGAATGTGAGTGGAGGTGGGGGAGTGGAAGGCTCATTTGTGTGCCTTCAAAACCATAGTTGATTTAAAAACATATCATCATTGTAAACATTTTTTTTCCTCAGAGTACCACAATGCAAGATAATTTTAATTCTGGTGTTAAAGAGAAAACTTGGCCATTGCATTGTGTTTATTTAATGAGGTTTAGTTTAGAGATATGCATGAAAACAGGCTCCTTGGTCCACCAAGTCCATGCTGACCTTCGATCATCCGTCAACAGTAGCTCTATGTTATCCCGCTGCTTATACATTAGGGGCAATTTTACAGATGCCCATTAACCTGCGTTCCGTAAGTCTTTGGGATGTGGGAGAAAACTGGAGAAACCAGAGAAAACCCATGCAGTCACAGGGAGAATGTGCAAACTGCACAGACAGCACCCAAGGTAAGGATTATACCTGGGTTTCTGGTGCTGTGAGGCAGCTGCTTTGCTAGCTGCCACTGTGCCACTGGGACTCCAGAAATTTGATCAAGAGTTTCCTCGCAAAAGACATTACTAATGTGATGTCCTGCAGCTGGGTAGTGATTTGTGAATTTTGTGAGGGTGTATCTCCATGACTAATCAGAGGTCATCTGTAATTTCCTTTTATCCTACTGCCCACTAACCTTCCCCACAAAACATCTCATCCTCAAGTCACGTCTGCCTGCCTCATTCTCTATAATTTATATCAGCTCTGCTCCAACCAAACTCTGTTTGTTCTTCCCCAAATCATTTCCACCACAATAGTGGTAATAATTTTGCCCATCCCCACAAAACTAAAGTATGAGCTGCATATGTTCTCTGCACTCTCCCACCAGCAAACATATCCCACCCCATCACTCCTCCTGCACCAATTACACACGGCACAGATCTAAAGATGCCTACCCATCCCTTTCTCCCTCCACAGAACCAGAATCTGTCTCAATTCTTGGGCGGGACATTTTTAAATACTATTATAGTATAAAAACCATGCTGTGCACAAGATCAATTGTTCTAAAACCCCTGTCTCATGGTGCGAGTTGGCCCATGAGTGACCCCGTGTTTTCACTCGTGGTCACATAGTGGGAACGTCGGAACTCGCGCGAGCAACTTATCGACTCGTGGCGCTAATGGCAGGTACCCGGGAAACTTGTTAACTCGTGAAAAAAATCAAACATGTTTGATTTTTTCCAGGAGTCAAATTAACTGTTCAAGTTAAAAATTGAAACAATTAAACTCACTGTAATAACGTAGTGGCCCGTGTGTTTACCTTAGTGACTCGTGAGTCTACCATGGGAACTTTCATATAATCTGTTCGTTCGCTCGAGTAAAGACTGAACCAAAGATAGACACTAAATGCTGGAGCTCAGTGGACCAGGCAGCATCTCTGGAGAGAAGGAATGGAGTCGAGACCCTTCTTCAGACTTACCCGAAACGCCACCCATTGTGTTAAACCACTGTACAATATTTTAAAATATTTATAACCTGTATCTATTTACTTGGGTGACAAAATAAACGCATCAAAACCTAAAAGCGAGAACGAGAAAATAAATAGGTCCGATATTTGCATAAAATCATCTCCTAGATTTTAGAAATGATGCAAAAGCCCGGCTTTACCATTCAAAACTGCGGCATTTCAAATTATCTAATTTATAAAAATACATTGAGAATCAATGATTCATAATGGAATGACTCCGCTCTTCAGTAGAAACAATTAATTTCCTCTGGGGTTTTTTTTAACAGACATATTCTCTTTTTAAACGAGAATTAGTTTAATTATTTTTTTTGGAGCCTCTCCCGCCACTTTATTTCTCAATATCATCCTCGCTCCTCCGATGAGAAAATCTCCACTGAACGCACTCGGCCCTTTCTGTGAAGGTCCCAGGAATTAACCCTCCATAACCTATCCATATATAGTGGAACATATATCTTGGGGTAGGTGGGGCGGTTTAGTCCATCAAGTCCGAACACACAGATCTGCTTCAGCTGATGTGAAGAAGGGTCTCGACCCGAAACGTCACCCAATCCTTCTCTCCAAAGATGCTGCCTGTCCCACTGAGTTACTCCAGCATTTCGTGTCTATCTCAGCAGGGCACGGTCCCGCGGTTAACGCCACACTCCAGACCTATCTAACCCCTTATTTGTGAAAGTTCCACACATATTTATCGATATTTTTTCCGGCAGTGTGCCCAGGCTACGCACACCACACTGAGCCCAAACTAAAACAATCCCAGTACTTATTGGTGTGTATGGTTTGACCGAGGACACGTGCAATTTGGCCGAGGCACTTCACTGTCCGTGTGTAGGAAGGAACTGCAGATGCTGGTTTACACCGACGATAGGCACAAAATGCTGGAGTAACTCAGCGGGACAGGCAGCGCCTCTGGAGAGAAGGAATGGGTGATGTTTCGGGTCGGGACCCTTCTTCACTCATTCTTCCCTCGTCGCTGGGTAAGGGGAAGAGAGGTTTTACAGCTGAATTATGCGCAACAGAAGCATGAAGTGGCGGTAAGGTTCGTTTAAACTATCTCGAGTGTCGTCGTCGTCGTCCCCCCCCCCCTGTTGGGAGAGAAAGGAGAGAGAGTTGTGCAAACAAAGCACGGCAGACTGCATCTTTGGAGGGACATCATAAAATGTACACGGATGTTTCGGGCCGGGACCCTAAAGGTTGACTACCCGTTATCCCAGATGCTGCCAGGCCGTTGGCTTCTTCCTGCTGTTTGCTTTTGTCCCAGACTCCAGCATCTACAATCTCCTTGGCCTCCAAAGTGAAAAGTTGCTCGAGAAGCGAAGGTTGATATTGACCCATGCTTACTGCAAAATCAAAGCTGCAGTGCTTACGTATTTAGTTAAACCTGCACCTTAAAGAGCTTCAAACTCTTCTTCCGTGGTTGGTGCCGACGGAATTGAAACGATTTTCCAAATCACTCGGTTTGTGCTTCAGATTTAGTCATAACTTCCTCATTTGTATGAACAAAATGATTATTGAGCCCTCAACCTGCTCTATCATTTCGACCAGTTCGCTCTTCACCTTTTCACCTCTTCTGACCGCTTAGAACGAGCAGGTGCGGAGACATCCGTCCACATTCAAGATTTCATCTCCCCGCAGTGTGTAGACCTGACAGTAAATTCAATTAAAATATAACAATCCTCCGCCTGCTGGTCTTCTAACTACGTGATGTGCGTTTCAAACAAATCATAAGTATAACTGCTCTGGCACTGGAGGGTGCGCATTTTCCCTTTGTAGGTCATATCAATAGATGCGGCCGCGCTGAATTCATCTTTAACTCAAAGCCACAGGATGGAGATGTCTTCTTTAACATTGTTGCTTTATTAAAACATACCTTCATTCACGGTTGGCTCAAGAGTAATGGGAGAGGAACTTGGTAACTCGGGAGAGGAAGTTGGAACATCGCAGCAATGACATACCTGTGGGAACTCGGTTAAACACTTGATCGTAAACTTGAAGTCTCGTACACAACCACGAGTCTTTCACTCGGGGTACCTCGTGGGTCAACTCGCACCGTGAGACAGGGCACTAAGTTTGATAATCACTGCTCCCAAATGGTCTCTGACTCAAATATGTCCCACACTTCCACCTGCGTCTCCCACCCCCCGAGAAACAGATGCAGCATTGCTTCGAGCTTCTTTGTACTTAATGCATCTGATGGAAAAATTGCTTCTGTTACATTTCACCATTTTCACCTTTTTTTCCTTATTGATATAATTCCAGTCTAGTTGAAAATTATATATGTTATACTTGTATTTCCTTTCTCTCCCTAAAAATGTAAGTACTGTAGACGTCGGAGGCACTATCCATGTAAACAGTCACCAAATCCACATTTAATGAAAATTTCTCACTCATGGACTCAAACACTAATCATTACCATCGTGTAGATGAATAAAGTATGAGGACGGCTAGAAGTAGTATCAGAAGACTGACAAAATAGAAACCAAGGTAAATTGATTCAGGAAGAAAATCCCCTCAGCATGCACACTGCTGAAAACCTAATGTGTCCAGAACCTACTGAAACATGACTGCAATTACGTTTAATAAAACTCATTAAAGGATATGATTTTTTTTTTCAATGATATTGATTCTTATTCTTTTAATAAGATGTTTCAAATTTCTCCTATTCAGCTAGCAATGTTAATCCATAACTGGCTGACAAGGGTTGCATTTTATTTTTGCTGAGGGATTACCTAGACTACAAATATAAGAAATAACAAAGTAAAAGAAATCGAAGAATCTATCAGATCATTAAAAAATGGTAAAACACCGGGACCAGATGGTATTGGCTCGGAATTTTATAAAACATTTTATGATCTGATTGCACCACGTTTGAAGATACTCTATGAATACATTTATACCCACCAGAAACTACCAGAAACGTTAAATGAATCTATTATAACACTTATACCTAAAGTAGACAAAGACCTGGATGACCCAGGATCATATAGAGCTATAGCTCTTTTAAATACTGATCAAAAGATACTAACCAAAATATTAGCACACAGACTAAGTAAAGTTATTAATAAATTAATTCACCCAGATCAAACAGGATTTATACCAAAACAATATTCCTCATTTAACCTGAGACGATTATTCAATATTATATATTCGAAAAGAGGTATTAATAAAGAACTAGTAATTATATCGTTAGATGCGGAGAAAGCCTTTGACCAGGTGGAATGGTCTTACTTGTTTTCGGTTATGGAAACTTTTAAGTTGGGAGAGAAGTTTATTACTTGGGTTAAATTATTATACACTAATCCAATAGCCAGAATAATAACAAATCAAATGCTATCAACTAAATTTAATCTATTTCGAGGCTGCAGACAAGGTTGTCCTTTATCCCCGCTACTGTTTGCACTTGCAATAGAACCATTAGCTCAATGTGTGGGATTACATCCTGAAATACATGGGTATGACACCAGAGATACTGAAAATAAAATCTCCTTATATGCGGATGATGTATTACTTTATATTACAAAGCCGGAAATTAGTATCCTAAATTTACTAAAATTAATAACTGAATTTGGATTATTTTCAGGATATAGTATTAATTGGAATAAAAGTGAACTTATGCCAATAATGGTAAATAACTTACGTATATTACAACAATTTCCTTTTAAGATAGCAAACGAAAAAATTAAATATCTTGGAATTTATGTAACAGAAAGATTAGATTCTTTATTTAAATACAATTTTCCACTTTTATTGAATAAATTAAATAAGAACATTTTATATTGGAAAACATTACGTATCTCAATGCTAGGTAGAATTAATGCAATAAAAATGATTTTTCTCACGCAATTACTATATCTTTTCCAATTGATTCCGATATATCTTCCTAAAAATTTCTTTAAGAAGGTGGATTCTATAGTCACCAACTTTATCTGGGATTAAAAGAGCCATAGAATAAATAAAAAAATTTATGTAAACCAAAAATAAATGGAGGTCTAGCACTGCCAAACTTTATGTTTTATTACTGGGCAGTTAATATTAAAAATATGAATTTTTGGTTAGTAGAGACAGATAAACAACCAATCTGGTTAAAAATGGAAAAAGATTGTTCGCCTTTTGAAATTAGATTTTATTCGCCAATATTAAACTAGGTAAGAAAACGTATAGCGAAAACCCTATAATAGAAAGTGGAATACGTATCTGGAAACAAATAAAGAAAACATTAAAATTGGTATGTATACCACTAACCCTTACCATTGTAAATAACGTTACATTTAAACCCTCAATGATGGACAAAGGTTTTTTACAATGGAAAAACTATGGAATTAATAAGATGTGCGATCTCTACAGGGAAAATTCTTTCCTTTCATTTCAAGAATTACAACAAATTTATGGATTACATCCAAAGAGCAAACACACAGGAAATTAGAAATAGAAAGACATGTCTAAATAAACACCCGAACACAGAAAAACTGATATCATATATTTATAACATTTTATTGGAAAACGATGTCCTAATGACAGAAATATATAGGCATTATAGGAAAACGAATTAGGTCAAATCACTAGACCAGAAGTATCGGATGAAAGTTTACAACATATACACCACTGCTCGTCAAATGCTAGACACTCTCTTATACAATTTAAAATATTACATAGACTACATTATTCAAAATCCAAACTACATAGTATTTTTTCAAATGTATCTGCCATATGTGATAAATGTCAAGCACTTAGAAGCTAACTTAACGCATTCATTTACAAATTGTGCAAACATTACTAAAGATTAAGGCTTGTCCTACTGGACGAGTTGGATCTTTTCAGAGGGATATGGTCTCCATTTATTGAATATCTAAAGGGTCAAAATGGCTCGGTACGAGAGCCTGACTGAAGCCTGAATAATGGAATGGATGAAGAATCATGTATAACAAATCATGGATATATCTCCAATGATGGATAACTTTTTTAATACTCTACTCATTTCTTTATTTTTGATTTCTTACTTTTACTTTATTTTTCTCTATTAGGGATAGGGGGATGGAGGGGGGTCTTCTGTAGTTATCATTTCTAAATATTTTATACTTCTATTATAATATAAATTATACTTCTATTGAGTTGGTCTTTATTTGTTAGCAGTAAGTCAAGACACTGATCAGTTTCAATAGTTTCCTATGAAGAGGTCCCAAATACCAAAATAATGGAACATAGAAATTTACTATAGGCTATAAATGAAATGAGTCTTTAATTGAGTTAGTATTTAGTTTATAGTCACATGCATCAAGGTACAGTGAAAAGCTTTTGTTGTGTGTTAACCAATCAGCAGAAAGACCATGCATGATTACAATCAGTCAACAATTAATGTTTCTCCAATCTGGAAAAAAAACTATGTATTAACATCCTAATTCAATTTTCCCTTCAAGCATTGATCGATAGATTTTTTTTCCTCCAAAATCTGCTCCTTCACTACTTGCATTTGTTCCATATTATTCCTCTTAACCTACATTGTCATTCACTCTTAGTTTGTAATGTCCTTTATTTTAGCAACATCTATAAAATCTGATACCTGTTTTACTGTGCCCGTGCACAAGTTGACCATAAGAGCTCGGTCTACGGACATGCAAGATGAACAATTAACTGTGTTTGACAATTTAGGCAACATCCATTTATTCTATTCACCATCTATTCTATTCACCATATATACATCAACCATCCCAATTCATTTATGCTAATACTCTCAGTTCAAAACCAAAGATATATCTATTTCATTTGTCACTTGGGCTGCAGCTTTAAAAAAATTGTTTTAATGTTTACATACATCACTTTCATTATATTTATTTTGTCTATCTTCCCTGTAATTTTCTCAAGCACTATGCTTTATATATCCATGCGGATCCTAACCACTGTCCTAACCACAAATGCTAATGTGTCATTTAATGACTTATCATGACAAAGGGGTGAAACAAAATAAATCATGAACTGAAATGGGCAATAACATCACTTGCTTCCAAGCAGAGAATGATGCAAACAATTGGTGCAGAGGGGGCTACTGTTTCACAACAAAAGCTTTCAGCTCTGTAGACTGTCACTGTCAGTGGCATTAATGGCATCTGCTCTGTAGGGAAGCCCCAGGTACTGAAGCAGTAAGCACAGTTGTAGCATATTGCACAAATGTTTCCACTGCTGTTGTCAAGGTGACAGAGTCAATTTCAAAAGCAGTTAGCTTCAATTCCCAGTTCCTACAGAGATATACTCCTGAGAATCCAGGGATTCAGGTCTGGTGAGAGTGCAATGCTTTGAATTGAAACAAAGCAGCTTACATGGAGCTTGATCTCCAATTAAAGTACGAGCATTAGTTTGTTAGAGAAGATTTGAGCAGCAGAGCTGGAATACTATTTTTTTCTTTGCACTGGTCTTTAATACAAACATTTCAGAAGAGATGGAAATAAAGATCATGGTTGGAGTGAAACCTATCAAGGGGATGCTGGAAAGGCTGGCCATGTGTAAAATAAACAACTTACTATGTTGAAATGGGAAGTGTACTGGGTTGCTGAAGGCATTGTGTTGGACAGTGCCAAAAGGCTTCCTGCAACTTTCCAGTCCTTCCTCCACGCATAGAGCATTAACAGAACATGCCAATTATAGTATCCTTGTTCAAAAAAGATGCAAGGGCATGCTGGCCAACCAACCAGTCTGTATAACTTCAGTTGCAGGAAGCTTAATGAAGTAGATTTGATGTAACTAATTTAATCTTTTATACAAATAGTGGAAAAGGTTGTTGAAGGGGATGCAGTAAGTATGGTTTAAAAGGAATTTCAGTCATACACAAAAAGTAATGAACAAAATTGATGCACAGGACTGAAATGTCATTAGCAACATTGATAGGAAATTGTTTAAAATGCAGAAAGTGAAAGTAGTGACAGTAGTGTTTTTAATATATATGAATGGCTTAGCCACAGGTATGCAGAGACAGAGAAACCTGCATCGTGCATAAATCCTTGACAGTAATGGCTCTGTCTCACTGTGCGAGTTGACCCACGAGGTACCCCGAGTGAAAGACTCGTGGTTGTGTACGAGACTTCAAGTTTATGATCAAGTGTTTAACCGAGTTCCCACGGGTATGTCATTGCTGCGATGTTCCAACTTCCTCTCCCGAGTTACCAAGTTCCTCCCCCATTACTCTTGAGCCAACCGTGAATGAAGGTATGCTTTAATAAAGCAACAATGTTAAAATACATCTCCATCCCGTGGCTTTGAGTTACAGCGCGGCCGCATCTGTTGATATGACCTACAAAGGGAAAATACGCACCCTCCAGTAACTAATAACGTGGTAAGTGCATTTCTTAGTGCTTTATGTTTTTAAATACTGTATTTCCCGGGGTGGGGGAGAGCTTCGTTCAGAGTGTTTGGGGAGTCTGGCGTTGTGAAGGAGGAGATTGGGGTCGGTAACCCTCTTGCCATGCTCCGGTCTGAGTGCAGGTAGATGGGACTAGATGACAGTAAGTGTTCGGCACGGAGTAAAAGGGCCGAGATGGCCTGTTTCCGTGCTGTCATTGCTATATAGTTTTCTTGTGCCCGGGGAGTGAATTAGCTTGGGCGGCTGCCGCAGCACTCCGGGCACGGACAGCAGAACTGGCCGCCACTTCCGAGGAAGGAAGCAGCTTGGGTGACTGACTTTGAGCGGCCGCAGGGACCCGACAGCAGATACACACACACACAGATACACACAGACAGACAGAGACACACACACACACACACACACACACACACAGATACATACACATGTGGCGTTTCTGCTCGGGACCCTTCTTCAGACAATCCAATGTCCCATAATATCTTCTTTAAATATTAAGGTTTCTGTTGAAAGTGTGGTGCCGTGGTTACGGGTGGGCGGAAGGAAGATGATGAGGTCTGGTACAAGTTTACTTTGTTTTCAGTAATCAGGCCTCCGTGTTGGCCGATGCCTGGTTGATCGAGCGTTCATACAGTTGCGAGCGAGCGAGGTCCATATATAGGAGCAAGGAACACAAAGCCTCTGAGGGTTCATTGTTCCCCTGGTTTGGATTGCTCCCAGGAGAGCGGGCACAAAGACAAATTTAGGCATTTTTCTGTGGAAGGGAGAGGGCAGGATAGAATCAAAAGCATTGTAACAGCAGCACTCTCCCCAACACGAAACACAGCGCAGCGTAAACAATTAAACAGCTTCACTTTTAAAAGCAAAGACACACGTTAAATTACATGGCCCCAAGAAATCGCCTCTCAATTGCTTCGGGGTTGGAATTGCCATATATATAATATATATAATATGTATATACATATTATACATATTATACTACAAATACATATATATATATATATATATATATAATATTGCAATTGTGAGAGTGGTGAATCTGTGGAATTCTCTGCCACAGAAGGTAGTTGAAGCCAGTTCATTGGCTATATTTAAGAGAGAGTTAGATGTGGCCCTTGTGGCTAAAGGGATCGGGGTATAGAGAGAAGGCAGGTACAGGATACTGAGTTGGATGATCAGCCATGATCATATTGACTGGCGGTGCAGGCTCGAAGGGCCGAATGGCCTACCCCTGCACCTGTTTTCTATGTTTCTGTATATATACTCTCTCTCTTTTCTCTCATTATATATATATATATATATATATATATATAATATATATATATATATATATATATACACACACACATGTATATAATATAATATTAATAGAATATTGACTGGCCTTGAGGGGGATACGACATATATTGCCTGAAGTAGATTCATATTGCCCGAGTCGAAGACGAGGGCAATATGGATCTAGTGAGGGCAATATATGTCGTATCTCCCGAAAGAGGACAGTCAATATTGTTATTATTACCCATTATCAGACATCTAGAGGAAAATCTGAACATCTCATATGATATGAATGTATCTATACATTTTGCAATATGCATTGCAACAATGTAAATAAGGGTACTAAAACCATTCCAACATTGTAAATAAGGGTACTAAAAGAATGTAACATTTATGTTTCATTTATGTAATTTATGTAATTCATTTATGTGACAATGTGAAGGTCGAACTTTTAAATCGCGAACCTCTTCTCGCAACCGGCTGCCATTTTTTTTTTTAAGATAAATTTTAAATTTTCAGCGTCACGTTGCCGTCACGCAGCGTCACGTTGCCGTCACGTTGCCGTCACGCAGCGTCACGTTGCCAAGTTCCCGGATGTGAGACCAGGGGAATATAAGACTATATTCCCCGCTTTTAAACAGGTAAAGTCCATAGGCGTTCGCTAGAAAGGGGAATATAAGAAAATATTCCCCTGTTAGCGCTGCTGGCAGTAAAAAGGAAGGGAATACAATTTCGTAAAAGCATACCTCAGATGGATGATATGGGTAATAATATATTATATATATATATTTCGCGGAGTTAGCCAGCAGTAGGCAACTCAGGAACCACGCAAAGTATATATACAGCACATGGACATGTATATTATATATATATATATATATATATATATATATATATATATATATATATATATATATATATACACACACACACGCACATATATATATATATATATTAATAGAATATTGACTGGCCTTGAGGGGGATACGACATATATTGCCTGAAGTAGATTCATATTGCCCGAGTCGAAGACGAGGGCAATATGGATCTAGTGAGGGCAATATATGTCGTATCCCCCGAAAGAGGACAGTCAATATTGTTATTATTACCCATATCAACATCTAGAGGAAAATCTGAACATCTCAGCTCGGCGGACTTCCACGTAAAATTTAACCAAAATGGACGCGGCAGTCTTCCTGTCTGCCGTTTGAATATTCTAAATTTCCCACGCAGCGTCACGTTGCCGTCACGTTGCCAAGTTCCCGGATGTGAGACCAGGGGAATATAAGACTATATTCCCCGCTGTTTTAACAGGTAAATTCCATAGGCGTTCGCAAGAAAGGGGAATACAAGAAAATATTCCCCTGTTACCCCTGCTGGCAGTAAAAACGAAGGGAATACAATTTTGTAAAAGCATACCTCAGATGTGTGATATGGGTAATAATATATTATATGTATATCTATAATATATATATGTGTCCATGTGCTGTATATATACTTTGTGTGGTTCCTGGGTTGCCTACTGCTTGGTAACTCCGCGAAATATCATCCCCCTGCATTTCAAATCTAAATCTCTCGCCAATCCACAGCCTTCGACCGATTAACTAAAAATGTTGTTCTTTTTTAAGACCAAAACAAAATAGTTCTCGCGAATTCCAAGTTCCCGAGTTTGGGGAGCGGGGGGGTGGGGGGGGGGGGGGGGGGGGGGGGGGAGTTGGCGAGTCGGTGAAAATACAGCTCCAGCTGGAATATAAGAAGAGATAAAATGAAAACACTGAAAGCAAATAGTAACTTAACAGCGGGAAGTAGGACATATGTGTGTGTGGTGTGCACGCTACTGAATACTTTCTATCCAGTGTCTCCGCTGCAAATTGCAATGCATACGCGTTTGATATTTAGACAAACTTAATATTATTTCCAGTTTTGCATTTTTAGTTTGTTCCACACATTTAATTAGTTTTAATCCCTCCAGAAAGTGGAGAAAGAAAAAACCTGAAAGTGGAGATGGTTCTCATACATAAAGCCCAAGAGATGGCTTCTTGATTCTAACGAGTGTTTGGGAAAAATAAACACAAAAAGCTGGAGTAACTCAGTGGAACAGGCAGCATCTCTGGAGAGAAGGGATGGGTGATGTTTCGGGTTGAGACCCTTCTTCGGACTGGTGTTTGGGAAACGTGGATTTGGTTTGTTTTCGGGGGGGGGAAATATATTTGCCTTTTTCTCTGATTTCAGGAATGGATGCATGTTGACACACATACCACAGAGAAGGGGAGATCGCTGCGTTTAGGTCTTAGGTGAAGGGAGCCAAGAGTTCTCGATTTTCCCTGGCGATAGTTTCACTTTTTTTGCATTTTCCCTTCTCTCCTGCACCTGTCCCGCTGAGTTAATCCAGCTTTTTGTGTCAAAGTCGTCTTGTTCAATCTCATTTCATTGCAAGCTTTCAGCTCTGGATACCCCACATATTTCAGCATTTATATTTCTCAAGCCTCTTTACCTCCCGGAGCCACATGTAACTTAACCACATGTAATTACTCCAGCATTTTGTGTCTATCTTTGGTTCAGTCTTTACTCGAGTGAACGAACAGATTATAAGAAAGTTCCCACGGTATAGACTCATGAGACACTAAGGTAAACGCACGGGCCATTACGTTATTGCAACTAGTTTAAATGTTTCCATTTTTAACTTGAACAGGTTAATTTGACTCGTGGAAAAAATCAAACATGTTTGATTTTTTTCACGAGTTAACAAGTTTCCCGAGCACCTTCCGTTAGCGCCACGAGTCGATAAATTGCTCGCGCGTGTTCCGACGTTCCCACTACGTTAATTGTACGTGATTACCGAGAGTGAAAACTTGGGGTCACTCGTGGGTTAACTCGCACCGTGAGACAGGGGTTTAACTGAGGGTGCAAGGAGAGTGAATAGTAAAACATGCAAGACCACGTGATTCATAACACAGTATAAAAGCAGGGGAGTTAAGTCGAACCTGTACAAAACACTAGATCACAAATGGAGTGTAGTGTTTAATTAAGATCAACATATTTTAGGAGGGATTTGAAGAACAGAGACAATGGAAAACTTACTGGAAAGACTCCAGCATTGAAGAATTTCAGCTTGAAAGTTATGCCAGTGAAACTGGGTTGCTCTCCCCTGAGTTGAAGAAGACAGAAAAGATTTGATTAAGGTGTCAAGCATCGTGACTGATTTTAATTGGACAGAATTTGAATTGGACCGAATTTGAATTTGAGAGCCGTTCTTATTAGCAAATGGTTTAAAGATTAGGGCCACGGATTTAGGTTTTTGGCAAAAGATGTAAGAGATAAAGCAGAGATTAGCAGCATTGCTCCAATAGGTCTGGCATTAATCTGGTGGGGAGCGTAGCCTCCTGCTGTGTCTTAACAATTCTATTGCCTGAAATTGAGTTCACCTTCTTTCCTTGTGCCAAAACTTATTACAATAGTGCCATGATATTATGTACAAAGATTTGTGCGCAAGAACAGGACCTGCAAAGTTTTCATTTGTAACTGGGTTCGTATCGAGAGCTGTATGCAGATTTCAAAGTCGCCATGTCATCGGAGTGTTAACTGGCAAGGCTGTTGGTCCGATTTTAAAGGGCCTTACTCCATGGCTGATCAGAAGAGGAAATGTGAAGGAAAATAAAGAATAAGCAGGGGAGCTGCAAACTCCATCATGTGTGTGGTCGTGCAGTGGGTGACTCCACAATAAGATATAGGCTGATCAGATGGACAGACATTACAACGGTAATGCGGTGATCATACTGCAAGAGGTACATTACAAATCTTGCCACTTTAGTATAGATACATAATACCACAAACTTTGGACTCTGTGCTTATTTTCAAAATTAATAATGTTTCATGACCAGAGTATTATTGAAGAATGGCGTACTGTACAAGATAACAAAGTGGCAGCTTTTACTGCCTTGTTAATTTATTTGTTTTCAGCAACTGGGCACCACTGGCCATGTCAGGATATTTTGCCCATTCCCAATTGTCCTCGAGAAGGTGGTACGCACGTTTTGATAGGGAGAACACCGATGTGCCTTCCCGAGCCCCCATTCGCTGTGATGGTATTTCAGTCTCAGTCACAGAGGCCAACGTCAGGAAATCAGAGGGGTGAACCCTCGAAAAGCATCTGGACCTGATGGCATACCTGGTCGTGTTCTAAAAACCTGTGCGGACCAACTGGCTGGAGTTTTTACGGACATTTTCAATCTGTCACTTCTGAGGTCTGAGGTTCCCACCTGCCTCAAAAGGGCATCAATAATACCGGTGCCCAAGAAGAGCAAGGTGACGTGCCTCAATGACTATCGACCTGTGGCACTAACGCCTGTGGTGATGAAGTGCTTCGAGAGGTTGATCATGGCGCAAATCAACTCCTACCTCGACAAAAACCTGGACCCACTGCAGTTCGCTTACCGCCACAACAGATCAACGGTGGACGCGATCTCGCTGGCCCTCCACTCCGCTCTGGACCACTTGGACAACAAAAACTCATATGTCAGGCTGTTATTCATTGACTACAGCTCGGCATTTAACACAATCATCCCCTCCAAGCTGGTTACCAAACTCGCAGAACTGGGTCTCTGTGCATCCCTCTGCAATTGGATCCTCGACTTCCTCATTCACAGACCACAGTCTGTTCGTATTGGTGGAAATGTGTCAGACTCGATAACAATCAGCACGGGAGCAGCTCAAGGCTGTGTGCTCAGCCCCCTGCTGTACTCACTCTATACTCATGACTGCGTAGCCGGTCACAGTGCGAACTCCATCATCAAGTTCGCTGATGACACCACTGTTGTGGGACGTATCACTGATGGGGATGAGTCAGAGTACAGAAGAGAGATTGAGCGACTGTCCATATGGTGCCAGCACAATAACCTGGCCCTCAACACCAGCAAAACCAAGGAACTGATTGTGGACTTTGGAAGGAGTAGGATGGGGACCCACAGTCCTGTTTTTATCAACGGGTCGATGGTTGAAAGGGTCAAGAGCTTCAAATTCCTGGGCATGCACTTCTGTGAAGATCTTTCCTGGTCCGAGAACACAGATGCAATTATTAAGAAAGCTCATCAGCGCCTCTACTTCCTGAGAAGATTATGGAGAGTCGGTCTGTCAAGGAGGACTCTCTCTAACTTCTTTGTTAAATATTTTTATTAGACGTAAGTACATATTAATAGAATATACTTCTCACATACATTCATAATATTATTAATATTAACAATTATGACTTATTTGTATTTCTATACATTTTTTTTTATTGCAGATAAGAAAAGATAGAGAAAAATAAAGTAAAAGTAGAAAATCAAAAATAAAGAAATGAGTGGAGTATTAAAAATGTTCATCCATCATTGGAGATATAGCCATGATTTGTTACACATGATTCTTCATCCATTCCATTATTCAGGCTTCAGTCAGGCTCTCGTACCGAGCCATTTTGACCCTTTAAATATTCAATAAATGGAGACCATATCCCTCTGAAAAGATCCAACTTGTCCAGTAGGACAAGGCTTAATCTTTCCAGATGAAGTGTCTCCGACATTTCCTGTAATCCACATTTTGGTTGTGGGGGATGTAGGACCTTTCCAGAATTTCAATATTTTTTCCCAATTATTAAACTGTAATCAATAAACATTCTTTGATTCATTGTTATTAATTGATCTGTTTCTAATATTCCCAATATTATTAATTTTGAGTCAGGGATCAGATTCATATTAACAACATTCGAAATTATCTTAAATATTTCTGTCCAGAATTTAGTAATTTTTACGCAATTTGTAAATTGAATGCGTTAAGTTAGCTTCTAAGTGCTGACATTTATCACATATGGCAGATACATTTGAAAAAATACTACGTAATTTGGATTTTGAATAATGTAATCTATGTAATATTTTAAATTGTATAAGAGAGTATCTAGCATTTAATGAACAATGGTGTATATGTTGTAAACTTTCATCCCATACTTCTAGTCTGATTAATTGACCTAATTCGTTTTCCCATGATTGTCTATATATTTCTGTCATTTGAACATCGTTTTCCAATAAAATGTTATAAATATATCATATCAATTTTTCTGTGTTCGGGTGTTTATTTAGACATTCATCTAAAATTTCTGTCTTTCTATTTCTGATTTCTTGTGTGTTTGCTCTTACATAGTCTCTAATTTGTAAATATTTAAAGAAATCTTTTGAATGTATCCATAAATAAATTGTTGTAATTCTTGAAATGACATGAAAAGAGTTATAGAGATCGCCCATCTTATTAATTCCATAGTTTTTCCATTGTAAAAAACCTTTGTCCATGAATGAAGGTTTAAATGTAACGTTATTTACAATGGTTAGGGCTAGTGGTATACATTTCAATTTTAATGTTTTCTTTATTTGTTTCCAGATACGTATGCCACTCTCTCTAATGCAAAGTAGAGACAGAGATGCCAACCCTAAATTTAGTTCACAGTAACATTCAACCCATTTGTCAGTAACAAATGGGGGTAAATGCAATTTCTCTCAGTAACATGTTGCGGCACCAGAAATATGTATGGCAACGACCCAAAATCTGCAACGCGCGTTGAATCCAACTTCCTTTTTTCAACTAGTACTATATACAAACATTAAACACATAAACATCCTTTAGTATACACATACACATAAACTCAATTGTCTAAATGACAATGCCGATGTTGGGGAGTTCAGAACCAGGGGCCACAGTCTTAGAATAAGGAGTAAGCCATTTAGAACGGAGACGAGGAAACACTTTTTCTCACAGAGAGTGGCGAGTCTGTGGAATTCTCTGCCTCATAGGGCGGTGGATTTCAACAGAGAACTAGATAGGGCTCTTAAAGATTGGGGAGAAGGCAGGGGTACTGATGGGGATGATCAGTGATCACAGTGAATGGTGGTGCTGGCTCAAAAATGGCCTCCTCCTGCACCTATTGTCTATTGAAACATACAACACAGCAATGGGCCCTTAGCCCCACAATGCTAATGTTACCTCTGTTTCCTTGCACATGAATGTCTTAACAGCCTTTTGACCATCTCTGTCTGTAGCATCATCCTGTCCCGCCCTTTGCAGATCCCGAATGCACGTGTTCCACGCCGCTCATTTCCCGCTGCACGTGTCTCAATTTTTCGTTCCCGCCCTTCTCCGTAACGACATGTTTGCCTGCCGGAACACCGTATTTAGGTTGTTTCGCCGGGACGAAATACGGCGAATCCGGGACAGTTGGTAACCCTGTAGAGAGCTTGCTGACCGGTTGCATCGTGGCTTGGTTCGGCAACTTGAGCACCCTGGAGAGGAAAAGACTACAAAAAGTAGTAAACACTGCCCAGTCCATCATCGGCTCTGACCTTCCTTCCATCGAGGGGATCTACCACAGTCGTAGCCTCAAAAAGGCTGGCAGCATCATCAGGAACCCACACCACCCTGGCCACACACTCATCTTCCTGCTACCTTCGGGTAGAAGGTACAGGAGCCTGAGAACTGCAACGACCCGGTTCAGGAATAGCTTCTTCCCCACAGCCATCAGGCTATTAAACCTGGCTCGGACAAAACTCTGAACATTAATACCCCTCCATCTGTTATTTGCACTTTATTAATTTATTGATTAATGTGTGTATTTAAGTATATAATTGTAGTCAATGCCTACTATGTTCTGTTGTGGTATGCTAAGAAAGAATTTCATTGTCCTGTCAGGGACACATGACAATAAACTCTTTTGACTCTTTGACTTGACTTGTTGAACTGCTGCAGTCCTTCCACTGTGCTATGGGAGGAAATCCCAGGACAGATGCAATGGCCATACTTAGATTGATGAGGTTGAGGTTTAACCTTGTTTGGTTTTCTTCAGGATTTGGCTAACTTGGTCAGTGGTGGTGCTACCAAGCAACTCTTCAAATCCCCTAATCAGAATACATTCTGTGTCCTTGCTACTTTCAATGCATTTTCCAAAAGGTTGTTAAACATCGTGGGATTAGGGCAGTGGGTTGACAATGAAAACATATTACGCAGTACTTACTAGATTGTTGTTGTTAAATTCTCAATGCCTGATATTTTAACAACTAGCATTTTTCGTACATTAGGTTGTGAAACCTGCTGAAGAAAAGCACCACCTCGCGAGCACAAGAAAATTAGGATTGGATTACAAAGCATTATATCTGAGAAAAAAAGGTATAAAACGCTCCATGAATTAAAGTTAAAGTTAAAGTATCTAGAGGTAAAAGTTAAAAGCATACATTTGTGCCTAACATCTTTCATAACTGCTTGCCATCCCAATGTACCTTATAATGAAGTATATTGGAACTGTATTAAAGTATGAATTGTGGCAGATAATTTGTATCAAGCTTAAGTAGAATCATCCAGCACAAAACATGCCATTCAGCAAATCCTTATCTGGTGCAATCCAGTTTTCCAGTACTAAATCCATAACATTCTATGCCATGGCATATTAGGTGTTCATCAAAATATTTCTTAAATGTTGAGACAGTACATGCCTCCACCAGTCTTCAGGTAGTGAGATCCAGGTTTCAACAAAACTTTTAGTGAACAAAATTCCTCCTGAAATACTCCGTCTCTCAACTTAAGCTTATGCATTCTAATTATAGACCGTTGTGCAGGAGGAAAACATTCTCACAATATACCCTGTCTATGTACCTTGTAATTTTACATGATCTTTTCTACCCATGCTGCTGCCTTCTGGGAAGCAGAGGCACATGCATGAAGAATCTAGGTCTTTTGATGATTATGATTAAAGGATAAATATTGGACAAGCAAGGAGGCCGAGCTCCCATGTTAATATTTTAAATGGTACCATGACTATATTACATCCACCCGAGTCAGTAAATGTTATATTGAATAGACAACACCAGTAGAATATTCCTTCAGTATCACACCTAACATCACTGCAGACTTCTATACTCAAATGTTTGAGTGGATCACATGAGAGATTAGTATACAAACTTAAAGCATACGGCATTAGGGGTTCACTATTGATGTGGATAGAGAACTGGCTGGCAAACAGGAAGCAAAGAGTAGGAGTAAATGGGTCCTTTTCACAATGGCATGCAGTGCCTAGTGGGGTACCGCAGGGCTCAGTGCTGGGACCCCAGCTATTTACAATATATATTAATGATCTGGATGAGGGAATTGAAGGCAATATCTCCAAGTTTGCGGATGACACTAAGCTGGGGGGCAGTGTTAGCTGTGAGGAGGATGCTAGGAGACTGCAAGGTGACTTGGTTAGGCTGGGTGAGTGGGCAAATGTTTGGCAGATGCAGTATAATGTGGATAAATGTGAGGTTATCCACTTTGGTGGCAAATACAGGAAAGCAGACTATTATTTAAATGGTGGCCGATTAGGAAAAGGGGAGATGCAGCGAGACCTGGGTGTCATGGTACACCAGTCATTGAAAGTAGGCATGCAGGTGCAGCACACAGTGAAGAAAGCGAATGGTATGTTAGCTTTCATAGCAAAATGATTTGAGTATAGGAGCAGGGAGGTTCTACTTCAGTTGTACAGGGCCTTGGTGAGGCCACACCTGGAGTATTGCGTACAGTTTTGGTCTCCAAATCTGAGGAAGGACATTATTGCCATAGAGGGAGTGCAGAGAAGGTTCACCAGACTGATTCCTGGGATGTCAGGACTGTCTTATGAAGAAAGACTGGTTAGACTCGGTTTATACTCTCTAGAATTTAGGAGATTGAGAGGGGATCTTATAGAAACTTACAAAATTCTTAAGGGGTTGGACAGGCTAGATGCAGGAAGATTGTTCCCGATGTTGGGGAAGTCCAGGACAAGGGGTCACAGCTTAAGGATAAGGGGGAAATCCTTTAAGACCGAGATGAGAAAGACTTTTTTCACACAGAGAGTGGTGAGTCTCTGGAACTCTCTGCCACAGAGGGTAGTTGAGGCCAGTTCATTGGCTATATTTAAGAGGGAGTTAGATGTGGCCCTTGTGGCTAAGGGGATCAGAGGGTATGGAGAGAAGGCAGGTACGGGATACTGAGTTGGATGATCAGCCATGATCATATTGAATGGCGGTGCAGGCTCGAAGGGCCGAATGGCTTACTCCTGCACCTAATTTCTATGTTTCTATGGATCGTTAATATATAACCTTCCTACTCAGATTTAAGAATGCTGCCATCTAAGCCATGGTTAAGGGGCTTTAATAGATCAGTGTTAAACAGATCCAATCAATGCAGATCGACAATTCACAAAATGTTATCAAAATAGATATTTCAAATTAAAAATAACAATAAAGAACAAATATGGCATCAAAGACAGAGTATTAAACAAATTAATCTACTGGACGCCTACAAATCCACACAACCAGCTGACGTATTCCAGGTTTTAATGGTGGCGGCTATGGGTAGAATAGTTGCCACGTACTCTTGACCAATTTTGCACATTGTAAGGTAGTAAATGTAACCTCACCCTATTGAAACAGAGAGAAAACACGGGGAACTACAGACAGTTGGCACAAAATTAGTTACAAGAAAAATATTAGAATCCATATTAGGGAAGTGGTTACAGGGTGCATAGCAAATGATAGCATTGAACTAGAAATACGTGGATTTATGAAAAAAAAATCTAATTTGTCAAGTCTGTTCAAACTTTGTAAGTAGCAAGACCAGATAAAGAGGAACAGTGGATATGACGTGTTTGGACTTTCAGAAGGCTTTTGATAAAGTACCACACAAATGATTATTAAACAAAATGAGTACATTAAAGATTGGGGTAAATATCCTGGCATGGACTGAGAGTCAGTAAGTGGACAAAAAAACCCAATTGGGTTGGGATACTATGAATGGTGCCTCAAGATTTAGTGCTGTGCCTCAGCAATTCAATGATTTGGATGTGGGGACTAAATATAATATCTAAATTAGCTGACCATACAAGTTCCATGGTTTTGTGAGATGTAAAGAAAATTCAGGCTTCAAAGAATGTGGACAGGTTAAATTAATGGACGAAGATATCAGATACAAAATAGCAAAAGGTATGTGATGAGGTTAAACTGGAATACAACCATAAATTACAATTGCAAGTATGATGCAGGGACAGCTTGTTTAAAATAAATGCTTCTTCACATGGACATACAGCAACATTTTGAATGGAAACCCTTGCAGATAAAAGTGCTTGATTCATTTCAAAAACAATTACATGTCATGCTTGAATCTTCTGGATTGATGAATTAAGATGGACAAAATTATTTTCCTTTGCTGGAATACACTTGCGCTGCAATATCGAGTTATGAAGCAATCAATTCTGGTCAAAGTGCCAAAATAATGTTTATTTTTAATTTTTTTTAAAATTTATTTGTTTATTTATTTTTGTTAGAAGTAAGTACAGTTATGTGGTACCTAAGTACCTGATACATACATACACGTTACCATTCTTGTACAACTTCTTATTTTTAATTTAATAATAAAAGAGCAGTGATAGAAAAAGGAAAATAAAGAGTGTTGCGATAGATAGACAAAAGAGTAGAAACAGATAGCGAGAGAGACAAAAAGCAAAATAAAATTATTTGAGTGTATATTTTAACCTATCTACCCTGCAAGGAAAAATATTAATACTTATCCAAGAAAAGTGTACTGTTGTGGTATAAATAAGCATAAAGAAGGATATGAAGATTAATAAATATGGTTGTCCCATCCAACAATAGCATTGTTTATATAGCATGCGATGGCTAATGGCAGAAGGTTAAAAAGCAATAAACATATACACTGCATTCAAAATTTGAATCAATGTTAAAATTTTACCGAAGTGAGTACTTGCAGCTGGAAGATAAAGAGATTGCTAGTTGGGATAATTTCTAGAAATATCAGAACTATATTCAGCAATTCTTAAATTTAAATTGAAATGTGGACAAATGTCCAAATAATCTCAGAGACAAGAACCATTAGCAAGAGGATACACCCATGTCCAACTTTCTAACCTTTAAGGACTAATATAAACAACTTAGATTTTGTATCCTGGCACTTAACACTTTGAGTCAAATTGACTAAAATATAAATTGCAAATAGCAACATTAGCAAATGTTTATTGAAAAAGTAATCAAAATGTATTTAAAGATGTGATTTATAAATAAAGTACATGTGTGTAGTTAGGCATACACTCAATTAACTTACTGTGTGCATGTGTTTGGAAGGACGGAACAAACCTTACTTTCAGTATGAGTCATTAGTAGGAGTCATTGTGAGATTCAGGTGTGCCCAGGGCTAACGTGGGGGAAGACGAGTTGTGCTAGTGATAACTGTGGTGTGGGGTCCAGAAAGAGATACAAGGGCTGTGAAGACTTGCACCTGCATAAGAGGTTCATGAACAGCATGGGACACCTATGCATGAATAAAAATTAAAAAGTGACATCCAAGGCCACACAAGATTGCAGATGCTGGAATCTTGAGCAAAAAACAAATTGATGGAGGAGCTCAACAGGTCAGGCAGCATCTGTGAAGGAACAAACAGCCTCTGATATTTCTTAAGGCCTAGACAATGTTTTGGGTCGGGAACCTTCTTCAGAGTCTGAAGTAGACATTTGTGCCTTCAAAATCTTGACATTTTCAATTAAGTTTTATTTCTCATTGAGATATAATCACCTTGCACACAAAAATGAGGGACAGGATTCATTTTTTGGGTAATTGACCATTTGAAGCCTACATGGATATTTATAATATTTAGCAACTATATGTCAAATAATTTGATAATGTTATTATTAATAAATACATAAATATTATGCATGTAGCTTATTTTCAGCAGCCATATAACAATATGCATCATATTATTTTTCAAAAGCTCAATTTAATTGTCAAATATATATGTTATCCTCGTGTGCTAGAAATGTAAATTATACATATGAATTTTCAGCTTGTATTTTATAATCAGTCAATAAATACAAAAATAATATGACAGACTCACTGGCCGCCTTTCATTGTCAATATAGGTAGGACACTGTTGTGCCATTAAGATAAAAACATAGAAAATAGGTGCAGGGCTAGGCCATTCGACCTTTCGAGCCAGTACCGCCATTCAATATGATCATGGTTGATCATCCAAAATCAGTATCCCATTCCCGCTTTCTCCCCATATCCCTCGATTATGTTAGCCCCAAGAGTATTGTCTAACTCTCTCTTGAAAACATCCAGATAATTGGCCTCCACCGCCTTCTGTGGCAGAGAATTCCGCAGATTCACAACTCTCCGGGTGAAAACGTTTGTCCTCATCTCAGGTCCTAAATGGCCTACCCCTCATTCTTAAACTGTGACCCCTGGTTCTGGACTCCCCCAACATCAGGAAAGATGCAAATGAAAATACAAATATTAATGACTTTAACCTGTGAACCTATGCAATTTGGTGTTTTTTAACTTTGTGGATCAAGTGGGTATAATTTGGCAAAAGTTATGTTTTAAAGTTGTGTTATACGAGATTTTTGCCTGAACAGTCTGTGATCCATAGTGCTGAGGCCACAGCGCCATGTTTAAAGCCCATAGCGCTGTGGCCTGTAGTGCTATATTTAAACCCCTTAGCTCTGCGGCCAGTAGCGTTATATTTAGAACTGACAGATCTTTGTTTAAATTTCCACACACTGAGCCGACAGGGCTGTTTAAACCTTTGTGCGCCAAGCTGGCATCGCTGTGTGTATTACCTTTACGCGCCAAGGCTGTGTGTTTTGCTTTATGCGTTAGTCTGGGGCTGACAGAGCTTTGAGTTCTTCAAACACTTTGCTTTTTAGCTCAATATTCGAGTAGGTGCAGGCCCATGTCTTTTTTAAAACTGCTTCTACCCTGGTTAAGGAGCATTTGCTGAATAGATCATCAGTACAACAAAGGGTTTAGTTAAATCTGTTCTTCTGTTGAACAGGTTTCATTTAGTGCAATGAATGGTGAGGAACACATCTCAATTCTCACAATATATAGAACCAGTTTGACTCAAAAACAGTTTATGCACATTTATCTTATTCTCTGCAAGCATATTTAATTAAAGCACTTGGATCACTAACGATAACTTCAAGCCAAACGTGGATAAGTGAGATTCCTACAAGTATGGTTCAACATGAACTTGGTGAGTCAAAGGGATCATTTCTGTTCTTTATAACTCAATATTCTTGATTTTACTTCGGAGTCACGTGAGTGATTCCGTGAAGAACCCCGCCAGTTCGCATGCGCGTCATTATCGTCGTTCGCATTGGCGATGCACCGGACTGGCAGGGCATCGCTCCTGCCGGCAGTAAGTTTAAACCTAGAAGGTAAGTTTCTTACCAGGGTTTCTTGTTCGAGCAGGAGCCTCTCTTCACAGAGGTTTCCTGTCAGATTTATTGCGGAGGGTACACAAAATGCTGGAGAAACTCAGAGGGTGCAGCAGCATCTATGGGGCGAAGGAGATAGGCAACGTTTTGGGCCGAAACCCTTCTTCAGACTGATGGGGGGTGAGGGGAAGAAAAGAAAAAGGAGGAGGAACCCGAAGGCTGAGGGAGAGGTAGGAAGGGGAGGAGACAGCAAGGGTTAATAGAATTGAGAGAATTTGATGTTCATGCCAAGAGGATGCAGACTCCCCAAGCAGAATATGAGGTGCTGTTCCTCCAATTTGCGGTGTTGCTCACTCTGGCCGTGGAGGAGGCCCAGGACAGAGAGGTCGGATACGGAATGGGAGGGGGAGTTGAAGTGCTGATCCACCGGGAGGCGTGCCAGAGAGCTGCGCCAGATTTATTGCGGAGTCCGGCGAGTGAGCCGGCTATGGGGGGGTGGGGAAATCTTGGTTCCGACCGTGGAAGTGGATAGCCGGCAAAAGATCGGGTTTTGCGATAAGCATTCGTTGACAAAGCCTGCTGGGATGCCGTGGAGTGGCAAATCGAGTCGGAACGTGGTATAAATGCCAGAGTCGCTGACAGTGGTGTCAGCGGCTCAGACACAGTGGTCCCCAGGCAGGAGTGAAATTGGTGGAGGAGAGAACTCGTTCAGCCCTATTGGACTCGGGTGAGTCGGGCTGCAAGGTTCCTCTCTGGTAATAAGGGTATTTTTGCATGCATGCTGTTGCAATTTTAACCCTATACAGGTGAAGCTCCACACTATAAAATTAAATTAGTGAGATTACCCCGGATCTGTAATAGCGCGGGCCTATGGGACAGGCCACGCCAGCAGCGCCTGGGACAGGGCTGCTTCATGTGTGAAAGCGCCGGCCTACGGGACAGGCCGCGCCAGCATCGCCTGGGACAGGACCGCTTCATGTGTGAAAGCGCCGGCCTGTACGAGAGGCTGCGCCGGCAGCGCCTGGGACAGGGCTGCTCAAGGTCTCCCTGTTGGAGGGGGAGACCAGGACGAGTCAGTCTACTGCTGACGCCGAATCTGATACAGCGCTGGCCTACGGGAGAGCCGTGCCAGCAGCACCTGTTGACAGGGCTGCTTCATGTGTGACAGCGCCGGCCTGTAGGAGAGGCCACGCCGGCAGCGCCTGGGACAGGGCTGCTCAAGGTCTCCCTGTTGGAGGAGGAGACCAGGATGGGTCAGTGTACTGCTGACACGGAAGCTGTCACAGCGCTGGCCTACGGGAGAGCCGCACCAATAGCACCTGTTGACAGGGCTGCTTTATGTGTGACAGCGCCGGCCTATGGGACAGGCCGCACCAGCAGTGCCTGGGACAGGGCTGCTTCATGTCTCCCTCTTGGAGGAGGAGAGCATGCCGGGTCAGTGTCCTGCTGATGCCGAGTCTCAGGGTATGGCCGTGGGGCATACCCCAAGGGATGAAGGGTACGTGTCAGAGGTACCCTTTCTTGACAACAGTTGGCATCCCAACAGAATGTTCCATCCTGGCACAGGTCCAATGGGGTCGTATCAGCGCAGGTATCCTCAGGGACCTGCGGCAGCGCCTGTTTAGGGCTGCCTACGAATCGCCTACTCTGAGGAGGGGAGTGCGAAAGGTCAGATGTAACTGACTCCAGTTTCTAAAGATATCGGTGAAACATACTGGAGCACATGCGTGCCGGCAGTGAACAGCGCTAACAGGGGGATATGAGAGCCAGCTGCCGAATCTTCTATTCAGGTAAGGCCTACTCAACAGGGAAAAACCTGGCTGACGGATCAATCAAGGCCAATGGTGGGCAAAGGTTCATCGTTTCAGACCACACCCCAGGCGCTCATCGGCAGTAAGCAGTTCACTGAAGCTGGGGGCAGCATGACAGCTGGACAGACGTTCCACGCACCCTACCAACCCTACTCAACAAGGTGGGTCTGGCACTTCCGAAACATAGGTAAGTGGACCACTCACAAGTTGTAATATTTACACTTGTTTGTACAACACACAAAGGATAAACATATCTGCTTAGAGGCACAATACTAGCATTCCAAGCAAGTGTTGGGATTATGGCCAGGATTGTCTTTTAAGTCAGGCTCGGAAATCAGGCCAGAGTTATCGTGCAAAGCACCCATGGAATGATGGCAGGAGTGGCCTGCTCATTATGAAAAATGGAGAGTGTCGGATAACTAGCATGAACTTTCTGAATAGGAAACTTCTTTACTGGCTAACAACGGATTCATAAGGGTCTCAAAGATCCATTCTATGCAGTTCCCATTACAGAGGTTATCAAAAGGCAATGATAACTGTACTAATAATAGTGAAACATTGCTAAATGGGATAAACTATTTGTTGGTCATTGGGATTTACCTTTAACTATTAATTAGCCTATGACTCCGCCCTGTGGCAAGAGATTGGAATTAATAGCAACCTGTTATAAAACTGACATATTCATCAAGAGTAATTGGCAATATAGTAGCTGTGTTTCAGCTGTGCACAATGGGGAACTGACATCATGCAAAGTAGCGACCTCTCAAAGGATATGTAGATCATTGCTAACAACCTTATGCTATTGCCAGCTGAAGCTACCTAAGTCATAATGATGAACAAACAGTATTCAGCATTGCTCCAGTAGTTTGGTCAGTCGAATTTCAGTTATTTACAAACTGATGCTAAGAGCTCTAAGGTGGGAAGTTGCGAATATCATCTCTAGTTGGAGGTGGAGGAGATTTGGATGAGTCGCCAATTCTTCAGTTGTTGGTATCAACTAAATATATACACTAGATGCACTAGGGTAAAAGGCTATTGAGTGAATATACATAATCTACAGTAGTCACATGGCAATCAAGTAAAAGTATCCTGTAATGATTTACCTAATCTCCTTTGCCACTGGTGTATCATCAAGTTCAGATCGATGACAACACAGAATAGGTATGAATCTCAAAGTATTATGAAAGTATGGTTCAATGGTACATCGAATATCGACGTTGGTTTCTCACTGATTGCAAAAATATGTGGCAGAACAGTGCAGAGAAATACATTCTCGCTACAAAAAGGAGGAAAGTTCTTTTATGCCATTTTGCCTCATTAGTCGGGTCTTGAATAAGTCAGCAAGGCTTTAGGTTTTCGTACTGTCTGACTGGATAAGCAGCCATGTTGCCTGCTTTCGTCAGGCATAATAATACAACCGTATACGGTTATTCTAAAAAACGAAAACTTTGCTGGTTCAAACTGTGGTTCAGGAAACTGGCCTCTGCATAATAAAATAATTATTGACTTACACATTCTGAATGGACTGCCTTACGGCTCAGGTTGTCACATCAATCCATGGATGTGCTCACTGCAGAGTGCAGGGATAGCACCAAAAAAGCAGTACATTTCCTATTGAGGGGATCGGAAGCGGTTTGTTTAATGTTACATTTAATACAGTACAGTTTACTGACGTCTTTCAGTTCATTCTTAAATGGTCTTTGACAATAATTCAGTTATAGGCCACTACAGCTGCAGCAAACGGGAGCCACTCTGTCAGATCCAACCCCGGATATCGAGTTGTAAAGAGATCTTGACACAAGTTCTCCCACTACAAGTATATGCAGTTGGATGTTGAAATTGTGTTAACAATACTTCACCAGGGGGTTCCAGCTACATCCTTAGTCATGACACTAGTATCAGCACAACGAGGGCAAACATTGCAAACGCTGCGGCTAGATAGGATGGAATTGGCTGCAGATGCCATTACATTTTACATTTCTGATCTACACAAGAGCAGACCAGGGTGGCAGGATTTCAGATCATATTTCGACATACCCCACGGACTTACGTCTATGTGGGAGGGCAGGCTTGCTATATTATATCAAGGCCACCAGAATCCTAAGAGTTGTGGAATCAGCATTGTTTATTAAGCAATAAACAACTACACAAGGAAAGGTCGGTTCAGACTATTTCAAGGTGGCTGCAGCAGGTCCTGGTTTATGCAGGTATTAACACTGACAATTTTACATCTCATTCCACCAGGGCGGCATCAACGTCAGCGGCCAGGGCAATGGACGTTCCCATCGACCATATCCTCCCGACCGCAGGATGGTCAACTGAATTGATGTTTAATTTTTTTTACCATAGGCCGGTTACTGACCCGGGCTATTTGCCCAGCGTCCACTTTAGCCTCCCCTGAGATAGAGGGGTTGCTATTGATTTCTTTATTATGTAAACCATTAATACATTTGAATCAATATCATCGTTAATGCATTGTTTATTATTCACTCATCCTGAGTCAATCGATGCAGTGAGACGCCGGGATTTGAATCTGCGGCATGAAATCACAGGGCTTTGAACCCTTCAGGAATCACTCACGTGACTCCGAAGAAAAATGGTAAGATTAAACGAGAACTTACCAGTTTGAAGTTTGATCTTAATTTTATGAGGAGTTACGTTGGTGACTACGTGCCCTCCATGCCCAACCCTCTCTCACAAAGGTCATCTGGTAAGGTGCTGATCTCACTATGTTAACTTCGTTATCCCATACCGCTGCATTGACGCGCATGCAAACTGGTGGGGTTCTTCTCTAACGCAATCCTCACCTCAGTTCCCCTGCCTGACTCACTAGCAGTCACCCCCTCCATGTCAACACGGACCATGTTGGAAGCAATTACACTAGCAGGCTTAACTGCCTTCAGTTACACAGCATTCAAGTAATTCTCCCCATCCCTGATGTGCCTCAGCATTTGAAGCTTGGACTAGTTCACTTTCAGTCTTGGTTCTTCGATCAACCAGCATTTGCCACAGATGTGGTCACCATGATTGACTAAGGAGTCCACCCGCTCCCACACCATGCAGCTGCTGCACAACGCATGATCCTGCATGTCTCCTTTGCGTATCTCACAATCCTTCACAAAGCTTCCTACTTGCTGTTGCTCTGGGTCTTGCAGGTTTGCTCTGCACTCCTCAGCCCTTCTCTCAGAAGCCTCTCGAACCAAAGGCTCAAGATGCACTTCCCCTCAACACGGCTGCTCCCAACAGGCAGCTCTGCTAGTCTGCCTTCCCTTTTAGCAACTGCAAACTATCTCCAGCTAAGCATATCGGATGCCTGCTTCACTCTCATGTCCTGCCTCCATGACTAGCACTCTGAAACTGCAACTCTAACTCCTTGCTGTCGATTTTAAAAAATCCTTTGTCCTTTAAAAAGCAGATTTTTACTTGCAGCAAGATTCCTCTTCTCCCTCTGCCTTCAGTTATTGCAGTTTTTCATCTAACATACTGTGAAATAATATTGAAGCTGCTACTGTGAACATTGCTAAAGTTGTCCATTTTACCCAATGAATTCTACAAAAAGAAAATTGGATCACATAACATGGAACTTTAAATGTGTTATGCATCATTTATTCTAAACTGATATTAGAGTCAGAGACTGATATAGTACAGAAACAGGCCATTCAACTCACCACAGCTGACATATCCCAATTCGTGTACAATTCTATTTCATGTACAAAATGATTTGTGATTCTGCAGCAGACGATGTCCAGAAGCCACAGCAGCAATTCCATAACATTCTGATGAGCGATTTATACTCACATCGACACTCACAACTTGCAACTAAGTTACAGTTTCATACATTATCCAAATAATACCAGAAATACATATGTACTGCAGCCCAATAAGCATATTTGTCAAAGTAAAAGCATTAATCAATGCAATTGTAACACATTTCACAAAGATGACTACCAAGAATGATATATGTACCTCCTCACATTCACCCCCTACGACGTGTATCTAGCACTGAGCAGGATTAATGCACGTAAGGCTGCTGGCCCTGACGGCATCCCCAGGCGCGTCCTCAGGACCTGTGCTGCACAGCTGACAGACGTCTGGACTGACATCTTCAATCTGTCACTCGCCCAGGCAGTTGTCCCCACGTGCCTTAAAACCACCTCCATCGTGCCGGTGCCAAAACACTCCACTGCGGCGAGCCTCAACGACTTCCGCCCAGTTGCATTTACTCCCATCATCACCAAGTGCTTCGAGAGGCTGGTCCTGGCACACCTCAAAGGCTGCCTACCTCCCACACTGGACCCCTATCAGTTTGCCTACTGCAAGAATAGGAGTACGGAGGATACCATCTCAACGGCACTCCACTTTGCCCTCTCCCACCTCGATAACAGAGACACCTACGTGAGAATGCTGTTCATTGACTTTAACTCAGAATTTAACACCATTATCCCCTCAAAACTGATCACCAAACTCGGCGACCTGGGCATTAACCCCTCCCTCTGCAACTGGATACTGGACTTCCTGACTAACAGACCACAGTCTGTTAGGTTGGACAACCATACCTCTTCAACCCTCATCCTGAACACCGGCGTTCCACAGGGCTGTGTACTGAGCCCCCTCCTCTACTCCCTCTTCACCTACGACTGCACACCTGAACATGGCTCTAACACCATCATCAAGTATGCAGATGATACAACGGTGATTGGCCTCATCAGCGACAACGATGAGTCGGCCTATAGGGAGGAGGTTCAGCTCCTAGCAGCACGGTGCGCCGACAACAACCTGGTCCTTAACTCCAAGAAGACCAAGGAGCTCATTGTGGACTATAGAAGGTCTAGGGGCTGCACGCACACCCCCATCCATATTAATGGGACGGAGGTGGAACGTGTTTCCAGCTTCAGGTTTCTGGGGGTCAACATCTCTGATGACCTCTCTTGGACCCACAATACCTCTACACTGGTCAAGAAGGCTCACCAGCGTCTCTTCTTCCTGAGGAGACTAAAGAAGGTCCATCTGTCTCCTCAGATTATGGTGAACGTCTACCGCTGCACCATCGAGAGCATCCTTACCAACTGTATCACAGTATGGTATGGCAACTGCTGTCTCCGACCGGAAAGCACTGCAGAGGGTGGTGAAAACTGCCCAACGCATCACCGGTTCCTCACTCCCCTCCATTGAGTCTGTCCATAGCAAGCAATGTCTGCGAAGGGCGCGCAGCATCGTCAAGGACTGCTCTCACCCCAGTCACAGACTGTTTACCCTCCTCCCTCCGTTGCCGGACCAGCAGGTTCAGGAACAGCTTCTTCCCTGCGGCTGTTACACTACTTAACTCTGCACCTCGGTGATTGCCAGTCACCCCCCCCCCCGGACACTCCTTCCCCCAGTATAATTGCACTACTGATACTGTTTGTACATATATATATATATATATATTTTACCGTTCATTATTCTAAGTTCGCTCTTCGGGGGAGATGCTAACTGCATTTCGTTGTCTCTATACTGTACACAAATGACAACTCTGTACACTGCACAATGACAAGTAAAGATTGAAGAAGGGACATTATTTATTTGAATTGAAGAAGGGACATTATTTATAGATTCTGAATTTGGCCTTGGCTACGCGATTCATCTATCTCTGCATTAAATATATGCTTATCAAATCCAGTTAATTACACAACATTAAATCCAGAATTGCCTTTTCTCTGGTAGGCTCTGCAATAAGAATCCATCTCGGACACATTCTCCAAATTTCCTTTCTTGGGATCCAGTACCAACCTAATTTTCCCAGTCTACCTGCATGTTGAAATCTGCCATGACCACCATTGTCTTTTTTACATGCCAACTGTATCTCCTGATATAACTTGTATCCTTTATCCTGACTACTGTCCTTAGGGTCTTTTTATCCTTGCAATTTCTCAGCTCTATGCACAAGTACTCTACATCTTCTGATCCTGTCACCCCTTGCTGAGGACTGAATCTCATTCCTTACCAACGGAGCTACCCCACCCCCTCTGCCCACCTGTCTGTCTTTCCGATAGGACGTATAATCCTACCTGTGTACCAATCTAAATGTTTCTTAAACATTGCAATAGTACCTGCCTCAACCGCCTCCTCCAGCTGCTGCTCGTTCCATATACCCACAAACATATGTGTAAAATAGTTACCCCTCAGGTTCCCAGTAAATCTTTCTCCGCTCACCTTTAACCTATCTTCTCTGGTTCTCGATTCCCTTACACAGGGTAAGGGACTCAGTGTGTTTACCCAATTTATTCCTCTCAAGATTTTGTACCCTATAAGATCACCCCTCATCCCCCTGCACCCAAAGGAATAGAATCCTAGCCCGCTCAACCGTTCCCTGTAGCTCAAACCCACGAGTCCTGGCAACATCTTTGTAACTCTTCTCTGCATCCTTTCCAGCTTGACAACATCTTTCCTATTACATGGTGCCCAAAACTGAACATAGTACTCTAAATGTGGCCTCACCAACATCTTATATAGCTGCAACATGATCCCACAACTTCTATACTCACTTCTCTTCCCTCCTTCTCCAACACCATTTTGTCTCCTTTTCATATTTTGCCTTTGTCAGCCATTTGCAGTCATACCACCCTCACCTGAATCCATCTATCATCATTTGCCAGGCTTTATTCAGCACCAGCTTGTCCAGCTTTCTCCCCTCTACTCCAATTAGTCTGAAGAAGGGTTCCAATCCTAGGTGCCGCCAATCCATGTCCTCCAGTGATGTTGCCTGACCCACCGAGCACCAACATCAGCACTGTTGTACGCAAGATTCCAGTATCTACAGTTCCTTGTGATTCCAAAAGATTGCAACACCCTCTAAACAGAGATTACAGTAGGAACTGAACAATGTGGTATTGTGAAAAGTGGTTCTTTGAAATGAGACAACAATATAGCTGTTAAAGAAGGAACTGCAGATGCTGGAGAATCGAGGGTACACAAAAGGCTGTTGAAACTCAGCAGGTGCAGCAGCATCTAAGGAGCCTTTTTTTTCCTTTTTTTGTGCAGCAGCATCTAAGATGCTCCTTAGATGCTGCTGCACCCGCTGAGTTTCTCCAGCCTTTTGTGTACCCCAGAAATATAGCTTATATTTTTACTGTTTAGTGGTGTGAAAGAGATCATGCTGTTAATCAAACAGAAACAGACACATTCTCCTGATACTGTGAAGAACATTTATCACTTATAAACCTCACGTAAAGCACTTTGAAAAAAACAGTGCAAATGTTAGCAAATCTAAAATGCAGTTCTGCTGAAGAGTCTTCCACCTAAAATGTTGGCTTTGTTTTTCTATGAACAGGTCAGGCAGCATATCTCAAATGTCCTCATCATCTTCTATTTTGATATGATGTTCTTTCCACAGTCAAAGAGGCACAACAGAGGATGTACTTCCTGCGACAGCTGAGGAAGCACAATCTGCCACCATCGTGGAGTCTGTCCTCACCTTCTCCATCATGGTCTGGTTTGGCTCAGCCACCAAGCATGACACCTGGAGGCTGCAGCGAATCGTCCGATCAGCAGAGAAGGTTATTGGCTGCAACCTTCCCTCCATTGACGAACTGTACACTGCAAGGGCCAGGAAGTGAGTGGGTAAGATCATCTCTGACCCCTATCTTTGAAGCATTTCCCTCTGGAAGGCGACTTCAGACTGTCAAAGCTGGCACAACCAGACATAAAAACAGCTTTTTTCCACGGGCAGTAGCTCTACTCATTGGTATGTTACAAAACGTACCTTCAGCGGTGCTGCAGTTCTGCCACTGCCCGTGTGCGCGACTTTGGCGCCTTTGAGAGGGGGGCGGGTTTAAAATGCGTTTTTTTCCAGACTATTCAAATCGATTTTTCTCTGGGTTTTTAGTTGCTGAAGAGAAATCACTCCAACATTTGTTTTATGAAGTTATTTTTAAACTACGCTGGATAATTTATTAGCAGGAGTAAATGAAAAATCATCTTGTAAAGCCGTGAACGCCGACAACGGGACAGGTCTCACGTAGGGGATAAAGGAAGGTACACCGTTTATTTTTTCATATAAACTTGCTTCTTAGGATGCCTTTAATCAAAATTTCATGTTGCGAAAAGGTGATTTGTAAAAGATACGAACCGGCAGTATTTTTTATGCCGACTGGGGTTTAAATTCACTGCAACCGCAACGTTCCATTCGATCGCGTTCCATAAAATCCCACTCGCAAGATGATTTAAATGGCCATTAATTTATGGGAATTAAACACTAAATCCCTTCCATTTGGTCTATAAATTCATGACAATGAGAATTTTAAATCATGTTATATTGTGAATTCTTGTGTGAATGTTATTTGGACACTTCGGCTATTTAAAAATGTTAATCTTTTCTTAAGAAATAGATAGATGTTTAGATCTAGTAATTGAATTTTGTAATTAGCTACAATTGGGTAACTAACTAATTATATACTTTAATTTCAGGTCACCCAAGTAAGATTGTTTCATATTTGTTTCAGAATTTACTTCAGTTGTCTTAATTTTTAAGAAAGTTATGGGCTTTTGACTGTCCTCAATCACAGCTTTTGTGTTAAGTGAATGGAAAGCAATATGAAACAAGATGCTAATTTCCGAGTATGTAAATAGCCATAACTCTTTTAATACTGAAGATATGAAAGTGAATTAGGTGTGAAATTAAACTTCTTTTTATGCTTTATCTGATGGGATAAAATGCAGACTTGATTTTTAAAATCTCAAAATTTTGTAACATTGCTACTACTCAATAACCAAAAATCTGTAGCCTCCTTTTAGACAATAGGCAATGGGTGCAGGAGTAAGGCATTGAGCCATTCCCAGCCCGTACAAAGCTTTTCAAAAAGGGGGGTGGCATGACAGGATTCCTTGTTTTAATAATCAAGTTGTACTGTTGTAAAAGGTTATGTAAAATGTTATAAAGGGTCTTGCAAAAACTGCAAATAAAATACTGTAAGTTTTTGCAGTAAAGAAAACCTTTTTTAAGAAAATATTTTGTGTGTTGATTTGATTGCATGTTACTGTTAGACTGTGTTAGTGTGTGCAGTGCACCTTTAATGGTCCTCCTGACCTAACAACTTCACATCACATCAACTTCAACATGAAATAGTTCCGTTTTCTGAGAATGTAATTTTGCAAACCTACTAACCACTTTGTCCAAGTCATGGGCAAAGTCATAGTGAATGTGCATTAAGGCGAGTGCAGACAGCCTGTCATTGCTCATGGAAGTCCTGGCGTAGTGATGCAGGTGACGGACACTCATGTACACTGCATATATTGCCATTTAGCCATAAATCATGTTTTCCAGTTCCATTTTCCAAGAATCTAACTGCGCAAACCTAGTCACGACTTTGTCCAAGTTTTGGGCAAAGTGATAGTGAATGTGGATTAAGGCAATTGCAGACAGCCTGTCATTGCTCATGGAAGTCCTGGTCTTTCCTTCTTTGCGGATGTGAAAATGTGTTTGTCCTCGTTGGCTGAATCAAAGTAAGATGCCGAGCGAGATCGCGCCCACTGCAAGCTTGCCGCCTGAGGCGAGCATCTCTCTGCCGCTCAGTCTCATGTCCAAGGGTCCCGGCTACCTCCACAGTCAAATGGAGGGGAACAGGCGGGGTCAGCAGAGCGCTGTGGAGAGACTGGCTGCCGACTAGGCCAAGCACTTGAAGAGCCAGACGGCAAGGGGGTGCAAAGTGGAGCCCAATGGTTTGGGCAGCTCTGCCTCCGAGGAAGGCAGCGGCAGCGGGGCCAACAGCAGCATGAAGACTTACCTGGCCTCCGGCAGCCCCCAGCAGAGCGGGCAGCTGGGGCTCCCGCCTGACATGGTGCGTCGCTCCAGCTCCAAGAGGCAGCTCAGGCCCGACTCGCTGGTCATGCACCGGTAGAAGTGTGAGTTTGTGCGAGGAGCGGCGGCCACCAGCAGCGCCCGCTGTTTCAAGGACAGTGGCAGCCTGGTCCGTTGGCTGCTGCCTGGCTCTAACGGCCGGGGCGACAAACAGCAGGAGCTGGCAACGGGAGCAGCAACGTCGGAACGGGAGAATTAGCAGAGGGTACAGAGGCTGCAGCACCCCAGGGTGCACAAGTAACCACACCAGTAGCACTCCAGGGTTCACAAGTAACCACACGAGCAGCACTCCAGGGAGAACCAGCAGCCTCGCCAGCAACACCCCAGGGTGCACAAGTAACCACACCAGCAGCACCCCAGGAAGCACCAGTCGCCACGCCAGCAGCACCCCAGGGTGCACAAGTAACCACGCCAGCAGCGCCAAGAGAAGCAGCAGCAGGTCGCCCCAAGGAGCCGCTCAAGCGGCAGGTTGGTGAAGGCGGATTATGGCGTTCGCACTCCGACCTCAGCTGCCGCTTCTCCCGAGCCTGCTCGGGCTAGGACAGTTTCTTCGAGCACTGCGGACTCGAGCCTGAGGTGATCGAGAACCTGGCCAGGGAGAGGTTTGCCGCCGACGCCGCCTTCGAAAGCCTTGCCCTCATGTTTCGCAGCATGAAAGGCCTGTCCCACTTGGGTGACATTTTCGGCGACAGCCTGAAAAAAGGTTGTCGAGTCGTGGTCGGGTCGCGACGCGGCCTGATGCGCAGTGACGCATGTAGTGACGTGCGGTAGGACCGATAATTATCGACATGGCCATAGCATGGGCATTATTGCTATTGGTATAGAAACACTCTCGCTTTCCACACAATTTATCCACAACAAAATATACCGGTTGCAAGGACATTTCTAAATGCATTTTATGATAATAGCTGTTAAAACCGACTATACTCATCTGACAGGTTAAACATTACTCTAACTGACAAGAGATGACCAAAGAGCATCAAATGTTCTTTTGGCAGTATGTGTAAAGTTGTCAAAACGCCACATAACCAGACATTCAGATTAGATGAATGTGTTGTGAACAGCAATGAAGATACCAGTTTGTATGCACCAGATTTAAAAGAAAATATTGATAAACGCTGTTGCCATCATTCTCACCAGAATTAACGTTAAAATTACAACTGAAATATCTCCTGACCAAATTTGTGATGTATATGCCTGACTGTAAAAGTAAAACCTGGATAAATCCAATGTATAGAGATGAATGTTGCTCAATAAATAACTACAGTATTGATACTCCATATTAAGAGCATTGATTTGCCGTTAAAATAAATTCTGTAATAACGTGTCAACGGTGGCACTGCGGTTTTAATGTTTCACGTGTTCACAATTTAATGAATCCATCTTTATGGATTAAAACTAATAAAGACATTGGGAATTTACACACATTTGACTACATTCCATTATCAAACATTGTCAATGTTCGCACTGAAGACATTTCCAGCGCAGTAGGGTCGGGGGGGGGGGAGGTGGCGGGCTGGGTGGGTGAATTAGTGAGGGATAGATGGTGCGGGGTGGCGGTTGAGAAGGCAATCGGTGCTGAGGCAGGGGAATTAGTGTGTGTTGGTTGGAATAGATGAAATTGTGAGGGGAGGGCGCGGAAGATGGCAGTGGGGAATACGGGATGGATGTGGGAGGGAATCAGTACAGAATGAATGGGTGGGGGATCAGTACGGGATGAATAGGGGGAGCTATGCAGGATGGATAGGAAGGGGGTCAGTACAGGATGAATTGGGGGATGAGTGCAGGATGGATGTGGAGGTGGCAGGAGAATCAATGCGAGGTGGATAGGATCAGTGCAGGATGAATAGATGGGGAGGGGAGCACAGGGGATGTCAGTGAGGACTGAGTAGAGAGGGGAATGGGGATCAGTGTGGGGTGGAGAGGAGGGGTCCCAGGATAGGGGGGGGATGGAGGGGGGGCGTACAAGAGAGAGTGAGAGGGAAGGAGCAGAGGAGGTGGTGATGAAGGAAGGTCAGCGCTCTTCGGACAACACCGGCTTCTCCCGAGCCTCGCCCCGCAGCTTTGGCCGTCACTGTCCACTGCCAAGTGCCACCGCCAAAGGGTGAGGCTGTTGGGAACTCCTCGCCACTGTCTCCCCTCCTCCGCCAGCCAACAGTAAGGTGCGGGGCCGAGAGGTGCAGGCGCCTCTCCCTTCTTTCCATGCTCCCTCCCTCCTCCCAGCCTCGGCGTGCAGGAGGGGTTGTTTTGAAAGCGGTTATCATCGTTGGCGGAGTGGCTCTCAGCGGCCGCTGTGAGGGCTGGCACGGTGCATGAGGAGGTGGAGCGGCCGCCGCCACTGCTGCTGCTGTGTGGGGCCCGTCATTCACTCCCACCCTCCATTACTCCGCACTACAGCCATCGCTGCCACTGCTGCCGACCAGAAACGATGGGGGGGGGGGGGGGGGTGCGAGGGCCCGGTGGGGGTGGGGGGGTGGGAAAGGCGAGGGACCGGCGGGGTGGGGGGAGGGTGGTGTGGACCCGGCCTGAGCTGCGCATGGTGTCGGATCATGGCCGCTGTCAGGACTAGGTTCAGATTCAGTACTTCCCGTTCAGCGACGGGAGAACTGTCTCCCCATACCGACCGCCAGCACGGACGGGACCCGCTGGCGAGGCTCCGCCACCGCGGATGGAGCCGATGGACCGGGCGGGCAGACACTGCACCCCCAACGGAGAAACGGGAACTATTTTTGTTTTCCAAACCATCCCGCGGATCGGATTGGACCTTTCGCGGGTAGTTTAATTACCCCCCGATATAAAACAGATTCCCCCTCCCCGCATGCAACGCAATATTTCACGGTCCCACTCACCCAAACTAGGCCCTGAGCATCGAGGCGATGCATTGAAAATGGCGGTGATCTGATCCCGCCCACTGCGCACACGCGGAGACAGCGTCATTTAGCGTCGCTTCTGCATCTTTGGTCACCAGCTTCCCCCGCTGCGCAGGCGCGGGTGTTCGCAAATATATATATTTTATTTATTTTCCTCTGAATTGTTTTTCCTCTGGAAAAAAAGGGGGGTACGGTCGCACCCAACACACCCCCCCTTCGGACGGCCATGCATTCAATGTGATCATGGCTGATCATTCACAATCAGAATCCTGTTCCTGCCTTCTCCCCATATCCCCTGACTCCACAATCTTTAAGAGCCCTATCTAGTTCTCTCTTGAATGTATCCAGAGAACCGGCCTCCACCGCCATCTGAGGCAGAGAATTCCAGAGACTCAACTCTCTGTGTGAAAAAGTGTTTTCTCATCTACGTTCTAAATGGTTTACCCCTTATTCTTAAACTGTGACCCCTGATTCTAGACTCCCCCAACATCGGAAACATGTCTCCTGCCTCTAGCGTGTCGAAAACCTTAATAATCTTATATGTTTCAATAAGATCCTCACTCATCCTTCTAAATTCCATAGTAAACAAGCCCAGCTGCTGCATTCTCTCAGCATATGACAGTCCCACCATACCGGGAATTAACCTTGTAAACCTCCCTCAATAGTAAAAATGTCCTTCCTCAAATTAGGGGACCAAAACGGCACACAATATTCCAGGTGTGCTCTCACTAGGGCCCTGTACAACTGCAGAAGGACCTCTTTGCTCCTATACTCAATTCCTCTTGTTACGAAAGCCAACATGCCATTAGCTTTCTTCACTGCCTGCTGTACCTTCATGTTTACTTTCATTGACTAATGAACAAGGACCCCCAGATCCCGTTGTACTTCCCATTTTCCCAACTTGACACCAATTAGATAGTAATCTGCCTTCCTGTTTTTTATACCAAAGTGGATAACCTCACATTTATCCACATTAAACTTCATCTGCCATGCTTCTGCCCACTCACCCAACCTGTCCTAGTAACCCTGCATTCTCATAGCATCCACCTCACAGTTCATACTGCCACCCAGCTTTGTGTCATCTGCAAATTTGCTAATGTTACTTTGAATCCCTTCATCTAAATCATTAATATATATTGTAAATAGCTACGGTCCCAGCACCGAGCCTTGCGGTACCGCACTTGTCACTGCCTGCCATTCTGAAAGGGACCTGTTAATCCCTACTCTTTGTTTCCTGTCTGCCAACCAATTTTCTATCGATGTCAGCACTCTACGCCCAATACTATGTGCCCTAATTTTTCCCACTAATCTCCTATGTGGGACCTTATCAAATGCTTTCTGAAAGTCCAGGTACACTACAGCCACAGGCGCTCCCTTGTCCATTTTCCTAGTTACATCGTCAAAAAATTCCAGAAGATTAGTCAAGCATGATTTTCCCATCGTAAATCCATGCTGACCCAGACCGATCCTGTTACTGCTATCCACATGTGCCGCTATCTCATCTTTTATGAATGACTCCAACATCGTCTGGTATTTTGCTCTGGTATTTTATTTAATTCACATGTTTAATTGTTCATTTATTATTATTATTGTTTAATGTTTTATGTGTCATTCCTAACTATCACTGTATGTCATGTTGTCACTTGCGGGCGGAGCACCAAGGCAAATTCCTTGTATGTGAATGTACTTGGCCAATAAACTTATTCATTCATTCATTGCAGGTTGGATTAAAGAGCCTGTTTCATTGCTGTATAGCTCTGTTGCTCCCAAATCAAACTTGATCTGTCATTTCTAAAAATATTGGCCCTGTTGATCTAGATCCTGTTATGATTACAGATAACCTTTTTCAACACCAATTTTTGTGTTATCCACAAACCCACTAACCATGATACCCAAATTCTTGTCTAAATTGTCATAAAATACAGGAATATTATTATTATGTATTTGAGATTAAGGCAGTTAATGTGCATATGCGTAACCTACATTTATGCCTGGCTATCAAACTTTCAATTTGCAGCGCCTCTTGCAATTAAAGATAACTAGACTAAGTGGGATCCATATGGTCCCGGTCACATGGGAGGCTTGGTCCCCCAACGCAATATTCCCCAATGCAATATTCCACTAATCACCTGTCCCCCCAATGCAACCCGTCCCCTCACCACATCTCGTCCCAATGCAATATTGCACCACTCACGCATAGCCCCCAACTCTGCAGGCGAGGTGCATCTCCCCTCATTCCCCAGCACTCACATCCCCTCCTCTTCACTCTCCCTATTCTTTCCCCTCTCCTCCCCCTCCTTTTCCCTACCCTCATTCACTCCCCCCTAACTCCTCTCCCTATCCCCCTCTTATCCCTCCATTACCCACTCCTCACCTCCCCCTATCCCACCCATTATCCCTCCACTGTGTGTGTGTGTGTGTGTGTGTGTGTGTGTGTGTGTGTGTGTGTGTGTGTGTGTGTGTGTGTGTGTGTGTGTGTGTGTGTGTGTGTGTGTGTGTCTCTCTCTCTCTCTGTCTCTCTCTCTCTCTCTCTCAAACTGCTCGGCCACCCTGCAACCAGACTCTCTCACCCTCCCTCTGTCCACTCCGGCTCAGCCGCCGCTTGGCCCATCCTATCCGACTGCCCGTTGCTGCCGCTCGGCCCGTCCCCGCCCTGCCCACCCGCCTACGCCTGCCTGCTCGCTGCTGCTGCTGCCCGGGGGGGGGGGGGGGGGATGGAGTCAGTGTTCGACACGATGAACACCACGAGTTTTGATGAGCTGGTGGAGAAGATCTCCTCCGAGGCCGTGAGGGCGAGTTACTGCAACAGCGACGGCGTAGGAGATGGACCCAGGGGGACGGGTAGACAGGACCGCCATTGCCGCAGAGGGCGGACAGGGGAGAGGGGTGAGTGATGAGGGAGGGAGAGAGAGACGGGACCTGGGCCTCCACTGAACCACCCCCCACCACCCCCACCCCCCCCCCCCACCACCAGCCGTAGCCATTGCCGGTGGTGGGGGAGATGATAGACAAGCTACTGTGAGGAGGGGAGAGAGGAATTTAACTTGATCTGTGAGGCGGGACAGGCCGCTGCCGGTGGGGCAGGAAGGGGCGTTGCCATCCCGGCCGTGGCATTGAGTGACATAAGAGACCAATCTGCATGCCGCTGACTGAAGAAATATGCGCACGCACGGTTTTTAAGATTTTTAATCCTCAATAACTTTTACAATATACCACCGATTGGAACTATCGCGTACCGTTTTTGCGCAAATAGAAAAACAGCGCAAACCACAAGATCAGAGTTTTAGTTATGTAGATTTACACTCATAATAAGTATTACATTAATCATTCAAGCCTTTAATGAAATGGCTTAAATACCATTTTAATAACTACTCATATGCATCACTGAATGCATAACCAGTATTTTGTTTCTCACCGCTTTTAGAAAGCTTATTCATTATTATTATTAATTAGCTGCAAAAAGGGTTCCAAATTTAGAGGCTTATTTTACCAAATGAAGATTGCTGGGAAATTGCATTTCTAATATAATTTGTCACCTTTGTTGAACATTTGCTTTTAGATCATTGTGAGAATCCTGTTTAAATAGGAAATGCGGATTAATGAGTATGAATTTAGCCTGCCTGAAAGTGAAACCCTCAGGCAACTCAGCACAAACAACTGAAGTGCCACAATGATTGGAACACTATCTAGGTTAAGGAGCATCCATGAATTTTAATGTATGTAAACCAACAGGTTGAGTTAAATCAGTCTCTGACATTATTAATATTGCAGCTAAAACAATAATTCTGGAAAATACAAGGACAGAAAAGTGTGAACAATTTGTCTAAATCACACATTGAAAATAGCTCTTCTGATGGTAGCATATATCAAAGAGGTAAATTGCCAGCACATCAATTATCGTTTCTTCTGCCTGAGTCATGAGTTTGTGCAAGTAAAACCTTACCATCAAATCAGTAATGAGACAGTGCTGCAGAGTCAGCAATGTTATTTTCTGGATTAAACCGAATCTCCATTTTCCCTCCCAGGTCTCAAAGCAAATCTCCTTGTAACCCTTGCCCAATGTTATTCCTCAATCAACATACTGCAGCCCCCCCCCCCCCATAGCATGGAGGGGTTAAATTCCAAGAAAACCATCCGTATTCAATTTTGCATTGAATGCCATGTTATTAGCAGAGAAGCCTTCCGACAGGACAGTTCAATGGACTAACATTTCAAGTCCATGACCTTCCATCAGAGATGTGAAAGTCTAAAACTGAAACAACTTTAAATACAATAGACATTAGACAATAGGTGCAGGAGTAGACCATTTGGCCCTTCGAGCCAGCACAGCCATTCAATGTGATCATGGCTGATCATCCCCAATCAGTACCCCGTTCCTGCCTTCGCCCCATATCCCCTGACTCCGCTATTTTTTACCCTATCTGGCTCTCTCTTGAAAGCATCCAGAGAACCTGCCTCCACCGCCCTCTGAGGCAGAGAATTCCACAGACTCACCACTCTCTGTGAGAAAAAGTGTTTCCTCGTCTCCGTTCTAAATGGCTTGAGGACCTAAAGAGAATGCATAATTGACGTATATCAACTTATGATGGGTAGGGATAAGGTAGACTGCAGGAAACCTTTCTCCATTTTCATGTTGGATAAAACTAGAGCACAGATTTAGGGCAATGTAAATGCATTCACAAGGGATATGATGGGGACCCTCTTTACTCAGACAGTTGTAGGTGCCTGGAATACACTGCAATGACAGAGTGGTTAATGCTGGGTCACTGACTGCATTGAATTAATTTTCAGAAGAACATTTAAATTGCTCATGCATTGACAGCAGCTACAGACCACATTACGGGCAATGTCATAAGATGGAAAGGTAGCAAAGTTTGGTTGGCGTGGAACAGGTTTTGACTGAATGTAGGATTATATACTTCAATTTTAAGTTTAAGACTAAGGGGGGACAGTCGGGATTCAACACTGAATTCAAAAAAATTCAGATAATCAGCCATTCCAGTCCTTGTGCTTCACAATTCCAGCATTCAATTTATTTTATTTTCTACATCTGTCTTTACTTCAGATTCATTAATCTCCTCCTATTCTCATCTAAGCAGACATCTATGTACCATTCTCTTTCAACGGTCCCACCAGGCCTCTTTTGAAATTTAAACCCCTTTTCTCAGCATGTAAACTTGCTGCATTTCAAAACTGATCAAAAGGCTTCAACTTTTCAGGGTTAATGTTTATCACTCTCTAAACCTGCTGCCCAACTGCTGAGCAATCCAGATGTTCGTTTATAATTTGCAGATGGCACAGCACATGCTGTTTGGATAATAACAGAGTGATGAAGGAAAGATAAGATAAAGGACATGAAGAGTCAAACCGAACCAGCCTTGGAAATCCAATTTGTCTTCTAAAAGGATGTTTTTTGATTTTGGACCTCACTGAGTGAAGAGCATGTAAAAAAGATAGTAAGGCACAATTCTACATTATTGAAGTTAATATTTGTATAGGTGCATTGCATATTTTTCTATGATTCCCTCATATCTTACGTTCCCTCTGCTATGTTTCTCAGAAGATGCCAATGCATTATTACAAAATGAGTCCATTATGGACAACCAGAACAATAACCAGTGGAAGTACTGATTATTACTGCGCTCAAAAAATTCTTTGCCTCTATTCAAACCGAGTCCACATTGCCAGAAAATTGCGGGTGTTATGGTCCTGTTCCAAATTGCAGTGGATCCAATCCAGTTTGTTGAAAGAAGGGTCTCGACCCGAAACGTCACCAGTCCTTCTTCCAGAGATGCTGCCTGTCCCGCTGAGTTACTCCAGCATTGGGTCTTCCTTCCAGTTTAATCTCATCCTGTTGACTTATTCTCAATCATCTTCAACTGCTGTGTGTGTCACTATCAGTACTATAAAGCAAACACTCAGGTGTCCCAATAACTTTCTTATTTATTCCAGAGTGGGGGTCTCACTAGCATAGGACCGGAGAAGGGAAAAATGAACTCCAGAGAAGGATCCGAGAGCTGACTGGCATTGATCTAAGGTAGCACTGATTGCAGCATTGAGGTGCCTGGCAAAACTAGTCATGCTTTTTATGGGGAAGACACTCTGGAGGTTATAAATGGTGCTACTTTGCACTCAGCTGGAGTGCCCCAGCATTGGACACCTAAGCAGGTAGAGGCAAGATATCCTGCAGCAGATACTCATCTCTCTGACACCCCTAGCCTTTCACAATTTACAAGGCAGACATCATGGGAATTCCCAAAAATAAGAAGTTGGAAACCAAAGCACAAGTAAAACAAATTGATGTGTTTTCAGTTAATTTGCAGCATTATTCATGGCCAATCCTTTCTCATGTGTTGGGTGTCTTCATTAACCCATTCCATCGAAATCCCTTAATTCCCTAAACCGTATCAATTATGGACGATTGTATTCACACAAAGGGGTGGTGGGTATATGGAACAAGCTGCCAGAGGAGGCTTGAGGCTCTGGACTATCCCAACATTTACGAACAGTTGGGACAGGTACCGGAGAGACAAGTTGGAGGGATATGGACCAGTCCGTAGGAGGTGAGGGACTAGTGTAGCGGACATGTTGGCAGTGTGGGTAAGTTGGCTGAAGGGCCTGTTTCCACACTTTAAATGCCTTTTCAAAGTTGCAGTGTATCCATTTCTATAGCTTCCTCAGGCAGACTCATTTGATGTGGACTACCCCAAGTAAAAAAGTCTCACCCCCCCCCAGGTCCCTTGAAATCTCTCTTCACAAGGTTCTCATTTCGCCTTGTCCTTCACCCTAACAGGAACATTCTGCCCCTGTACTATTGACATACTTTTGAAACCCCTACCTACCAGCCACCCCTTACCTGAAACAGCCACTCCAATTGAACTCTGCAAGTTTCCAAACATTGCCTCAAATCAGCCTACCTTGGCCCAGATTAAAGGTGTAAACCTGCGGCCTATTATATAATTCTCCGGTAACTACAAAACGAATAGAATTATGTAATTTGAAATGCTCCCCACAGACACTTCAATCGCTTGCCCTACTTCATTCTATGTTGTGCGAATGGTAATGTTAGCTTCATAGCAAAAGGATTTGAGTATAAGAGCAGGGAGTTGTAATTTCATTGTAACAGGGTCTTGGTGAACTACAACCCCTGAGTAATTGCGTACAGTTTTGGTCTCCACAAATCTGAGAAGTACATTATTGCCATAGAGGAGTGCCAGAGAAGGTCACCAGACTGATTCCTGTATTCAGGAGGTGGACTTCCTTTATGAAGATAGACTGGATATACTCGGTTTATACTCTCTAGAATTTGGAGATTGAGAGGGGAATCTTATAAGAACTTACAAAATTCTTAAGGGGTTGACAGGCTAGATGCAGGAGATTGTTTCCCGATGTTGGGGAAGTCCAGGACACAGAGGGGGTCACAGCTTAAGGATAAGGGGGAAATCCTTTTAAGACCGATATGAGAAACACTTTTTTTTCACCCAGAGAGTGGTGAAGTCCTCTGAACTCTCTGCCATAGAGGGTATTGAGGCCTGTTCGTTGGCTATATTTAAGAGGGAGTTAGATGTGGGCCCTTGTGGCAAAGGGGATCAGAGGGTATGGAGAGGCAGGTACGTGATTCTGAGTTGATGATCAGCCATGACAATTGAATGGCGTGCAGGCTCGAAGGGCCGAATGGCCTACTCCTGTCCCTATTTCTATGTTTCTATTCCCTAAAGTGATCCAGTGTTGCATCTACACCTGTATGGCCATCTACGCATATTAATGAAGCTTTTCTGGACCCATTTAACAATTACCTCCCCCACACCGAAGCTCTTACAGTATTGGGTGACCCAGTCAACATTAGTAAAGCTGATATCTCCCACTAATACACCACAATTATTATAATTGCTACCCTGTGCAGCTATTTGACCACAATTCAGAAATTATATCCTCATGCTCTATTCACTACCAGTGAAGTTTGGCTCCAGTTGTTAAAGTGATTGCCTTGTTTAATTCTGAAGTCCTAAAATTTATTTCACAGCCAAGGATTCATGCTCAGGGCAAGGCAGTAACATCTAACTAAGGCGGTACATGAACTAAATAGCAGTATGGCATATCATCAAAAAACAGTGTCTAGCTTGTGAAAGTAGGGAGGGGAGGGGGAAACATAGTTTGAGAGACAAGTTTCTCACCATCGTTTCCCTTATTATAAAATTGTGGGTAGAATCAGGGTGCACTATCTCTGAAAAGCAGAAAGTAAATAAAAACTGCAATTCTTTTGGTATCTTACAGAAATTCAATAACCACATTACTGCAACTGCAGACAGAAAAATATGATTTAAAGAGTACGAAAGCACCATCGTAAATGTAATCAAAGCCTTAACTGCGAGATGCATTCACCGCTCACGTATATTAGATAGCGAAATAATGGTTCCTCTTGGTATTAGTTGCATGCTGAGAATACAACATTCTTTTTCCAGATTTCTAGAATAAAACCGAATAGGTAACAGCAAGGGTTTTAAATATAGATCAATTCACTTTAGTTTTTCCTTTGCTTGCAGTAACTATTTTAAACAATATTTTAATAATGTTGCATGTGAAAACATTTTCACTATTAAAACCAAATGAAGTAGACCGTTTTAGTTAGACTGCTAAAATAATGAAGTGGCACGTCTAAAGTTTTGCAAGTACTGTATTTCCCAGCCACATATAATTCCATTGAGTCTTATCATCTCAAAAATATTTTGAATATCTAATAAATTTCTAAATATTTTTTTTCAATTAAATTAAGGAAAAATGTTTACGAGGCAATACAGAACACAATAATTATTATATTTTTTCACAAGTGAGTGACCCAGAATTTCATTACACCCTCTTCCATGATTTGCAGCTAAAATTGGTGCATTAGATAACAGTTATATATTACACACAACACGAGGTCTGATATGGAGACTGCAAATTGAAGTAGACAACATGGCTGCACGCAAGACAAAGTGCTGATTGAGTATTGAGGTAGACACAAAATGCTGTAGAAACCTCGGAGGAACAGGCCACAACTCTGGAGAGAAGGAATGGTTGACTTTTCTGGTCGAGACCCTTTCAGTGTTCCTGAGAGGTCTTGACCCGAAATGTCACCCATCCTTCCTCCAGAGATTCTGCCTGTCCCTCCGAGTTACTCCCTCCACTTACCTTCGATTTGAACCCGCATCTGCAGTTCTTTTCTACAGCATGCTGGAGGGTTGAGGGATGGCTGAACTCCTTTCAACTATTGTTTCACAAATAACACTATTGCTTTGTAAATCAGCATTGTCAGCAGCATCTCTGGAGACCATGGTAGGTGACGTTTTATTCGAGACCCTTTGTCGGCCAGTTAGAAAAGGGAGACGCAGGACAAATCACAGAGAGAGAGTCAGTGAAGAGAGATCTTACAGAACCCCGTCGGAGAGAGGAGAAACCTTGTTTTCACAATCCAATTATTTTACATGGCTTGGACTTTGCAATTGTTGAAAATCCAAAGAACCACAACATGGCAATCACCTAACAGAAATCCAAATTGTTTACATGGGAATTGTAAATTCAGTGAATGTGGCAATCTTTCATAGTGAGGCATTACTTTTACCTAATATGACATTTATTGCGAAAAAACAATAGGTTCACTGAAAGACTATACTTAGTCAAGTGTAAGGACCACCCAGTATTCTTCATATATATTAAGTTGCCAATTGATCAGGGTGCATGATCACGCTGTCAACCAAGTGGGCCATCATGTCCAATTTTTCTCTGCAAGGGATCGTGCCATGAATGAAGAAAGAACCCATGAAGTACTGATTAAACCAACAGAGCATCTACCCAAGCAACTGACAGATCATCAAAAGTATGATAGCACTCTAAAACAAACAAAGCAAATCATTCTCCATCATGGGAAATCTTAAATAAAATAACTCAGGCACTTATGCTAAATTCTCCTAAATACAAGCTTCACCATGCTGACCAGAAGTCTTCATCAACATGCCGTGAAATAATGTGTCTCAAAACTCGCTAGATAATGCCATAGGTCATCTTCGAAACAACAGAAAATCAATCAGTCCACATTTAATTTACCCTCAGTGTGTGCTCAAAATGGCATTCCTTGCTTGGTATGCCTTCCCATTACCATTACCCCGCACTATGTGTTGCATTTCTCATTTGCTTCATTAACCAATACAATTTTACCAAGCAGCAGCACACTTTTAAGGATTACTGATTCTAATACACCATCTGCTTAACCTCAATCAAGCACTTAAAGCTGGCCTTCTAGTGTCTTTGATTTTGCAGAGCTCGAAGCACTTCAATTGGTGTGTGTGCCAATACAACGTCACAAGTCAATTGTTTTGGTGACTTATTGTCTGCTTCCTGATGCTGCATTAACGCCAGTAAGATAGCATGGTTGCTATAATGACCATTCACGCATTTTGCAATGGAAAATCCATAGGACATCCAGAGTCTAGTTTGACCTGGGTGCCGGATAGTTACTTCATTATTTTCAGGGCGTGAAAGCTGCTAGGGACCAAACTGGTGGGGGGGGGGAGGGGAGGGGCTGGGGAGGAAGACAATGGGGACCCGGCTTGGGGGACCGCCATGAGAACAAAGGGGGACCCGGTGTGGGGGAGGGGGGAAGCAACTGTAATTTTAGAATCCTCTGCCCAGGGATTGTTTGCATTCGACTTGTTGTTTGTTTCGTTCCCCCGTCTCCGGTGAAGGTGCTGCCACATCCGCATTGTCCTTATTTCTTTTTTTTAATCATTTTTATTTCAAGTTTTTGTGTACCTTGTTTGTGTGTGGACTGTTGGCAGATCAACTGTCCGTTCGGGGATGAATAAAGTTTATCGTATCCGTATTTATAAACATATATGGACAAATTAAAAGTTATAAAATACATTTAAATCTGCTTTATAGGGAATGACAAAACTATAGTTTTGGGGAAACGTTTGACTAGTGATTTAATATATTTATCTTACATTTTATGCACATCAACCAATTCTAATTCTGGCAAGTTGGCCGTATAAAAAGAAAGTAAGCAAACATCCCTTTTAAAGAAAAATAAGAAAGAAGAAACTAAGAAAGATTATATTCCCAACGTTCTCCAAAGTTAAAACCAGAAACAAAGGCAGGTATCTGGACAAATAAAGCAATGCGAAAGGCTATTTAAAATCATTCAATAAAGCAAAACATAGGAAACCGAACACAAATCATCATGGACATCAACTCAAATTTTCCTTTTCATATGTTAAGCAACCCTAACTAATCAACCACCCACTGCCTCACTGTATAAATCAAATGCATTTAAGAAGATTGCTTAATGTATCGAGTAAGACACTTACCCAATTGTAAATTAGTAGAGTTCTAATAAAAAGGTTATCGGATTTAATTATGAGAACCTTTTCTTTTGCACATGGTGAGGCTAATATGTATACATATTTTATAATTAAATTACTTGTATTTATCAAATTTTGAACATTGCATATCACCTTGTTTTCATTTAACAAAATAGAAACTGAAGAAAACCAACGCTAGTTTCCTCTGTTATTTTTTCTTCCATTAGTTTTGCCACAGTTAAAATCTGTTGTAATGCACACTTACATAATATTTCCTGACAATAAAAACTATATCATATCAAAATCACATTAGTCCTAATGCAACATGAATTAACTTGTAATGATAATGCTTGGATACACAAGTAAGCTTTTTTTCCTTCAATTTATATTAAAACAGTAAAACCTTGAACTTGTTACTGTAGCCTAAATTAATTCTAAACTCTGTTTTCCCTTCAGCAAGCATCAATACAAAAATGCAAGCGTACGACATCAACCAAGTGAATGCTGGTGCCCCAGAAAACTGAAGAGCAGATCCAACACATTCACAACTATTTAGAAAACACAAATAATCCATACTTTCAGGATGAATACCATACAAATGCAACTCTATTGAAAAGACGTTAAAAATTTTGCCGTGGAAATTAAACTTGTTTACAATAAAGGAAAACTACCCTTTTTCCTAAGATTATATGTTAGAATAAGATTCCTTGAAAAGGAGTTTGCAAAGGCTGTATAGAATTCCAAACATTCTGCAAGCATCTCTTTTGAATAACGTGAAGGTCACAATAAGTCAGGCTCGGACATGACGCACGACTGAGCAAGGGTATTTTCTTCACAGAAAACATCTCCAAAGACATCTCCTTTCCCTGGTAAATTGAAAGAAATACAAGGAGGAATAAAACATGAAGGTTAGACATTTTGGCATTCTCTGAATGTTTTTGTTCACTTTATTATTTTTGTTCTCTTACAAGTCATTCAACAAGTGACTTTGAAATGAGCTAACGAGATCATGTGAAATTAGATGGCTAGTATTCCATGCAGATTGTAAATATATATCATAATTCTAAACGGGTGAATCTACATTAAAGATAATGAGCAGTGAATACATTGTCATGCCATACTTACAAAAAGCAACTTCAGAAACAATTAATTAAATACTTATAATAAAATACATTTTGTGTAAGAGATAAACATGATCAGATTTTCATGATGCTAAGTGCAAAACCACTAGCAGTCATAATATGGTATATGTCAATTGAAATGTCATTAGAATGAGTAACATAATCTAGATACATTTATAATATATTCTTAACTGGAACATTTGACAATATTTATTCACCATGTGCCCATTTAGATATAACAACTGCTTACTCATTTCATATTGCTTGAAATTAGTAAATTTGAAATATTGTCGATTCTGAATCCATTCAAAACTGAAAATGCTTTATAATGAACTCAGGCAAGTTGTGATTGTGCCAATTATGGAAATGTAAAAGTATAGCATGATACCGGAACAATTACATACTGTGTAGAAAAAATTGAAGTGGAACTGTTGGCCCACTGCCAAAAGCTACGTGAAACAGCGACAATAATCGTGATTTTGAGAAACTTTTATGGTACACCTTGTTTATGTAGACAACTACAATAACAACTTTTTAGTAAGACCAATTTTAGCAATTATATAACAATGTGGCTATGAATTCACATAAAAGCACATTGGGACTTTTATAAAGATAGACCAAGTGGACCCATTGGGGTGGTGGGGGGGGGGGGGGGCGTGCCTGCAGCATCACACACACACTAACCACTCCCCTTTATATTAAATTAATAATATTTTTTCGCTCACTTTTACCCCCTCCCCCACCCTATTCCACTCCACGCATAGCCTCCAACTCGCAGGCCGGCTGAGAGGGGATAAGGGAGGGGGTAAAGGGGGGCCAGAGAGAGAGAGAGGAGATAGAGAAGGGGCAGAGAGAGGGTGCAGAGAGAAGGGGGCATTGAGGGGGAAGAGGGGGCGAGAGAGAGAGAGAGGGGGCAGAAAGAAGAGAGAGGTAAGGTCCGAGAGAGAGAAGGGGCAGTGAGAAGAGAGAGAGGGGGCAGAGAGAGAGAGGGGGCAGAGAGAAGAGAGGGGGCAGGGAGAGAGAGAGAGAGAGAGAGAAGAGAGAGAGAGAGAGAAAGAGAGAGAGAGAAGAGAGAGTGAGAAGAGAGAGAAGAGAGAGATAGAGCGAGAAGAGAGAGAGAGAGAGAGAGAGGGGGCAGAATAGATAGCAGAGGGGGCAGAGAGGGGGGGCAGAGAGAGAGAGGGGCAGAGAGAGAGGCAGAGTAAGAAGGGGCAGAGAGAGAGGGGCAGAGAGAGAGGGGGCGCGAGGAAAGAAGGGGGCAGAAGAGAGAGAGGGGCGCAGAGAGAGAGGGGGCGCAGAGAGAGATTGGGCGCAGGAGAGAGAGGGGCAGAGAGAGAGGGCAGAGAGAGAGGCAGGGGCAGAGAGAGAGGGCGGGCAAGAGAAGAGGGGGGCAGAGAGAGAGGGGGGCAGAGAGAGAGGGGCAAAAGAGAGGAGGGGCAAGAGAGAGAGGGGGCAAGCGAGATGGGGCAGAGAGAGAGGTGGCAGAGAGAGAGGGGGGCAGAGAGAGAGAAGGGGGCCAGAGAGAGAATGGGCATAGAGAGATATGTGGGCAAGAGCAGAGAGAGATGGTGCAGAGAAGAGACGAGAGAGACAGAGACAGAGACAGAGGAGGCAGGGGCAGAGAGGGGCAGAGTGAGAAAGAGGGGCAGAAGAGAGCGGGAAAAGCGAGAGGAGGGGCAGAGAGAGAAGAGGGGGGAGGCAGATAGACACACACACAGATGAGGAAGAGATAGAGAGAGAGATGGGGCAGATGGACAGAGGGGGGCAAAGAGAGAGAAGAGGGACAGGTATAGTGGAGAGAGGGAGAGAGAGAGAGGCGCAGAGATAAGGGAGAAGGCTGAGGGAGAGAGAGGCAGAGAGAGAGAGAGATGGCAGAGAGAGAGGCAGAGATAGAGAGAGAGGCAGAGAGAGTGAGAGAGAGAGAGAGCACAGAGAAGGCAGAGAGAGAGGCAGAGGATCAGAGAGAGAGAGAGAGAGGGGGCAGGGAGAGAGAGAGGCAGATAGAGAGAGGTAGAGAGAATAGGCAAGAGAGAGAGAGGACAGATGGAGAGGCAGAAAGAGAGAGAGGCAGGAGAGAGAGAGAGCGAGGCAGGGAGAGAGAGAGAGAGAGCGAGGTCAGGAGAAGAGAGAGCAGAGAGAGAGAGAGAAGAGGGCTAGAGAGAGAGAGAGTGTGCAGAGAGAGAGGGGGCAGAGAGAGAGAGAGAAGAGAGAGAGGGGGGGCAGAGAGAGAGGAGAGAGAGAGAGAGGGGCAGAGCGAGAGAGAGGGAGAGGCGGCAGAGCGTGAGCGAGTGAGAGAGCTAGGCAAAAAGAAAGAGCGAGAGGGTAGCAAGAGGGAACCGCGGTCCCAGACAGAACCAGAGCAACCGAGACGACCAGACCAGAGAGCTCTATACAGGCCCGACGTGCCTCATCTCTCACTTGCAGCGCGTGGAACACAGCGCGCCCAGATCCATTTGTGACGATTTCATATTTTTTTTAACATTTTTCAATAATAAAACTTCGCAAAACAAAGCATGATTTTTTCAGATTAAGGTGATTTTTGGACTCCATGGAAAAAAATCTATACCGAAATATGTAAACATTTTACCGTTAGCGTGTCATTTTTTTTTGGAAGAAGATGTGATTATACACTAATTAAAATAAACACACAAACAAATACCACACACATACAAGATCAGACTTTAATAGGAATATAATACGAGTATGATGTCCGCACTATTTTAAACAGTTATTCCTTTTTCTCCCACATTCTCACTTTATTTTTCTTTCAAGCATGAAATCAACCAAGACAAAAGCAGTATTTATCCATTTTAGCACTGGCTGATGAAATGTACCAGGTTAACAACACAGAGAGCTAGATTATTTCACTACTAATATGTTCATATCCTACAGAATTACGTGAGTAGGTTAAATAGAAGAGCATCAAATACTAAACCATATAACATTAAAAACAAGGTATCGAATAAATACTAATAGTGCTTAATAAATATAATAAAAAATTAAAAATAATGAAAAAAAGAAAAGAAGGATTTTAGTTTTGTGTGTATTGTATTGTGAAGGAATAGTGGGTAAATGGATAATA